>WBNH01010995.1:216085-275337 GCA_013401255.1 Urocolius indicus
GGGGGGTTGGCAGGGGAAAGCTGTAGTAAACTAAAAATGACCTTTTGTTCATCTCATTATAAAAAGCATTGGTCACCTCTGTTGACAGTTCCTTCCAATCCCAGAAAGAGCAGGAATCCTGCGTGGGACTTCACAGATGTGGGGAAGCAGTTGGAAGGGCTGAGACTGGGACACAAAAGTCAGTTTGTGACATGCCTTTTACGTGATTGTATCTAATTTTCCCATAGCAATATATCTCCCAGGAAAGAGGTTCCTCCAGGGGAGAAGTGCCATGGTCCTGTCTTTACCTCACACGCCCATTGCTTCTTATCAAAGGCAGCCTTTGCTCTTTTTCCCTCTGCTGCTTCTAGTGCAGATTCAAAGCCTGATGGATTGGTGGAGGCACTGTCGTGGCTTCAGAGAGCTTAGGTCTGGCTCTGCGCAGGTGGAGGCTGAATTCCCTGCCGTGACTTTTATTACTATTATTGTTATGAAACACTGGTTATTTAGTTTATTTCTCTGACAGAGCTCTGCTGGGGTTGTTAAGGTCTGCCGATCAGCCTTGATTTCTGTCATCAGGCCCTTACTGCATGGCCTAGCTACCTGCTATTCTTTCTGTCACTGCTTATTTATTTACATGCTTAGCCAGAGAATGGATAAGTCTAAGAATAATCAAATGTTTTCTCATGATGGCCACTGTTCCTACAGGAAGGCGAAGTGCCTTCTAAGAACAAAAGAAGGGTATAGCCAGTCATCAAAGAGTATGTATGCTGAAAGAGGGACTTGTGATGAGAACAGGATGTTCCTCATCACCATTTCATCCAGCTTTTTGTCTGTGTGTGAGAGAGGCAGGTAGGAGCCAGCCTCCTCCTCTGTGCTGGTGTAATGAGAGCAGCAGGAGGTCAGCCTAGTTTTTTTCCTGTGCTGGAATGGGCTCTTCCACAGCGTTGAGCAAGATAGAGTCAGATTTGACCTCTCTCCCATGTCCTTCAGCATCACCAAATTGAAGGGTATTCTCAGGCTCCAGAGAATCACAGAATCATGGAGTGGTAGAGTTTGGAAAGGACCTGTAGACATCATCTAAAGCAGGTTAACTTAGAAGCCAGGAAGCCTTGTGGGGAGGTAGCGATGGAAAAGCAGGGCTTTCCTGCAGATTCTCCCCTCTCTGTCCCCACAGACTGAAAAAATTCACAGGGACCTGTCTGATTTTGTACATTTGCCTACCAGTGAAGTGTTCCCCAGAAATCCACTTCAGATTAAAAAACACAAAACACTACTTTTATTAAGTGTTAGAGAAATAGTTTATTACTGTCAATGCCCAGATAATTGAAGCCATCTGAAATGTATACCCCATTTTTTTTTTTTGTAAAAACACCATTGGTTGCAAGAAATATTTCGCATTCCCCATACTCCCTCTTCTGTACCTGAGGTGACATTGTGATGGCTTCAAATGGATACCTTTCTGTTGTCCTATCACAAGAAAAACTAAACACAAGAGTTTTTCCTTTTCATGAACAGATAGTCAGATTGCTTCTTGTCTACCTGTATTTGCTCTTAACAATTAGGCCAGAGTACAGAAAGTATATCTGCTCTCAGAAGAATCCTACATCTTGAACAGTTTCACCCTATTTTAAAACTATCAATGTTTTTACTTTGTTTTAAGACAAATGGCCAAAGATCTTACTTGCCTGGCCCCAGCTAAAGAGTGCAGTTCTATTTCTAATGCTCAGACAACCCAGTGATATCACTTTCAAAGCAAACAGGAAAAAAGGTTACTCCCTTGAACAGAAGCTACAAGCAATGTTAAGTAAATAAGTTAATTGGGCTTTGATTTGCTAAGAAGAGAAAATCTGTCTTTCTATCCAGCCATCTCATTCTCTTATAATTTTGAGACACTCAGATTTTAGCTTGCTATACCAAACCCAGATCAGTGTCACAAAATTAAATGCAAGGAAATAAATATAAGGAACTTAAATAAAGGGAAAGCTACATAGTCTGAGCTGAGAAAAAAAGCAGATGAAAAACTGCAAGGTTAAGTGAAAAAAAAAAAAAAGTATCTAAAATAATTTCAAAGCAGATGTTTTAAAATTGCCATGACAGCAGCCTTTCAACTGTGTGCTGAAGAAATAGCAAAGTTACTAATGATGCTCCTGATATTTCTGCTCTCAGAGTCTGGAATTCTGGCTTCAACTTCAAAGAGAATGATGCTCACACCTTCTATTTGCAATATAAATCTCCCTTCATGCTCAGTCTACAAAGCAACAGGTAACGATGCTCTTTCATGTGAACCAGAAGATATGCAGTGGAAAACTTCCCACTGCTATGAGCTCAGCTGAGATTGCCCTGTCCAGATGGGGAAAAGCTCTTTTCTGGATCTCTGTGCAGCTGCTGTGCACAAAGCTGCTAGTTCAAACCTTGGCTGAGAGCACAGCAATGTGCTCTCAGCAGGTCAGCTCTTTAGCTAGTGTGGATGGCTTTGTCTCCCTGACTTCAATGGAGATTTGGCCAGGATTTGAGTTGATGCATTCAGTCTTCCCCAAGGAGGGTGAAGAGTAGCTGGTCCAGCCAAATCTGAACTGACCTTAAGCTCTCTCGTCACTCAGAGGCGATTTTAGAGGTGAAATTTCATGTTTTACCCAGCTACTTAGTACATGGTGTCTGTGGGACCAGGACCAGCAATGGCAGCAGCATGTGGGCATCAGCATTAGCTGCAAAGATACACGTGTAGACCCTTCCTGGGTGAGAGACTGTCATGGTTATATTCCTGTTCTACCTGAGCTCAAAGGTGGCTCAGGGCTACGATGTGTCTCTGTACTGACTTTTGACTGCTCAGTGACCTCAAGGTTGTCGCAGCCTCTGTGTGAGCATTTGGCTGTTGGTTGATGGGGCTGTATGACACACCTGTTCATTTTACACCTGGAAGACATGTTTTTGCAGTCAATGGAGATGTAATAATGAAAGAAATTTGTGAAAAACACAGCTTTGGTGAACTTCTGCTGTTAAATGAACAAAATTACAGTAAAATTGCAGTATTTTTGGAAAATTGTCTCCTACTCAGAAAGCTCTGAATTTTATTTTTTTCTTTTTTCAGTTTTGTGTGAGATGTTTTCACTGGAACTTTAGAAACAGATAGTATTTTTTTCTATCTTTATTTTTATTCCACTTTAGCAATTATTGATCACATGGTCTAACGTACAGTTCTCTGATTCTCTTGCATTAAGAAAGGGAGCAGAAACCATGCTGACTTTCTTTTTTACAAAGCTGTTATACTGCAAATCTTTCTGACAGATAAAAAAATGGCAATTGTAATCATAGAATCATGGAATGGCAGGGCTGGAAGGGACCTTTAGAGATCATCTAGTTCAACTCCCCTACCAAATCAAGTCCACTCAGATCAGGTTGCATAGTAACATGTCCAGGCAGGTCTTGAAGACCTCCAAGGAAGGAGACTACACACTCTCCCTGGGCAGCCTGTGCCAGGACTCCCTCACCCTCACAGTAAAATAGTTTTTTCTTATGTTTAAATGGAACTTTTTGTGTTCTAACTTTATCCCATTACCCCTTGTCCTGTTGCTAGATACAAAAGAAAAAAAAGGATGCCCCAACCTCCTGACACCCACTATTTAGATATTTGTAAATATTACTGAGATCCTCCCTCAGTCTCCTCTTTTGTAGACTAAACAGCCCCAGTTCCCATAGCCTTTTCTTGTAGGAAAAATGTTTCAGTTCCCTGATCTTCTTGGTGGCCTTGTGCTGAACTCTCTCCAGAAGAATAATGAACTTATTCCTTTTTAATAGTCAAAGCAAAAGTGGGATCTGATTTCCTTTTTGTTATCAGTGCACACTATGCTAGATGAGTGTTGGATGGCCCACATTTAAACATATACTGTTACATAGTTTACAACTATCTGACTGCATTTTCCCATCCCTGAGGTGTGTTTGCTGCACACATAAATATTTTTATAATCTGCCTTGTTTTGATCTGATGAGGGTACTTTTCTCTGAGAGTGCTTTCATTAACCTATTTCTTCTTTGTGTGCCAAATTCCTTACACTGAATACCAGGGGCAATGTTTAACTGAGCACAGGCACCTTCTCATACAGCAGAGGACGGTTTGCTACCCCAGAATTTGCTGCTTTGTCAGGGCAGGAAAGAGTTCCTGCATTTTCAGATGATTACAGATATCAAAGGACACACAGACAGGTGCAGAGGAATCAGATGTAACATCAGAGGCCTACCTTTCTGCTAAAATGTCCCAGAAATGCCAAAACCTGTAGTATATAGACACACATTGCAGAGAAATCCTTGGTTATATCTCACTATTGAATAGCAAACTGTTAAGGACTGTGGCTTCCTGTTGAGTTCAGAGGTTGGAAAGTGCCACTTCCTTGCAAAACTGCTGCTACAAAAGATTTTTTGAGTCTGCAGTAGAGATTCCATGCAAAGCAAGAGGTATTTCAGATTGATCTTATGTGACAGCACGCTTGTGGGATCTGTGAGATGGAGGTTTGAACTGCTTCCCTGGGATGTGTCAGTCTTGCACATCCCCACTGAAACAGTATGGGGGGTTTTATGGCTCTGAGTGTATTGAAGACACGCCACGGTGCACATGTGCTAAAACATGCAGAGATGAACCTGGACCATCCAGCACATACTTGGAGGGTGTTTTTAAGTGTGAGGCTAGCAGACTGTTTTTTCTTCAGTGATAATAAATGTCGAACAGTCTGCTAGCCTCATACTTGGTGGGTGTTTTTAAGTGTGAGGCTAGCAGACTGTTTTTTCTTCAGTGATAATAAATGTCGAACACAACCTCCATTAGTGGGGAGAAAAAGAAGTCTACAACATCATAGCTAATAGCTCTGTGTGAGATACAGAAAACTCATATCCACATCTGTTAACTAAACCAGATCTCACATACTCATTGATGGGTTGAACTACCAGATTACTGTTGAGCATCTTCCTTCTTCCTAAACAGGAAGTTTACTAGTTCCTTGTGATAATGCCAAGATACTCTCATCTGCATGAGAACAAACACACACAGAAAGAGCTTATGGCATTTAAGGTGACATAAAATGTGGGAAAAAAAGCACTCAGCATCTGTCAGCCATCCAGCCAGCATCCTTGATTTGAACAGTAACACCAGATTTTGTAAAAAGCAAGCTGTTGAGTATGTAGTTGGACCTTTCTTGCTGCTGCAGAGACCCACTCTGGAGGAGTTTGTGCGGAGCTGCAGCCCCAGGGAAGGACTCACACCAGAGAGGCTCATTAAGGACTGTATCCTGTGGGATGGATGCAGATTTGGAGCAGGAGGGAGGGGGAATGTGAGGAGTCTTCCTCCCATGATGGGGAAGGATCGTCAGAGACCATCTGTGAGAGACTGACCACAACTCCTGTTGCCTATGCCCCTGCACCACTGAGGGAGAGGAGGTAGAGATACTGGGAGCAAAGAGCTGAGGCCTGGAAGGGAGGAGGGGTGGAAGAAGGAGGTCTGAAAGGTTGGTTGTGTTTTTCTCATCATCCTGCTCTGGTTTTGCTTTCTGGTTGTTCTAGTGTATGACAATTTAAATTGATCTTGCTTTCCTCCTTGAGTGGCTGAATCTTTTCCCCAGGACCACAATCAGTGAGTGAGCATTGCCTGTCCTTATCTCGATCCACAAAGCCTTTGATTATCTTTTCTCCTCTATAACCCACCCTGGGGGAGTGGAGAGGGCAGCTGTGAGGGTGGGTGAGTGACTGCATGGTGCTTCATTGTCATCTGGGCTTAAACCATGACACATACTAAAATAAAAGTGTTTCACATCCAATTCAAGTTGGCCAATTTCCTATCATACTTAATACTGTATTGCACGCTAGATTTTCCTGGAATAGATGTATATTTAATCCTCTTCTTTTGCAGAGCTCGAATTTTTACTCTCCCTCTTCTCCTCTGCAAGAATATAATTGTCTGTTTCTGGTTTCTCCCCATCTTTCTTCATAAACATGGAGACAAAGGACCCATTTCTGGAGATAGTGCACTGTCTAGAAAATTATTTTTTGCCAACAAATTACTTTTTTCTTCTCAAAGAACATTTCTGTATCCTTTACTGACCTCTTGATCTTGCTGTGCTTGAAGCATTTATTGGTTCTCTCGCCATAACCTCCTCCCTATGATCTTTTTGATTTTCCACTTGATTTCTCAAGTTCATTTTATTCTTACCATCTTTGTACTCTATGGCCAGACATTGCTCCTGTGACCAATAACTGAGGTCACCAGCTAAATGTCTATATTTGGCAGAACTGATATATATGTCTCTATTTTTGCTACAATAATATCAGTCAGAGATCAGAACTCCAAAGCATTCCTGTATCTTCATCTCTAGTCCTTGCCCTGAAGAGTGTAGGGGCTGAAGAGATGAAGAGTGGCACCATATGCGTGGTACTTAACTTGTCTTCACTGAAGTGGCTTTCAGTCTATGCATCAAGGAAAGTCACATAAATATTTATCAACTTGATTCTTATCTGAACCAAACCATACTCTTGTGGATTGGTTATAGATTCAGCTCAGGAAATGTTTGATTTCATCTGTTTATGGAAGAGTACTATTGGATTTTGGCAAATAAGTCCAGTCTTAATTCCTAATTCTACTTTAAAGTAAAGTTGCAAAATTAGAAAGTCTGCTTTAGCCATTTGCAGGGGCAGTAATCACAAATATTCACACAAGGCTGAGCCTTCAAAGAGAAGAAAATGCGCATAACTCCATCAGAAGTCGAAATGAAAAATCTGACATTTTCTTACTTGACCTGCAGTAAAGAGGAGTTAATAGTAATTTTGCAGATATACCTCAAGTCACAACAAAATCTGCTGCTAATGGCTTTAGTTCTGTTAGATTTGTGATAGGCAATTCATTAGCACTACCTTTTCTCATATTATCATAAGCTTTCTGGCAAGGAAATAGCTGAATGTTGCTCTTGCAAAAGGGAAAAAAAAAAGAAACAGAACTGGTTACAGGTTATCACAGTGTTAAAACTAAAGAGATAAAAAATCCCTGCTTTTAATATCAGGAAATTACATACATTTTGCTTGTTTTAGTATTCCCCTCTGGAGTGCTTCAACATGCATAACATCCAAACGTTGCCAATGCCAACAAGACCAGCAAGGTCAATGCTCATATGTAGGAGGCTTTGTGGAAAATACAGGAAAGTTTGAAGGTCCTGATAAAACAGTCCTTTAAGCTCAGCACTCACTCTTTATTTTTGCAACCAGGATCCCAGAACAGTTCACTGGTTCCAGTGACATTTACTCTGGAGGAGATAAGGCCACATTTGCTCTTACAGCAGACCAGACTCAGCTTTGCATATGTTTCTGCTCTAGTCTAGCAGTACAATTTCATGAGCACTTTTTTCACCCTGAAACATCCTATTGTGTTTCTTATTCATTATAGTGGAGGCTTAGTTTAATATTAGTAGCCAAATGACATATTTACACTCACTCTTTTTCTCTGGGTCATGAAACCCAAAATGCCCTGTAATGTTTTAAAGGTAGCTGGAACCTGAACTGGGGGAAAACAATAAAAATGCAGTTGGACTAATATGCAAATTCACACAAATGTAGAGAGAACATTACTTGTCTGGCTACAATTTTAATGAAGTACAATTTTTGTTTGTACAGTTATTTTCAAGTAACTGGAAAACAATTTTTATTGTTTTCAAATCTTGGTCTTTTACAAGAAAAAAATACAAATATTCATGAATTGTGAAAGAATATGAAAAATCCTGGGGGTTTTTGATTGAATGATACACTGGAAGGCAGATAATGTTGGTAAACAATAATCCTGTAGGATAATAAATTGCGTAAATAAGAGAATTCATTTTAAACTCTGAGAAGCCATCTGAAGGGTCATGAGTAGAATAGTTATGTACAGTTTAGAGAGAAGATTATTTAGGATTTAGAGAAGAAGGAGACAAATAACAATTTGAAAACACAGTTTATCTCATAATAATAACAACCTCAAGAAACAAAAGAACTGCCTATCTAGCTTAGTCTACCCTTTCCCCCTATAACATCTGAGCAAGTCTGTCATTAAAAGTAGTGATGATTTCACTGCAGTTTTCTGGTGCACATAGAACTGAATGCACAAAGATCTGCATCAATAAATTTTCTGTTCTATTATATTGCAAGGGAGGAATTAGAGATAGAAATAGAATCTGTAGAATAGAAAGAAGACTGGATATCTAAAAGGCTGATTATCCTGTTTTTCTAAAGGAACTAGACTTATCTGCCTATGCTGCCTGGCTTCTTTTGTATCTGTCAGCCTGACTCATAAAGAATGTTTTGACTAATTTCAACATAATAGGGGAAAAAGTAGCACTAGCAAAGAGATTTGGTTCTTAATAGCACCAGAGACAGAGTATTTGAACTTCCACCTAGCATAACTCTGTAACTTGATGCCAAGAATGCACACCTATGAGGGAGAGTATGGATGAAAACCAGAGGTAACAACCTTGTGCACACCTTTTGCTCACAGTGCTTCTGCAGAGTAAATTATTCTCTGAACTTGAAGCAAAATAAAATGTCTCTACCTCAAAGCGTCATCCAAATGAATATGTTCACTGGTTAGCAAGAAAACTGCCAAGAAGATGGTTGGAGGTTGATATTTTCCGTTTATGATGCCTGAGTTGGTGTTTCAAGACACCTCATTTTGCTTTTCCATGAAAATTTGGGCATAAACTGGTGAAGGAGAAATGAAGAAAGTGGTTACTTCTATATTCTGTCTGAAAGATAGAAACCAGGATCATGGAAAAAGTGAAAATAGCATGAAAATGTTACATATGCCTGTTTCACAGAGACACGCTTGAAAGGTTTAACACAAAGCTAATGATACTTAATGGGGCACCAGTCAGCAGAATAAACTGGTTACCAGTGAAATTGAGGAACTTCAATTACATTGGCACAATATGTTAGAATATTCTAATGCCTACTTTTTGTTTCCCTATGAAGAGACGAAGTAGTAACGTTGGTCCTGAGACCCAGCCACAAGGTCTTTAAAAATGATGTTTTAACAGAAAGAAAACCAAAACCTTGCTTGGAGTTTTGCTACTAGCTATCACAAAAGGACCTCCATTGGAAAACTGCTCATGTCTTTCCTACTCTATGTGGATGGGAATTGAGTTTTGACAGGATTAGAGTTCAGAGAAAGAGGTTAAGAAATACATGACCAGATGACTATGGCAATCCAGGTGGAGCAGCACAGAGCAGTGTGAAAGCAAAGTTAAGTTGTACCCATCAGCAGAGGAGAAATAGATCTAGTATTGCCATAAAAAGATCTCTCTACAACAGCTCAGTTGACATGTGCTACTCCTGAACAACAACTCATTGGACTTTCAAAGTTTGTCCCAGTGACAGAATGAAAAGCAGACACTGAGTGCAAAGTTAGTCTACTTGAAGTACGCAAGGGAGCTCCAGAGAGCTGGACTTCTCCCGGACTGTGAAGGACAGGATTAAACTTTCCATGGCAATTGTACTGGAAGCAAATGACAACGCAGCTGAACTATAAGTCTTTTCAAAATGATTATCAAAAAAGAGGAAATGACTGATTCATTTTTGAAAATCAAAGTTGAACTTCATTGCTTTTCTTATCTTCAAGAGCTCATTAGTTGCTATGGTGAACTTCTACACAAATACAGTATTGTACACATGGGAAGTGAGCATCTAGCTGACAGAAAAGTCTAGAAGAACACAAACATATATTTCACAGGAGATCGGAAGGATTTGTTAATTTAGATGAATAATGACTGTATTAAATATGTAGGGTAGCTTTAAAAAAATTAATGTCTAAGATTTATTAAAATGTAACACTTGGAGATAATAGGTTTGGCTTGCAAGATAAGGCTGTGATTCCAATAAACTTTTTTCATTTACAACAGATGCATTAAAATTATGTATCGCACAAATGGTATTTAAAAAAAATAAATGTATCAGCTTTATCAAAAGTATTAATTACTATTTTGTGCCTAAGACCAGAACAATTTAATTATCCATCTTTCAAGACCTAAAGACACATTTTTTATGAATCATCAAAAATCACATTCTTAGTTTAGAGCTATAATCTCCCAAGCATAGAAGTATCCAGGATCCTTCTTTACCTTCCATTACCACTTTGCTTTTTCTGATTTCCATCCCAGTTAATGTGAGCCAAGATTATTGTTATCATGAAGCATTTTCAGACTTTTCTGGAAGGCAACTTCTCCCTGGTGTGGAATATTGTATACCCATCATCTTAGGGTAAAACCTCTGGATAATACAGGTCTAGAACTTCAGCAGAAGAATTACATTTGTAAGTAAATAATTGCTCAAGATTTAGCAGATAAATAGTAACTGCAGAAGAGCTCTTTGTGAAATGTTAATCATTTCATAGTCACTAGTAAGATCAACAGATTAGTAGCTCAGAATAAAAAAAACAATGCCTTTCTCAACTTGAAGAATATAGCAAGCACCTGGCTTTTCTGAAGATTATCTGCAAAAAGCATGGGCAGAAATGCAGAGGCAAGGTACCACTGACACATAGTCCAAGTGTAGTCTCACCACTCAAAATCAAATTACTAAAAGATTTCTTGCCCCTGAATTGGTTTCCAGACACAAACTGCACAACTCTGGAAAGATTCTCTTCATCAGTTAGTCTGCTGGGCAATACTGTAACCAAAACATTACCTAAACTGTAACTGCACAACAATGACATTTTTCATTGGATGTATTTTTCCTGTTTTCAGAATTCTGCAAACACTGCTTTTCATACTCTCAGTTTTGCAGTTTTGCTTTGCATTTAAAATTCAGCAAATCTGATGTCCTGTGTTAAGCTCACACTTAGCTTTGATGAGATGGCTCTGTTTTCCATGCACCCATGTACATAAGCAGTTGCTGCTGAATCACAGCTTCACCGTTTTGTTTACCAAGTAGCCTTTTGCATGCTTTCAGGGATTCATTTACTTTTTGTGTACAATTAATAACTGAGGATGATGGTGGCAATGGGTGACTGTAAGAATAGCTGCACTTATTAGACAAAAGGTCCTTTTTAGCCTGATATTTCAATGGTGGTCAGGAGGGGATGCTTAGAAAGCACTTAAGTATAAACTGATCCTTCTCCAACTTCTGGACCCAGAAGTGCTGATGTTTGCAGAGGACACAAAGTAATTTGAATTATTTAAGACTAGAAACAAATGTAAAGAATTTTAGAAGAATCAAGAGAGAGTGGGTGATGAGAGTGACAACAAATGATGTGCTACTGTTCTCAAATGCCAGCAATGAGCACTGACACTTGACACTTGAAACACGTAGACATGCTTCTAGGTTATGCAATAAGTGCAATTATGCAAGTAAGGAATATGTACATCATCATGGAAAATCTAGTAAACCTCAAAAGGTTTACTCTATTGAAAAGGAAAGCCAAGTGACAGGAGGTTGATAAATGAGAAAACAGACTTAAGTCCATTGAGCTCTCTTTATAACACTTTATATTAACCTATAATTGTTTCTGCCATTGGGCACATATTTGCTACAGAGCAGCAGAGGATATTACAAAGGTACCCACTTTCATAAAGGACTTTTCCAGATCTTTATGAAATAGACTTGTGGAAACTAAGGGCATAAGGAAGTTTATTTCTTTTAGCAGAATAATATAAATCAGATCTAGTGAATATTAATTGCTAAACTCATTGGACTTTAGAGTTTACTAAGTTTCTGAAATCTATCCATTCCTCAGGTTGCCTTGCTTGTTTCGTGCACTTTTCATGGCAGTAGCACAAACACAAACTTTAAATATATTCTGTAGTGAAATCCAGCAAAGCTATAAAGATGCCAGCGTGCTTAAGGGGATCCTGGAGCCCAGTAATCAAGGAGTCAGTTTCGAATATTGAGGAAAAGAAGTCAGAAAAAAATTTACAGCACTTTAAAACTATTCACATATCATATATTTTTGAAAGACAACTGATGAAATTAATCTCAAATTAAAGATTTTTTTCCCAGATATTATCTGAGTATTGCCAAATATTACTTCAAAATAAAGATACAGAATGACACTGAATGACCTGTCTTGGCCTCTACTCCATGCCACATTCCTACAAGTAGAATTTGCACTGGGGATTGTACTTTGCCACACAAGAGCACTTGCAGTTATATTAAAGAAGTTATTTTCAACAAACCCCACTGATTTCCTAAATTACGACTCATATATGTAGGAATGACAAGAGAATTACTTATTTGAAACTTTGCTGTTTGTATCTTCCCACTTTTAGGTGTAGGGGGAAAGCACAGAGGTATTTTGAATTACAGCATCAAAATAGGAGGCAAAATATATAACATCAAAAACTTAGAATAAAACAACATAATGAGGAATGCATAGTCAGAGTGCTCTGCACTCCAAAACCTTGTCAGATCTGTCTACGTCTCTTCTTAACTTTTACTGATGCAGTACGTATCCGTGCTGGAAAATGATTATTTAGATAGCACTGCAAGAACTTCCAGTTACTTGAGCAGTGTGTCATCCATCATCATGACTACTCGCTTAAAACTTCTGACATTTACATCATTTTCCTGGGAGGGGTGAGGGAGAACGATGACTTTGTTGTTTTTAGAAATATTTTCTCTGTCTCTAGCACCTCATTGACCTGATTAGCGATTCGCATACCTCTGCTCCTGCTGCAAAACGGAATTCACAAATGCTGCAGTGCCTCACACAGGAGATGATCAGGGATTCTCTTTGAGTTTGCCCAACCTAAACTGTCTAACATAACTAAAAAGAATGATAAAAATAGGATTTAACATCCTCAAAAAGGAATTAAAAACAATGTGAGTATCTGCAGTGGTGATCAGAGCCTTGGTTAGTTCCAGACAGTATATGTTTACCAGCAAAATGAAGATAGCTTACTTTCTCTAGGATACGCATAGGTAACAAAAGTTGTCTTGCAACAGAACTAGTGAGGAAAAAGCAGAAAGAGAATCTACTCAATGATAACCTTAATACCAATACATCAATGTCTGCAGAGTTAGGTTGCGTTTTAATTTCATGAAATTCACAGATACTCTCCATTTTGGAGATATGCTGACTTTGTCTTCAGTCCTCTGACCAGCTAGAAGACACTTCCTGAATGATGTTTCCCTTGTTCCAGTGTTTCCACTGCCATTGAAGGAAGCAAGGAAACTAACACCAGCACCTGCAATCAGTGCAACTGTGCAATTGCTGTGTGCAGTGCTACTGAAACCTCTACTACCACAGAAACAATTGGTTGCATAGTCTTAATTTCACTTGCCCAAAGATTCTTCCTCAGCTCAGTTAAAATCTGCATGTTAGCTACTTATCCTTAGTTTTCCATACCCCTAAGCACAAACTGCACCAGTGGTGACAGGCTGAACACCATGACTGAGTCACACGAAACTACGCACACTAAGACTCCTGAGTAAAACCATGCTCAGGTTTGCACTACAGGGTTTGAGGTGATCTCAGTGCAAGTCTAAAATGCACTATGTCGCTAACTGTGCACTTGTTAACTTGTAGTCAGCTTCCTTTTCCAGATACATAGTACATAGTTTCTTCAGCACAGCTTGCTCCCATTCAGCCAGACTGACATCAGCAGTGCCACTAAACTTTGTTTGCTTACAGGAGAAGGATTGCAGCCTGCCCTTGGTTTTGTTTCAGTGCCGCTTTGTTAGCCTTGAAGTGGACATGACAGGCTCCATCCTTGATATATGGTGCTGATTTCTGCTGACTGAAATCCAACACTCTTCTACTTCCAGCATGTGAGCACTTGTCAGTTACGTCCTTTATTCCCACTGACTGGCATGGGGCTTTTATTCCATAATTTCAAGGCTGCTTACCTTTAGTTTATTAATTCAAGAGATGAAGATTAAGATCTTTTCTCCCTTTTCCTCCCACTTCCGAAAATAAGTATGTCAGAAAAAAATACGTGAAGTGTGTTTTTAGATTCTCTTACTATGAATTCAAGTATTCAAGATATGAAGTTTTTAATTCATTCTGTGCCATCCATGTCCTTGGGGTAATCAGGAATTAAAGATGGTGTCACTAGCTCTCTGACATGATTTCCCTGAATGTACTATAGATTTCACACTTCTGAACCGTATCTCCAGCAGTGCTGTTTGTGCCTGGATGGACTTCTGTTCAGACTCCTCTCTGTGACCAGCAACAGATACTGTGAGTTCAACTCTATTCAACATCCCACATGCATTTCGTGTCACATTACTGATTTTTTATGGTAACTTCTTGGAATATTTTCTTTCCTAATAAAGAATACCATCACATGGAGCAATTTCATCTCCATAATTCCAATGCCTTTTGTATAGTTGGTGTTGCTCAGGATAATTTTTGTAACCTTTGTCTAAGACAAGTCTCTTAAGCTGCTGTGAAGTTGGGTTATTTTACATTTCCTGCTCAAACTTGTCAAATTTTCTATCAGTAATAGGTACCACTTAAACCACATTTACTTCAAACTCTTCTTCCCGCAGCTTCTTGCTTTTAGTGTTTATCAGTACTCTTGAAAGCGTGTCTGATATTAAGAAGCTCTTTATTGGGAAAGTAATTCAGTTTAATGAGGATTTTTGCAATTTTGTGATCATTTTCTGAAGTCTAGATAGTGCCTTG
Source organism: Urocolius indicus (assembly GCA_013401255.1). NCBI lineage: Eukaryota > Metazoa > Chordata > Aves > Coliiformes > Coliidae > Urocolius > Urocolius indicus. Next base: position 230,691 of record WBNH01010995.1, read on the forward strand.
CACGATGATTTCTGTTACATGGCTTCTAAAGTTTTACGGGCTGCATCTCCTCTGACCTATTTATAAGCATATTTATGCTCACAAACTGTTACTGATGTCTATCTTTGAGGCTGAGAATTGCACTTTTGTGTTACAGCTGTTCACAAGAACACACAGCCATTTAGAAAGGCAGGATATGTTGGCTACAGGCTGGATTCAGAATTTTTTTGGCACCAAACAAGTGGAAAGGGGCAATTGCCACTGCCTCCAACAAGTTGTTTCACCTTCTGACTAGTTGCTAGAGATGTCTTCCATGTCCTACCTTACCCTGCATCCCTGTTTTCCTGGGTGACTTTTTGCAGGGCTTGGGCTGTTGGAGGTTCCATATTTTCAAAGTGGGAATGTCTTGCTCAGTTTGATTCAATATCCAACTGCTGCATTTTTGTAATTACAAAAAAGGAAACTGTCTTAGCTTTAATAAAATTCTTTAGGCTCAAGCCTCTGCAATCATTCTTGTAGTCTGTTTTATTGGCTGAGACTCAGTATATTTCTGTCATATGCTCTATTAATGAGATGCCCTTTTGTTCCCTCTGGGTGACTTGCAAAGGTTGCTCCAGGAAGCTGGATAGATATTCAGGCTTAGCCTTTGCTCTCCTATAGGATGGTGAGCAGGAAGAATGCCCTTGGAGGGCAGAAGGAAGGAATGCATGAGAAACCGCCATACCTGGGGTGGGATTCCACATGCTGTCTGGCCTGCAGATTGCCCAAACTGGGAGGAAATCAAAAGCTCCTCCTGGGCCTCCCCAGTATTCTCAAGACCCCTGTGCACTCCAGGCCACATTACACAGGGCACTTGAATACTTTCAACAACTGTCAAGCTACCTGGACCCAGAAGCCATTTCCTAGTATAGCGTGTAACCAGGCATATAAGTCATGCCTCTGTGTAAGCCATATTCTAGTCTATAGTGACTTTAATAAATATGTGATAATTAGAAGCTGATACTGCAGCTAATACCTGTTAATTCATGAGGGAATTAAAAAAGCTAATGTTAATATATATTGTCACCTTCATAGCTCACATTCCTTTGACAGGGTTGTAATTGACTGCACCTGTAGCTCCTGTGGTGCCATGTTTGACTTGGATGTTGTGTATGATTTGGAGAAGCGCTGTCTATGCAGAGAGCAGCAAACACCATTTGCAGAATGAATTGAGGTGCAACAGACAGATACTAAGAAATGCTTGAGGTTTTAAATGGTAAATAGTAAGACAGTTTGAGTGTTTCTCAGCAGGTATTTTTAAAGACTACTTAGCATAATTTCAGAGAACAGATCTGGGGAGATACCTGTTCATATGGTAGATTGATTTGCTTATCAAATTATATCAGACTGTACATTTAACATCTCTTACTTTTCTCTGCTTAATTGACTTGAAACAAATTTATTTTGCTTCTGCGCAAGACTTAAAAAAATACCTGCACTGTATCAGATTAGAAATAAACATTTTAAATCCCAGAAATTGTAGAAAGGGTTTTGCAAATAGTCTAATTCATATGATGGCAAGTCAAGCCAGCTGCTTTAGTCATAAGAACAGAATTGTTCTCCCCCTCCCTGAGTTCAATGACAGTGAAAATAAAGCTTTCAGTAGAAGAAAACTTGTAGTTCACACAACATTAGGCACATTCAGAGTAAATTTCATTTGCACAGCTACTTTACATTGGCACAAACCAGTGTGAAACCTGTCTATCTTATTAATAATCAAAGTAAATGCAGATATGTTCAGAGCAATTTAGGCTTGAAAGCTTCTTGCAGCAGTAAAGCCTATATGATTCAACCAGATGTTCCAGAATGAATTATTCAGAAAAGGATTTTCAAGTTAATTCTGTGAAATCAGTTTTTCATCTTTTGTATGAAACAAAAAAAAGATGTTGAACTTGTGAAGCAAAAAGAAGACATCCATACTTTCTATTATTGGTACATATAGGAAACTAAGTCTGGCTCTTCAATTCAAAAGTTACAGACAGGTGGGATACTGTTATGAGTTATTAATATGTCTACAGCACGCTACAAGCCAGAGCAAATGTTTTAAAATGTTGACGATCCCAGAGAAATGAAACACAACCCCTTTGAATGGAATGCCCAGTAAGAGGTAATTTAGTCCTTCAAGAACACCATAGAATCATAGACCAATTTAGATTGGAAAAGACCCTTCAGATAATTGATTCCAGCTCTTAACCCAGGACTGTGTTGTCCATCACTAAAGGATGTCTATCAGCATTACATCTACACATCTTTTGAATACCTTCAGGGATAGTGACTCAACCACTTCTTTGGTTAGTCTGTTACAATGCCTGACAACACTTTTGGTGAAAAAAATTTCCTAGTATCCCATTTAAACTTCCCCTGGCACAATCTGAGGCTGTCACCTCTTGTCCTGTCACTTCTTTACTTGGGAGAAGAGACCAACACTCACATCACTGAAACTTCCCAGCAGGGAGCTATAGAGAATGATAAGGTCTCCCTTCAGCCTCCATTTTTCCAGACTAAGCCACTCCAACTCCCTCCAAGGCTTGTGCTCCTAGACCTTTCACCAGCTTTATTGCCCTTTGAACACACTCCAGCACCTCAGTGTCCTTCTTGTAGTGAGAGACTCAAAATTGAATATAGCATTCAAGATGCAGTCCCACCAGCACTGAGTACAGGGAAGTAATCAATGTCCCGATCCTGCTGGTCACATAGGATACCATTGACCTTCTTGGCCACCTGGACACACTGTTGAATCATAGAATGGTAGGGTTGGAAGGGACCTTTAGAGATCATCTAGTCCAACCCCACTGCAGAATCAGGTTCACCTAGATCAGGTCGCATGGGAACATGTCCAGGCAGGTCTTGAAGACCTCTAAGGAAGGAGACTCCACACTCTCCCTGGGCGGCCTGTGCCAGGGCTCTCTCACCCTCACAGTAAAATAGTTTTTTCTTATGTTTAAATGGAACTTTTTGTGTTTCAGCTTTATCCTATTACCCCTTGTCCTGTTGCTAGATACAAAAGAAAAAAATGGGATACCCCATCTCCTGACACCCACTATTTAGATATTTGTAAATGTGAATGAGATACCCCCTCAGTCTCCTCTTTTGCAGACTAAACAGCCCCGGTTCCTGCAGCCTTTCCTCACTGACTCGCATTATACTGTTTGTTGACAAACACCCCCAGGTCCTTTTCCTCTAGGCATCTTTCCAGTCACTTTGCCCCAAGCCTGTAGAGTTGGATGGGGTTGTTGTGACCAAGTACAGGGCCCAGCATTTGGTCTTTATGAACTACATACAAGCTATAGTACATGTAAAGAAATCTAATCTATCTGTGCTACTGATAGAGATTTAACAGCGGAGGCGCAGTTTTATATCAAGGCTTTTTTCATCTGTATTTTGAAGGAATTTTATAAACAACTTCTAACACAGTGTGAGACTGTCGATTAAAACTCCATAGTGATCAATGGATTAACTTGAGATGTAAAATAAACATTTGTCTTTCACTAGGCTGATTTGCCATGAAAAGAGGCTGACTCTGAAAGAGTCTTGTGTCCTTGATAAATTTTATGCTCCTTCAAAGTTCTGGATTAATGTCCTTGATGAAGGACACTTGTTTGTTTGTTGTTTTTTGTTGGTTTTCTTTCTGAAGGCAAATTGCAGACATTACCTGCTGTAAAATATGCAGAAAATTATGTATGTTTGCAATTTTAAAATGTTTAATTGTTCATACCACACATTTTACATTAAATTCAGCATCTCACTGAGAACAAATTGCTGACTATTAAAATGTCAACAAAACAAATCATCATAATGAAATAAAGTAATTTTGGGGAAAAAGTTCTATAGTTAATGGATTCTCTGTCATCAAATAGAGGAAAACCTCAGAATTTGGAGCATAAAAACCAAAAAAGTACCACTACTTCAGAACATATTTGGAAGTTTGGTTTTTTTTTTTGGTGGTTTTTTTTGATAGAGCAAAGTGGATCAGATCTTCTGAAACCAAGCAGGAGGAAAAATAAGAGAGCAGGGTAAATATCCAGTAAGTGTTAACCGGCAGGATTGTGGAAGTTGGGATGAAGAGGCAAAGCGACCTTCTCTGTGAAAGCTTGAAACCTTGTGATAACCTTACAACAATATTTGAGAGAGCAGCTTTTACCTTCATAAGATCACAAGGATGCTAGAAAATAAAGGCAAAGTGGTGCAACTGTTACTATGACAAGCAGAGAAGTGGTTGGTCATGGTGCATAACAGGAGATGGGATGGAGTGAAACACTGAAAGCTTATGAGCTCCTTTTTCACAAAACACATAAGAGTTTCACTCTATTTGTAGTCTGAGTATATAGTATTTGTGTCATTAAAGAAAAGGGCATATTATCTCCTCTCTGTTTCCTTTCATATCGTTCTTACAGTATAAACTTTCTGAGTTTGCCTGCAAAGCTTCCACCTAATCTATGTTTATATTTTCGTTGCAGCCCTAATTCTGTTCTCTACTCTAAATCTAGTTGGCTTGACTTAAAATCCTCATTCTTTTCTTCCAGCTTCCCTCAATCTTTGGCTGACCTTGCTGTAGGGACATCTCAGGGTCAAGCCCCCTTACTGTAACAGCATGCCACACGGACTTTGCCATTGAAGCAGTAACAATGTCAGAGAGCCTTTTCTGTGAACATCAGGAATAGGAAGAGTGTCCCAAGATCAGATTCCTGAGGTTTTCTAAGCTGCATCCTGCCACAGACATGGACAAGTGGGAACTATGCTGAATCTGAATGAAGTTCCATTAACTTTAAGTGAGCCTGCTCCTGAAGTTCTAATGAAATTGAAAATGTATACATTGATCAAAGGTGATTATGACTGAATAAAATATCTTAATCTCAGGGGAAAAGGATTAAATAAAGACCAAAGTGCATCAGCACCTACCTATTCCTTCCTCTGTTTCATCCCATAGTTAGTGCTGTTATTCTTGTGTGCATTCAATTAACAACATGGACAGTGTAGGCTTTACTCTGTAGCCAGAACAAATTATAGTTCAATGCAAATTTGTTGAGTTATGCTGATTTAACTCTGCTGGCCCTGGAAACGGGGTGCAGCAGAGTTCTGGTAGCAGTTTTGCAACTAGCTGAGATCAGTTGCTTGCAAATAGTCCTACTTGAAAATGTCATTAGTGTTACTTTCCCCGCTGCCTTATCTTTCAGCTCCATGATAAGACTTTAAGACAGACTCTAAGATTGATTCACAGGAAACACAGTGGTTAGACAGCACTGAGGATAGCTCTATGTTTATTCACTAGAAGGCCATGGTCTTTCATATTGTATCTTGTCAACAGACCAGGCATATGATGCTAACTCATGACTGGGATTTGCCACTAGTCTCACTTCCCCACAAATTGCAGGTGCACAACGTAAAATGACAAATGAAAGAAACATGAAAGACATTTTCGCACTCTCACAAGTAGAGAGAGAATCTTAATTCCCTAGGCCAAGTCCTTTCCCACACAATTCTTTCAGATCAAGAGCAAAGCAGGAATAGGATTATACCTGTTTTGCTAATTGCTAAAGTGTTAAGGAGGAAAAAATCTCTTCTTCCTGATTCTGTCTCTTGAGATGTGCCATGGTATCAAAACATTGCTGATTGATTATACTATATCTTTAAAAAATTGTTGGTTAGAAATCAACTACAATGCAGATAGGTACAGGAGACCATGTAAGTACCCAGTACTTGATTTTCCAACAAGTGCATATTTTTATTTAACAGGGATCATTTAATTATTACCCTAAGCATTGACAGCTTATTGATTAAATGGATGTTTCACTTTTGGTCTCTGTAACTCTGCTTTAAGAGTGTTTAATGAGTGGAGTCTGACATCTAAACTTTTTAGACATTTCTGGTAGTCTCAAGTCAATTCTTTGTCAGCATTCCCTGAATAAATATCTCTTTCTTTATCTTTTATCTGCCACAAAACACTAGGTCAAAGCTATAAAAAAAAATGTTATCTCTTTGTCCATGACAGAACACATTGCCACACTTTGTCTTACTGAAGGGTACTGGAAACCTTTTGATTAACTTCAGCGGGAGCAAGGTCACATCCAGGATCTCACAGTATCTATTCTTTTACTTGCTAAGTTATAGCTACCTTGCACTCATGTAAAAAGAACTCACTATTTTTGCTAGTTGTTTTTCATTCATGACAAGAATGAATGCATTACTTTCGAATGATGATTTAGATTCATAATTGTTAGATATAATTAATTGCTATGAAGGCTGTTAGTGCCTAGCTGGCATCTCTCCCTTCTCTTCTAAATGCTAACAAGTTCTAGCACAGGAGAAGGGATTTGTCTTAGACAGGAATTGACTCATTTTAACAAATAAGCCTAAACGGTGCTATTAGCCTTGCGGAGTATGAGATCTTGTCTACTCCAATAACAGATCACTGCTTCATAGAAAGTGAAATTAAGGCCACAAAGAAAGCTCTTTTGTTTTTCACAGCTGTTTGCAAATACCATCTTGTCCATCCTTCCCCTTAATCTTCCTCTCATATAGACATACCTGAGACACAGAGAAACATCTCTGGTGGGTTCATGCAGTGGTAAGGACTGGTGGTCAGACATCAAGCTAAATTCTGCTCTCCATTGCTTTAAAGACAAAAATCTTCAAAAAGTGTCAGTGGAGTTATTCTGGATTTGAGTTGATGTAAATTTATCCATTTCCCTCATCGCAGGCTAACTGCAAAGAGTAGTTGAAGATAGGTACCATAGACTTCAAAGCATTGCAGTGTGCAGACAAAAGAGAACGTTATGCCTCATGCCAAAGCAAAAGGCATAACTGAATGCATTTCGACTGAGGTATGATAATTTCATTTTTCTTTCACCTTTACATTTATCTTGCCACTTGTAACTGAAGAAACAAAGTAAAACCCAGGCTTTTTGCTATTATCTCTGAAACATCATATGCTCCTTTTCCAGGCCTATGACAAGAAGTTATCTCTAGATCTTGTCAGATAACTGTTTAATGGCAACAACTCTTGCCTTGATTTTGGAAGATCAGAGGGACATGTAAAAAAGAGGCAGGTATCTGCTCTCCTAGTTGTCTGAGTACGAGATGGAGACTATTCACAAAACAGGGAACTTGTGGATCCTGCAGCAATACTCACCATGTCCTCCTGACCTTGTTAAGAGTCCTCAGATGAGGCAGGAAGGGAGAAAGCCAAGATATCAGATTTTTTTTCCTTAGAAAACAAGGCTCCTTCTGGTGAGTCTTACATTTTTTTTGGTGAGACCACTCTAAAAAGGGATTCAAGAAGAGACATATGCTAAAGGGTCCAGTGGGAGATCAGGCACAGAACAGGCATGGAAGTATAGTGTGAGGGAGCTTTGGGCAGATGCCATGAATTTGGCATCACGTGGTCCTAGGTTGTGGAGGAGCACTTGTTAATTATTCAGATGTTTCACAATTTTAAGAACAATCAGAAGAATCTATTCATTCCAATACTTTACACAATCTCCTTTCAAATGAGGCAACTAAGGGTTTTATGTAACAAATGCTGTATGCTTGTTACTGTTAGATATTGACTAATGCTTTAAACTGAGATATCAAAATGTCCAAAACATTCAGGGACATCTCAAAGCAAAAAATTACTACAGCAAACCTGACATGTTAAGATAATGGTAAATGACCTGCAAAAAGTAGTTTCCCAAACCAATGGGAAATCACAATGTTTATTTATTGCAGCATATACGTACTTGACATTTGTATTTTTATATTACATCTTCCTAGCTCTTCTAATCGTAAGTACTCTCATGGGCTCAGATCTTTACTTTCTGCTTAGCTCAAGTGTGTACAGAACGTCAAAAAACCTAGTCCCAATGTATGGTATTTCTTGATGCCTTTCTCATAATCTGTATTCATAAAAGCTCCCAATGTACTCACTAATAATAGTCAGACTCCAAGAGTGGTGTGTAACTGTTGTTATCCAGTCTTTCTCTCCCAGTATTCCTAGATTTCATATTGTTTGCCACCATGTCTGAACTGTTCTGTTTCAATGTCATCAATAAACAATTAAAGGTTAAAAGGTTAAAATGGAAAGGGAAAATGGAAAGGCAAGAGAAAAAAGCAGCTCCAGGACTGAATGATGTGGTGTGTATTTCCAGTAAACACAAAAGCCACTTGGCTGAGGATAATACACTCAGTGATGTGCAGCTGAATACTATTAGCTGACAGCTATTAACTGTTAACTGACAGCTCATCTCGTATGTATGGATAGATCGTGCAGATCATTAGGTTAAGAGAAGGTCTGTAGCCTTCACCTGGAGCCTGATACAAAGTCTTTTGTGCAGTATTGGATGGGGACACGTTATATGAAAACTATGTTGACTGTCAGTGAATAAATAAGACTCACACATGGAGATCAAACTGTGCAAACAGAGACCATAGAGAAGAACTCTATGCCCAATATTAAGCTTTCAGTGTTTTGCTTAGTCATATCTTTTACCATGACTAGCTGTGGAAGGTCAGATGACAGGGCAGGAAGATCTAAATTGTGGCTGATCTTTATGTCGTCTATAAATTACATTCTTCATGAGTGCTGGAACATCTGTGGTTAGACCTTTACTACGAATGTGACCATGAATCAAAATTAGGTGGAAGTCAGTGGAAATGTTTGCACTGATTTCAATAAACTTCAGATCAAATGCCATACAAACTTGAGAAAAAATGTACATGCATGTAGTGGGCTCTATCCACAATTTTACAATGTCTCAGCACTGAGCAATTTAGCCCTCTAGGCTATTTCACTATTTAAAAGCACTGCTAAAACAACAACAAATTTCCCTCCTTGTCTGCTGAATTCTTATCATGGGTTAATAACACAGAGTCATTGTCAAAATAAAAAAATAACAAAATTGTATTTTCACAGCAGCAACAATGACAAAATATAAATAAGAGAAGCAGAAGAAAATCAAACCAATGAATATTTCTTCATAGCAAATTTGTATGAAGAAACGTCGATACTGTTTAGGATTCATGGTTTATAATTAAATATAGCATTATTATTCAGTACTGTTTAAAAAAAGTTAATGCATTCAGAAGCTGGTACAATAAGAAAAACCACCAAATCTCATGATACATGTGACATTTCAAATATGTAAAAAGAAAATATAGGCAACTTATTCATGGAGTGCATTCCATTCACTCATGAACCAAAATTGCTTCTGGTTAATTATAACACTAATTGATTCAATGTCATCCATGATTAAAGGCCATCCTTGTAAACACGGTTTCTAGTTAACATTCTTTCCAGCTTTGCTTTGACAGATTCTATTTTAAAAATGAATAAAATTAGAATTACTGAAGTTCTTTGTAATTTTAATTATTATCAACACTTGTATTTATTCTCTACACTTCTTTTTTTTTCTTTTTTAATATTTGAAGTGAGTCCTGAAGGTAATTTATCCCTGAAAAATTCAATGCCAGAGCTATATGAAGTTTGCCTTCTCTCACATGAGAGGTACTGTCATTCCACACTCTAATTTGCCGTAGCTTATAACTTTCTCTCATCTAAATTGCTTTTGTACTGACAGTTCTTATACTTGTGGTTTTTGCTCATAGGTAATTTGGTGATGTCAATTTAAAGGAAATCTATTTAGCCAGTTGAGTTATCTACATATGATTGTAACATATATTAGTCTATTTATTTTTTGGTTGCTAGTGCACACACATATACATATGCAAGCACCTGTACACATCTATGCACTCTAATGGATGCACATCTGTCCAGATACAAATATACACCAGCTCTCAGTAGAATGGTTTGCAGTGAAATACTTAAATATGTCATTATGGATGAAATCTCCAGATGGGCTAAATCATGGTAGTTAACTGCTATTAATGGAGCTATTTTGGTGCTCTCTTATTGAGACATAACTCTGTGTTTTCTTCAGTAAGGAAGAAATGCCCTCCTGGGGTAGGAGAAACTTGGGAAGATGTAAAAATAGCACATTATAAATGTTCTGGTCAGTGTTTTTCAGTGGTGACTTAAATATATCCCTTCAAATTTTGTTCTAGCTTCCATACTCTGAAAAGGAATCCAGCAGATGCAAAATCTGATTCCAGAGCAGATTTATAAAGCTCCTTAACAATTAAAGCAGTGACTGTGGCATATGGCCATGTTGCTCAACCAGTAGCTGATAACATACCTGTATAAGGGATTAAGTCAATCTGTCAGATAATTATGTTTTATAACAAATCATTATATGATGCACATGGAAGTGTCTTTCACAGAAGGAAATGTACAAAAAGAGATAGGTAAAGAGGTGATATTAAAGAATAACCTACTTTCTGTTCATAAATATGAACGATTGTGGCCACACCTCATGAGATGGTCCATAGTGGTTTTTCCAAAATGTTAGTTAATCTTTTGATTTTGGGGAGGGGGTGGGAAGGAAGTTGGATAGTGCTTTGCTAATGGTTGATTAAGGAAAACAACTTAACTAGTCTCAGTGTTACCAGAATAGATCAGAATTCTTAGTCTGGAATTTGCAGTCACTTTGCCCAAACTTTTCTGAAGCTTGCTACTCTAACACACATACTTTAAAAGTTGAAATCCTTGTGTCATTAACATGCTTCACCCTTGGCTGTTGTCAGAAGCTTGACTGCTATTTCAAATACTGCTGCTCCATGGCTTCCTTTTTTGCCCCAAAGAACCGAGAGAGTCTAGAAAATGAATTTGTTATGGCTTATAATAACGAGTGTTTACTGAAACAGAACAGATGTCTTTGGATATGATAGGAAAATGTAATGATATCTCTCCTGTTTTCTAGTCACAGCAGAAGTAGAATTGGCAAAACACTAAATATCTGTCAATGAGCACACACAGGCTTCTCTTTTGCAATCACAGGCTCTAGAAAAATCTTTGGTGGGCAATCAGGTGAATACGAGATCTCAGAATAATGCAGTAAGAAAAGATGATTTAGACTGAGGACTGTGTAAACTGAGAAATGTGAAATGGAAGCAGAGAGTCTTTATTGCTGCTGTTGCACTCTAGTGGGGAAAGGGCTGTAGTAGTATTTGCAGTTCAAAGGCAAAACCAGTAGCATCTTGAGAAAAAATCAGATGTGATTAAATTATTGAATATTGTCCTGTAGAGTGAAATATGAGAAGAGTAAAAACTATTTCATTTCTCAAAAAGAAGCTTAGAGGAAGTTTGATTACAATCTAGCAGACGGTGGAGTAAGAGGAGCTAATGGCTTGAAGCTGAACAAAGACAGAACTCAAGCAGGGTGCACATTTCAAATTGTGATGACTAGTCTTTGTGACAGCTGAAAAATTATTGACAAAGATTTTTAAATCAAGACATATTTTTCCCTTTTATTTTATTTAAAGTAGAAGATAGGTTAAGGTTAAGCCAGAAGAGGATTCAGATAGACTCTTTGACATGTTCTATATTCAAGATCAAGCTTAATGGTTGCAACAGTCTGTTAAACTGATACTCTTTTGCCCCATCAATCCTTCTGCCTAACCTGTTGGTTATAAACTGAACTCATGGCAGATATATTGCTTCTGTAGATCCCTTAACATATCTCTGATGTTTCTAGTAGCCTGCTGGGAAGGTCTCTTTCTCATTCAGCTACATTTTCTGTTTCTCCTCATTTAAAAATGCCTTTACTCCTGCTCTGAGATACAAATCCCCTGTGCCTGATGCATTATTTCCGTGCAGGTACTTGTGTGTTTTTTTGCATGCACCACCAGCCCGAATCCTCTCCAAACTCTAAGAAGCAATGCTATTCCAGCAGATCACCTTTAATTCTGTCTCCCCTGAAGCAGATTTTTGTTTCAGCAGAGTCACAGTACAATAGTGGGTAGTATAAAAATCAAACCATTGTGTTCACCTCTATTTCAAAACTATTTGTGAAAGGAAAAGAAACATAAAAGAAATATGTCACTACAGAGGTATAGTTACACCCCACTAAACACAAGCAAGAGACTCTTTAAGTCAAGAAAGAGCTCTAAATACTGGTGTGAATGAACGTATGCAACCTAGTGCTGTGTTTTCAAAGGAGCTCTATCCCTAAGGTACTAAATGTCCTCTGTTTCAAATGACAAAAGCAAAATACTTCACAGAACATATTCCAGCATCAGAGTGAGACATTGGACTCCATAGTTAAAAACATTGAACAGATTCCTCCCATCTGTAAATCTAGGTACTCACATATTCTAAATAATCTATATAGTTACGAGAGAGAGGAAACATCATCTTGTTGAGTGACTAAAATACCTTAGACTGTACATAGGACTCAGAGTAACTATGCTCTCAACTGTCGGTCTTACATATCTTAAATGAGAAACAAAGAAGAAAACAATTTGAATCTTAGCATTTTACAGTAATATTTTTTAAGAGGACACAAAATATTGCTGAAATCTGATCGCAGACCCATTTCTTACTGTTCCTTATTACTATTCTCTTCCTCTCTTTCCTTTCCATTCTTTTCCTTTACTTACATTAGCTGCTTAGTTCATATTCCTTTCTTTGTCATGTAAGAAAATCTTTCACCATAAAACCAGTAATATTTGCATATCTGTCATAATCCCACACTCTTGCCAGCTGTGTAAAGCTGACCTTGCACATCACTTTCTACATATGGGCAAGCACTTGGCTTTAGTGTCAGCCAATGACTACACTAGAAAAAATATGACAAAGATATCTGTCACTGTGCATATCCACTTTGCACTCCTTCATCACTGGACCAAAGTCAGAGATGTGTTGGTGCAAGTGAGAGGGAAACTCAATTGTGTATGCTTGTAAAAGAAAATGTAGATGTAGAAATTAAGAGTCGTGTTTCTACCTGTGCCTTTCCAGTCATAATGCTGCATTAGCAGAGGCTTTGCACTTAATGGTTGCTAATTGTGGGCTGATTCCACACAAATTACACTGGGATTGAATTTGATATGTCACAGAATTCTTTATGTGTTATACTGTATAATACAGCCCTGAAAACACATTCAGGTTATTTAAGCTTATATGTGAATTTTTAAGAAAATCTACACTGATAGCATCTCTACATATATTTGGCACTTCTGTAGTCTTCACACTTGGATCAATTCTGTTCTGATTTTTTAAAAAAAAAAAAAAAAAAAAAAAGCTACTGCTTTGGAAAATTGCAGAGGTTTAAATAATACCAGGTCAGCATTGTTATAAGGGTTTCCATCAGATGGGATACAGCTGGTACCTTCTCCCCGACCACCATCAACTTAACAGGAGATTAGGTTACTATGCTATAAACCTAAAGAGTAAGGCAAGGACATTTCTCATAACTGGTTGACAGTAGCAGTGGGAGACATAAATCATCATCAGTTGAATGCTGTATGTATGCGATAAGGGGTATGTTACAAAATTGCTGTATATATTACAACAACGGAGCTAAAGACTAGATCATGTAGCTTTAATACATACCCTTATGCTCTGAAAATAGGACTGCTTTGTGATTAAATATTTTTGAAGGAGTAAAATTTACAAAAGTTGACTTAGAAGTCTGGAGGGTGGATGAATATGTAGTTAGTCTGGAAGTTAGTTTGCTGGGTTTTTTTTCAGCTGGGATACTAATTCTGAATCTCTGGCCAGGTGCCATCTGTGGCTCTCTCTCACTTCTCTATTTTTAGATCGATCCCCAGAATTTCAGTATTATTTGTCTTGAGTCATGTGGATGAGCTCAGAGTCAGTCCTTGAGGCTTCAGTAGTCTTCCACACATCTCTTCTTGACAGACTTTAGCTAATTCATCTTCAGCTTTTCTACTGTAAGACCCATGAGTTCTTTACAAAAATCATATCTTCAGGAATGAGATTTGAGCCCTTCTTTTTTGAAATAGTCTCTATGGCCACATCTGTATGAGTAAACTACAAAGAATTGAATCATAGGCCAAAGTACTGTAAAACTGTAGCAACAGTCTTGGCCTGGGTCAGAAAGTATGATTTGAACCAAAAGCTATTTGCACACAGTTGCTCAGTTATGGAAGACAAGAGCAGTTACTGGTATGTCCCTGAGTTGTGCTACACCATCTAGTCTCAAAGTTTGAAACCCTTTCATCACAATTCTCAATCCATTTCATTCATTCATAGAGGTAGAGCCCAGCGGTATGCCCCTGTGGAGAAGGACTTAGGGATATTGATGGATGAAAAACTGAATATGAGCCAGCAGTATGCACTTGCAGCCTAGAAAGCTAATTGCATCCTGGGCTGCATCAGAAGCAACATGGCCAGCAGGTTGGAGAAGGTGATTCTCTCCCTCTATGCTCTCATCAGACCCCACTTGGACTCCTGCATCCAACTCTGTGGCCCACAAGAAGGACATTGAGTTGTTGGAGCAAGTCCAGAGGACGGACACGAAGATGATCAGAGGGTTGGTGAAATTCTCTCATGAGGAAATGCTGAGAGATTTGGTACTATTCAATCTGGAGAGGGCTTTGGGGAGCCTTACAGCAGCCTCCCAGTATCTAGAGGGGCCTACAGGAAAGCTGGAGAGGGACTTTACCAGGCCAGGAAGTGTAGTGGTAGAGTGAGGAGCAACAGTTTTAAACTGAAAAAAAGGAAAATTTGTATTAGGTGATTTATCTTAGATACAAAGAAGTTCTTCACTGTGAGGGTGGTGAGACACTGAAACAGGTTGCCCAGAGAAGCTGTGGGTGCCTCATCCCTGGCAGTGTTCCAGGCCAGACTGGATGGGGCTTCGAGCAACTGGTCTACTGGAAGGTATCCCTGCCCATGGCAATGGAGTTAGAACTCTGTGGCCATTGAGATTACATCCAGTCCAAACTATTCTGTGATTCTATGTTTGTATGGTAATATTAAACTCATATGAAAAAGCTGATGGTATTGATGGCAATTTAAAGGCAGAATTTTAGAAAACAAAATGACTGGACCATCTTTCTTACGAGGAAAGGCTGCAGGATCTAGGGTTACTCAACTTGGAGAAGAAGAGACTGAGAGGGGACCTCATTAATACTTACAAGCATTTGAAGGTGTATGCCAAGATAATAGTCAATATTTCTGTTGTCTCAAGTGAAAATACAAGGGGTAATGGACATAAGCTGGAATACAAAAAGTTTCAGTTAAGAAAAACTTCTTTCCTATGAGGATGAGGGAGTCCTGGCACAAGCTGCCCAGGGAGGATGTGGAATCTCCTACTATGGAGGTTTTCAACACCCACCTGGACACATTCCTGAGTGACCTGATCTAGGTGGACCTGCTTCTGCAGTGGAGTTGGACTAGATGATCTTTAGGGGTCCCTTCCAACCCTACCATTCTGTGATTCTGTGATTCTGTGACTGGCACAGAGTAAATAAACATGCATTTATGTGTTTGTTTGTACTGTGTATTTATTTTTTAGGTACTATACGTGTTTAGATTTCCTTTTTAACATCTATTTTTTCTATTCATGTTTTTTATTACATTTAAAGTTTTTTTCTCAAATAAGAAACTGAAACAAAATAACCAGAAGTAATTAAATCAAATAAAAACTTCTGAACCCTAAAATGCTTTGATTCCACAACTATGCTTTCAGACTATTTTTGTTTTACCGCAGAAGTCACTTTTTTTGTATCTTGTTGTTATTATGAATTACATTTTCTTTCTTGAGATGTCAGCATTTTCAAAGAAACAGCAATTTCAGTTCCTGGCTAGATGTGCACAATGAGCGTATCAGCTTCTCTAGTTTGCAGAACTTGCTGTGTCATGAACTTGAATGAATGATAGTTATCCATTTGGACCCACCTACTATCCACGATTTTCTTCAGAACAGTGATGATCTTCAGTATACTTGAACAGTGATGCAAGATGAAAGGAAAATCTGGACTTTTGGAAGAAAAGACAGGCTCTCAGGAACTCTTTGTCAAAACCCATAACTATGACCTTTCCTCTGCCAAGACTACTGTGAAAAGCTTTGAGAGTTACCTGTTGCTGTAGAGATTTGCTGTTTGGGATAATAGCTGAAATACAGACATGTAGGTATTTCCTTCATGGTTACAGATGCCATCTGGAATTAGTGATTAAACCATCCTCTCATTTTTAGCCTTTTGTAGAATCTGCAGATTGAAATCCTATGTAAGACCAGAGAATACTCAGGAAACATAGATGAGCTATAACCTTCTTCTTGTAAAAAAAAGGGAAAAAAACCCAAAACACTTGGTGCAAAATAGATATCCAACCCATTCCTTTTTTTTTTTTCCAGATGGAGGGGAAAAAAGCTTAAGGAGTAAAATTAACAACAACTGTCCTTTCTAAGCGGCAGAGACAGACAGTTGTTACTATAGAATTATTATTCATGACGATAATTACAGGATTCAGGTGCCAAGTTTCAAATCTTCAACATGCAGCAGTCAGAAGTAATCCTCCCATAAGTCAGAGCAAACTCAAGGCCAACAACCTGAAATTCTACCTCTAGAAATGCAGCCTATAAAAGTTCTCTTAAACAGCTGTGCACACCAACAACAAAAAAAAAATGATACTAATTTTGGACAAGAACATTAGTGGAATCATAGAATCGTATAGATTGGAAAAGAACTTGAAGATCATCAAGTCCAACTGTTAACCAAGCACTGCCACATCCAGCTCTAAACCATGTCCCTATGTACCTTTTCTACACATATTTTAAATACTTCCAGGGACGGTGACACAACCACTTTGTTGAGTAGCCTGTTCCAGTATTTGAGTAATAATACCAAAGATTTTTTTCAAAATTGTACCTCGAGAGCAAATGAATACACACCCTATTCAAATAGTATCTATAAAAACACCGACATAGAATTTATGAAGATTTGTAAGAGGTGATCCAATGCCACACAGATTCTGATATGTAGGGTAAAAACCTGGCTTTGGTGTAGTTAGTGAAGTTGAAAAAACATCAAGAAAGGACGCAACATTTCATGCTTTACATGATTTTCAAAAGTATGTATATTCTTTAAGCCTCACCATGTTCTCTGAAAATACCTGTGAACTTCTACAATTTTCATTCTACTTAGTAGGCTGCAAGATGACAGATTATTAAAACAGCTGGTAATAAGCTATTTCTAAGACTATTTCTATCAATCTTTCTTGATTAAGAAATAGCCCCACATTTTAATTCAGTACTTTCTGCGTTTTGAAAAGCACTTAATGAATCACTGGTTAATATGAACAGTAACTGACTTCATTCTTATGGAAGGAGCCCATTAGCACGACAGCTGTCAGCTTTGAGTCTGTTTCACAGCACACCAAAACAAGGAGATGAAATAGGATGCTCTGAGACCTAAGGATAGAAGGATGAAGTAATAAACTACGAAAAAAAAATTAAAAATAATAAAGAAAGAAGAAAGTTTTGAAGAGAAGCATAGCCAGGTGGAATGCTGCCATGATGTCTCAGGGAGTGAGTTTATACAGCTATAATCATGCCATTTCCACTTTCCATACATGCCCATTCATAGGGGATTCTTCAGATGTACTGTTTTAAAATAGAGGTCTCTCTGTCTTAGAACCATAAATTATCTCTGAGATTTGTCTGGCCTGTGAAGTGATGGCTGAACTTGCAATAAGTAAAAGGGCATGGAAATGTCATTTACAAGGAGCCTACAAGCCCTCTGGTTCCTATGTCAGTTCTTCAAGAGAAAAAGCATATAAGAAGTAAGAAAAGAATATAGCAAAACTCCTGCACTTTACAGGGCCACCAACTCAGAGGCAGAAACAGAAGAAGTAATTAGGACAAGGAAACCAAACTATTCTATAAAGAGAAGTAAAAGGAATTTTTCACAAAACAAAGTGACTGGCCACCCATCAAGGTAAAAGTTATCACACCTGCCCTAGGGGCATGTGTCACATTCACGCCTGCCTGTCAGTGCTGTAGGAGAAACAGAGACATTGTACAAAGTCCAAGAAGACATGAGCTCTCTGCTCCTTGGACTGCTGACACTACTTGTCTGCTGAAAGAAGTAACACACATCAACTCGTCACCTGGGACAGCAAACACACACATCCTAAAATGTGCTTCCAATTCAGCTGGTGAAAAAAACAGAAGGAGCTACTGATGGAGTAAAAGGGGAAAGTTTCAGAAATCAAAATGCTATTGAAGTCCAGGACATAATAGTTTGGATGAATGCCAAATGACAAGCAAGATGCACCTCTCGTTACCAGGAGATCATGTGTCCCTATCCATCTTCTGGATTCTACTATTTAATCATTCTGATAATAGCCCACATTAGTGTGTTGCTGATTTTGGCTGATCTTATGATTACGAAAGAAACAAATCAAAAAGTAACACTTTCAACTCCACAGCATGTTATACAACTGCAGAAATTTTGAAGTGCTTCAAAGTTCCTTAGAGCTATGCTACTGCTGAAAATCTGGCTACCTATTGTGTATTTTATAAATTCAGAAGCATACACTGGATGATGTATTTCTGTTACAAAACAAAATGAAAAGGCACAGAAATTGGAGAGCACTTTGAGTTTGGTGAAGGAGACTGAGTGGCAAAAAAAAAGCAGGTGGATTCAATGATGAAGTTGAGTCTCTTAAACGCTAATTTACAGTCATTCATCTCTGGCAGAAGATGTGAGCTATTATTCTAGCTGTCAGGAATAAACCAAAATACTGGGCCTATGTGCATCTTATGTGAGCAGAATACATGTGCTGGTGAGTGCCTTCTTGTCTCTGCACAAATCCATTTCCCTAAGTTGTGTAGCTCAGGATGGATACAGAATAATACAAATTCACCGGCATAATTTGTATTTCATCTGAAGCCAAGGCATAGAGAATTTATGGCTTTTTAATTCCAGAGAGAGAGCTTTGGTGGGTTTGGACAATATTTTTCTTTTAACAATTTTGAAAGAATAAAAATTAATTCTTTGGTTTGTTTCCATCAAAATTTCTACCATCTCCCTCCCCTTCCATATTTGGAGCTTTGTATTTTGAGGCTTTTTTCTAAATATAAACTTAAATGTGTTTTTAACAAAGTTGTCGTATTACTGACAAAAGCTTCTAATATCTCCAAAAGTTATTTTTCATAAAGAAAACAATCAATGGTCAGGTTTTAAACAGTTTTTCTGAAAAGAAGATCTTGTATTATCAGCAAAGGTGGTATCACTTCAGCAATGAAACTCCTTGGTCATATTTTAGGCTTCTGTTACCCAAACCAGATCACTATTCTGTGCTTTGTACAGAGATAAAGCTGTTCTAGTACAGTCAGCTATTTGTATGGATGTAGTGGTTTTGTCTGGGCCAGGTTTTGATAGCAGAGGGGCTACGGAGATGGCTTCTTTAAACAAAAAACTGCTAGAAGTTTCCACTTTAACTGAGTGGGCCAATGCCAGTCAATTCTAAGATGGACCCACCATTGACCAAGGCCAAGCCCATTAGTGATTGAGGTTACGTCTCTGTGAGTAACATATTGGAGAAGTGCAAGCAGTTGCTGTGCAGTTGTTAAGTGGCAGCAGCAGCAGAAGGGAGTGAGAATGTGAGAACATCTCCATAGACACCAGCATCAGTTGAGGAGAGGAAGGAGGTGCTCAGACACAGCTGCCATGGTGAGGCAGCTGTGCCCCTGCAGGCCATGGAGGACACTGGGGAGCAGAGATCCACTCACAGCCCCTGGAGGACCCCACGCTGGACCAGGTAGATGCCTGAAGGAGGCTGTGACTCTGTGGGAAGCTCACCCTGAAGCAAGTTCCTGGCAGGACCTGGGAGTCTGTGGAGAGAGGAGCCCATGCCAGAGTAGGTTTGATGTCAGGACTTGTGATCCTCTGAGGGACTGACACTGTAGCACTCTGTTCCTGAAGGACTGTTTCCCCCATTGGATGAGCCCCAATGTGTAAAGAGCTACCCCCATGGGAAGAACACACACTGGAGAAGTTCATGAAGGATTGTCTCCCTTGCGAGGAACCCCACATTGTAGCAGTGGGAAGTATGAGGAGACCTCCCCCTGAGAAGAAGCAGCAATAAAGTCCATCTGTAATGAACTGACCATAATCCCAATCCCCCATCCCCTGCACCACTGGCTGGAGGAGGAAGGAGAGTCCCAGGAAGGAGGGATGGGGGGGAGGTATTTTAAGATTCGGTTTTATTTCTCATTTCCCTGTTTGGTTCTGATTGTTTGTTAATAAATCAAACCTTTTTCTCCCCAAGTTGAGTCTGGTTTGCCTGTGATGGTAACTGTTGAGTGATCTTCCTGTCCTTATGTCAGCTCACAAACCTTTTGTCTTATTTCTCTCTCCCCTGAGGAGAAGGAGGGCTAGATCGACTTGGTGGGCATATGGCACTTAGCAAGGTCCAAACCACCACAATAGTCTTCAAGAAAAATATTGACAAAAGAAAGTAAATTATTGTTATGGACTCAAAATAAGCATTTAGACATTAAGACCTGAAATACCAATTGAACCATATACTTGACTTCTGCTCAAAATACTGTATTCTTTTTATTTTAAACATACTATACAGCTTTACTTCAGCTAGATGATTGTTTATATTCTCTTGCAAACATTGTTGATATGAAAAAAAGCACCCAAAGGTCTGATGTTTTTCTGATAGTTGTAATATCAGGAATCATTAGAAACAGCAGTCCTTGTTTGTCTCCAGTATGGGAGACGTGGATAGGGTGTGGACAGAGGATCCAGATGATCCTTTCCCATCCTCTAATTCAGCACTGCTATTTCTCTGTGCTGACCCACATGGTAAGTAAAAAACTTGAAAGGAATTAGGAAAACAGAATTTTGTATTTCTGTCTCCAATACTCTTCTGGAGATGCATTAAAATATTTTTGTTACGTGCAGAATTCTACATGAGAAAGCATAACACTGAAGAGGAGTTCACTATATGGTAAACTTCCACGTTTTGTTATTATCATCACCTCTAAAAGCTTCATATCATGAACAGAAGTGCACTATTGACCAACAAAAGGAAATGTGTCTATAAGGGGCAAAGTCCTTCATGGATCAATCACGGTTCAAGCCAGACCAACAATTACCATAGAATCACAGAATCATAGAATGGTAGGGGTTGGAAGGGACCTTTAGAGATCATCTAGTCCAACCCCCACTACAGAAGCAGATCCTGGCAGGACATTGTTCT
Source organism: Urocolius indicus (assembly GCA_013401255.1). NCBI lineage: Eukaryota > Metazoa > Chordata > Aves > Coliiformes > Coliidae > Urocolius > Urocolius indicus. The sequence continues at coordinate 251,764 of WBNH01010995.1, forward strand.
TATAAAATTCATTAGAGGGGAAAAATAAAATTAGAGGTAAGTATGATTTTCATGGTCACCTCCAAAATGTGTATTATAACTCATATTAAGATTTGCTTCCAGATAGTTTTATACACACTATGAAGGAGATTCTTGTTTGTTGTAAACTGTCAAAGCTTTGTTGATATTGGTGGCATTATAGCAGTCAACAGTGGTTTTTGATTTGTATCCAAGCATTTGTGAGCTTGCTTTCTCACAAATATGCAGATATCAAAAGTCTGGTGTATTTAATCAGATTTATCTAAAAGTATTTTCTTGTGGAACAAAGGGTTAGTGACACATCATGCAATGATATTTTACCTACTCAAAAATTCAAAATTTCAAAAACTTCAAAATTTATCTTCCGTGTATTTTTATCAAATAAAAACTTAATATGATAAACAATACTTTAATAAAACAAAGGCATTGTAGTGCAAAATCAAGGGAAAATATCTTAGAGTAGTTCTTTGAGAAGTTACGCACTTTTTATTGAGGTTTGCCTCTCTGTAGCTATAGGTATGAATCATTTATCATTTGTTATCTCAGACACTCTGCCTGCAATCCATGCTTTGGAAACGTATTTCATCACAGAACTGTCCAACTAAATGGATGGCATTTCTCTATGCTAAATTTATAGCTCAATTATAATCAATCTTACCCTATCAGTTTCCAAAGTGTGTATACAATTAATGCAAATAAAATCGAAACCAATAATTTCTGGTGTCATGGTGTTCAAAATAGAAAAAAAAAAATCATGCTCTCTTTACATGTAATGGAATTTAGCATATGTCTATAGGCTGTACTACTTTCATCTCAGCTGATAAAATACAGGCAGCACTTTTCTTTCCTGTAAATGAGTAATTTATTCCTGTTTTGCAAGTTTAGGACTGATAACCACAGAAAAACTTGCAGAAATTGAAGTTTTAGGAGTGATGTTTTTGGGAGGCTGTTTTACCCTCCCAAACATGCATATGAATTCCATTCAAATTAAGGCTATTCAAAACCTACAGAAGGAAATGAAATGATCAGGACATGCCAACAAGCAAGTTAACAGTAGAATGCTCAGTCTCATGGCTGAAGGATGGAGAAGTCCAGCCATTGCCTCTGAGAATGGCCCAAATATCAAACAGACCACAGCCTGCCCTTTGCAACAACAGCTGATTTTCTGAGATTGCTCTTATGCAGGTCTCAAAAATGTATTTAAATGACTTTGTTTCTTGTGGAATTAAAAAAAATAACCATTGCACCATGTTATCAGAATATAGAATAGATATAATCTTGTTTTGCAAGTGTTTTCACTAGGGTTCAGGAAGATACCATCACAAAGTTTATAACCTAAATGCTCCAGGTAAAGATTCAGTAGCCCAACATTAGCTCTTCTATTTTTATACAGATCTGTGTCAGGGAAAAAACATGTAGCTGTAAATAAATCCGATCAACATATTTAGCTGCTTTAAGAATTATGAATAAGCAGCTGCAGGATTATAAAGGTATTATTATGTCTGTTCATCCTCTGGACCTACAGACATCTGAGCTGTAGAGCAAAACATTTTTGGTTTTTTTTTGCTTTTTTTCTTTTTTTTTAAGAACAATGATCTGTCAGTTTATCTTGACAGCATTCCACAGTATTCAGTAAAACACATCACCTCAATACCTCGCCACAAGCTCATCTCCAGATGCTCATCTCTAATCTATACAGTTCTACGTAGCTGGCATTGCTATGCAGTCATATTCATAAATATATTTATAAACCTTTTTGATTGTCTGTATTTGTGCCTGTTGGTTTGTTTAACACGTTTTTCTCAATGAAATGTTAATATGCTTCACTCAAACGCTGACACTTGTAAGTCATAGATAAGGCCACAAAATACGCAGTCCAACATGCAGCATTTTTGCCAGAGTAGAGTAACTTAATTAAACTCTTCCTCTGAGGACTAAAGGGTTTATTCTGACAGGCTTTTGCAAGCCTGGGCATGCTTGGATGGCACAGAGAGTGTGCTGCAGAGATAGGAAGACAATGGAATGGCTTTGATCATCATCGTCATGGTGAAATGGCCCCATCTGAGCTATGTCCAAGGACTGGCTTGATTTGACCCTCAGACCTAAGCTGGGCATGGAAGGTAGGTTTAGGTAGTGTGGGATAGAGGGGTGGCAGTGTGAGAGGAGGCCCAGGATTGACCTTGCCAGAGCAGTGACAGCAGCAAAGTCACTGCAGCCATGAGTGACCCCTACTGGGGCAAGGGCACCCTGAAATAAAGAGCTGCTGAGGAAAATCAGCAAAAAGCAGATATTGGGAGAAAAAAAAATCACAATGCATACGGAGCAACACAACCCCAAATCTCTTGTACCTCACAGGTGGAGATGAGATGAACTGAGTGTAACTCGCAGCGAAAATAAAGGAATTTGAGAACAGGGAGGGGGAAGGAGAGGTGTTCAATGTAGTATGCACTTATGTTGTCTTCTTTAACTCTCAGTACCCAAATGAATGATCAGAAGTTTCTGTTGTCAATAAATTAAATTATAGGGAAAAAATTAAAAGGAGGCCATGGTGGAGCAGAGATCCACCTGCAAGTTTGTGGAGGACTCCACACCAGAGTGAGTAGATACACAAAGGAGGTTGTGACCACATGGGAAGCCTACACTGGAACAAGTTCTTAGCAGGTCCTACAAATCCATGGAGAGAGGAGCCCAGGCTGGAGCAAGTTTCTTGTCAGGCCTTGTTACCTTGTGGGGGGAGTCACATTAGAGCAGTTTGGTCCTGAAGGATTGCACCCCATGTAAGGGACTCAGATTGGAGCAGTTTGCGGAGGACTGAGGCCTACAGGAAGAACTCACATTGGAAAAGTGGCTCATGGGAAGAGAGTTAAAACTGGTCAGTTCATCAACATATAAGTGCAATGGCAGATGAGATAGGCTCTGAAGAAGCTAGGTATCAGGTTGATTTCTGTATGATTCATAAAAATCAAAACAAAAATCAGACACAGAATCAATGCTGGTAAAATTTTCTGTGCACCAAGCAGCTCGGAAGAATGTTAAAGGATGAAAATTATGTGTTACTGGTGCAGAGTTATCTGAGTTGATTTGTAAACACAAAGATTTATTTCCATGTAGTTAAATATAAAAAAATAGATAGGTAAAGAGTAGTTGAGCGGTCCTGGGAAGAAGACATGCTGCAAAAATCTTTAGATTTTATAAGATAATCATCTGAATATGATTGTTTTGGTAGTCTGGTGGCCCTGAACACCCTACTAAAGAAGTAACTGATGTAAAACATATGAAAAACAGAAAGAGAGTGGCCGAAAGGATTAATACTGTTCTCCATGTGTAAACAGAAAAATATTAATTGAGAATAGAAAGGTCATATTAGCTCTGTAAGTTTAGGGAAGGGATTGCTGATGTAATACCATTGTCTGTTCTGAAACAATGAATCTCTGAATCTATAAATTATTTTCCTTCTCTAGTCTTGTTAAGCCAAATCTACCTAGATTATGTACTGCTATTCCTTTAAACTGTAGCTAACCTTCCTTTTCTCTGCATTAATCCTCACATTCTTGCCTGATGGTGAGTATGGTAGAGCTATGTCTGATCCCTGTGCATTGAAATGAGAGAACAATCAGATTCATTGTGCTTAAATCAGTAGGTAAGATGACCATTTTTTTCTTGTGTGAGAATAGATTTTAGAGATGACTACCACAGAACCAATCTGATCTGTATCACAATAGGGATCATATCAATTTGTGCATCATTAAGACCTAGAAGATGGCTAATTTGTGTAATTGAGGATCATTTCTTTCCACTTCTTGGTGCTAAGACTTACAGAATTGTATTATGCATCCAGCTGTCTTCATAGAGGTCATTGTTTGTTACAGTGTTAAGGAATATTTAGAGACAAAATTTCAAATCCTGACAACTGATGTGTACATAAAGCACGATGTACTATATTTGTGTGCTCAAGATCTCCCCCGAAGGCTTGATAATTACATGTAAATACAAAGAAAGCCCTGTTCATAAATGTAGTTCTTAGTTCTGCTTGTGTAGATATGAGTGTGCAGGCTCATTACCACTTGTTGGTCCTGAGGTTCTGGAAACATACTTCATAAATGAGTACATTTTCAGAGGAAAAACTCTCTTCTCAGGGAGTAATACTTTTCTTACTTCTTGCTCTCACCTTGGGAGCAATACATTGTTAAAATGGATTCTGTTCAAGAAATTCTGCACTGTAATTTTACCTATCTGTCATTGTTTAACCCCAGCCAACAATGAAGTACCATGCAGCTGCTTGCTCTCTCCTCCTCCCTCTCCCCTGGCCCCAGTGCAAAATCAAGTAGAACTCATGAGTTAAGAACAGCTTAAAAACTGAAATAATAGTAACAACAATAATAATAATAATAATAACAATAATAGTAATGAAAAGGAAGAAGTAAAATCCAAGAAGGACAAATGATCCATGATATAATTGCTCTCCATGCCCTGACTGATGTTCAGCCAGTCCTCAAGCAGATATCTGCCCCTCCCAGCCAGGTCCCCTCAGTTTATATACTGACATCCTATGGTATGGAATATCCCTTTGGTCAGCTGTCTTGGTTGCATCCCCTCCCAATTTCTTATGTCCTTCCAGCCTTCCTGCTGGCACAGGGCACAAGAAGCAAAAAAATTTCTTGATTCATTATAAACACTACTTAGCAACAACTAAAAACATCAGTGTGTTATCAATATCCTCATAGTGAATCCAAAACACCAGCTAAGAGGAAGAAAATTAGCTCTGTCCTAGGTGAAACCAGGACACTATACATTGGGGGAAAAAAAATAAAATCTTGTGTGCTGTCTCAGGCTTCTACTAAGATCATGCTGATAGGCACCTATGCCATTTGAAGGATATAAGTGGTCAACATTCATCTATATCTAAGAACGGAGTCCATTCATTTACCCATGCAAAAATGTAAGAAATGGAAAAGACAGTGTTCCAAGCGGAAGCTAACATTATGTACCTCCTCAGATATAAAGCATATAAAATGATACTCCACTTGCCACTTTCCTAAGTGCAGAGTTATCACTAGCACAAAATGAAAATCTTTTTTATCTTGGCAGTACTTTGCATTCCAAGTGTTGGGATGGGACAGGAGCTATGAATTTAGCAGCTGCAAGTAGGCAGCATCTCAAGATGTGAAGAAATGAATACTCTTACACAGACAGGAAAATTATGAGAAGCAAAGACAGACTAAAGGAGCAGAGTCAGAAGGCCTTGCAATTCCTTGCAGGGGAATGTCATCTCAATGAGGATGATGCAGATAACCACAGTAAGATCATGAAGATTTAGGAGTTTGAACAGTGTTTCAAAGACTCAGCTTACTCAATATCTTTGTGAAAACTTCCATGGAGACATCTAGACTTTGGAGGTGACCAGGAGTCTACCTTTGTGCTTCAACCATCGCTAAAATTACTAATCACTACACGGTTTCCCAGCCTTGCTATGTGTAAATTTGTGTTTACAAGGATGAACTAGTTTCAGCAAGTCCTACCACTAGTCATGTATGAAGGAATTCAGGACGAGTCCATTTTCATTCATGACATCCTACCAAAAGGGTTGTTAAGAAACAGTTTAGCAAATGCCATCTCCTAAATTCTCACACTCATAAGATACTGATCCATCACAATGGTAAAACACACTTTGGCATTCCATAAGTAATCCCACTGTCAAAAAACTCCACCGAACAAACTCCTGCCTCAGCCTCTAGTTGAGTATTTCCTACAACAGATAAAAACCCATGTATTTAATCACCATCATTCTCTTTGGAATGGAGAAATGATGGTTAGCAATTCCAATTATCAAAATACAAATCCAGTACAAGAGTAATCCTTATTTCTGTGGGTAGACAAGAAAATAGCATGAGTGCATTTTAGTGATAGCTACTTGAGGGAAGAATACCAGGTTTTTCTAAGATTCACAGTGATTAAAACTATCACAGACCCTAATATGGGAATAAAAACTTGTACTAAAATGGGAGAGGTGAACCAGAAAAATCTGTGTCCTCACGTCAGCAGCAAGTAGCATTTATTCAGGCATGCTCTGTATTCCTTCTCCCTCTCAGATTCACCGTAAAGAATATGGGTCAGCTAATTAGGGAGTATTTATTGTCTTTCTTTAATTGGATAGTAGTTGTCAGAACACTAAATCAAGAATGCAGCACTTGTTTCTTTTCCTTTTCTTTATTTTTTTAACCCTCTGAAGGGCTAATTAGTCCACTGTCATCAAGCTGGCAGATATCCGAATGGCCCAAGAATGCTATGCAGGTGGCCAAATTTATGGATTTGAACAGTAACAAGATAGCTAGAGCAAGCATTTGCCAGTGAATATATTAAGTCTATACATGGCTGCATGAATATATGTTTATGGACTATTTCTAACTAATAGCCCATACTAACTGTAGTGGTGAATACGTCTGCATTTTGATGAAGACAAACATTTTCACAGGCAGCTAATCTCACCTGGGCAAATAAAAGACATTACCCAAGTAAATTATTAAGAGCATTGGATTGCTCTGTACTGTGTTTGTTGGTCTGAATAGTCTTGTGGTTGTATTTAGTTCTGCCTGTTAAGGAAGTAAATAGTTTAATGAATAATATTCCATACTTTCAAAATTAAATTAAAACAAAAAGAGCAACATTTCTAACAGAGATTTCAACACCAAAGAGTTCTTTATTTATACAAAGATGCAGAGTACCTGCCTTTTGCAGGTCTTAGTAATTGGATGTCTTCAGTCTCATAAAACTTCTGTTGTTTATCACTTCTTCTTCTCACTTAAACTTACCTTACATAAGGACTTTTCATATTATCTCTATCTTCCCATATGCTCATTTCCAGTTGTCTCCTACATCACTTCTTTCTCCCTGATCCACAGCTTCTAGTTTCTTCTGCAGTATTTCTTTCCTGTCCATATCTCATATAGCTATGACCAAACACTTAGAATTTGCTTGTCTCAACTATTTACATCTCCTTTTTCATAATTGTGTGTTTTGTCTTCAAGATCCTTTTCTCCAAGTTTCAGTTTCTTCTCACTCCAGATGAGAGTTCATCTGGAGCACTGTGCCCAGTTCTGTGTTCCCAGCTCAAGAGGGACAGGGAACTTCTGGAGAGAGTCCAGCACAGGGCCACCAAGATGATCAGGGGACTTCAACATCTTCATTATAAGGAAATGCTGTGGGAACTAGGGCTGTTCACCCTGAGAAGAGGAGACTGAGAGGGGATCTCATTAGTACTTAAAAGTATTTGAAGGTTGATGTCAAGACAATGGGGCAACACTTTTTTCTGTAGTGTTCAGTGATTAGACCATGGGTAATGAACAATAACTGAAACACAAAAAACCTCCACTTAAATTTAAGGAAAAACTTTACTGTAAGGGTGACCTAGCCCTGGCACAAACTGCCCAGGGAGAGAGTGGAGTCTCCTCTGGAGGGTTTCAAAATCCTCCTGGACACGTTAATGTGTGACCTGATCTAGGAGGACCTGCTTTAGCAGGGCAATTGGACTAGATGATCTTTAGAGATCCCTTCCGTTACCTTTCTGTGATTCTATGATTCTATGACTCTATGATTCATTTTACTGTGCACTGTAAGCATATGATTTGCTCGTGGCCCAAGCAATCAAAATCAACATATGCTTCCTTCCCTACAGCAGTCCCCATGGCATCTCAAGAATGGTCTTCCATCAGCTATGGAAGTAGGATTTATGCTGCTAAACTCAGTTAAGAATTCTTTTAATAGCCTGAAAACACATCACAGTCCTTTTGGATTAATATGATTGTCAGGAGTATTTCTCAGTGAAAAATCTCATAATATAGCTATGTCCTAATGGGATGTCCTCTTTCAATTCTGGTCAGTAAAAATCACAGCAGACTTTAAAAGCTCTCCACAAGTTCAAATCTCCAGCAGAACTTTGAATGAGATTCTAACGAGAAGTCAACAGCTTTCAGTTGAAAAGCTTGGGTTTAAACTATAACTGGCAATCTCTGCTCTCTGGGAAGAAAAAAAAAAAGGTAAAATAATGAGACAATGTTCTGTAAAATATTTAATCTTCACCTCATAATATTGAACCTATCTAGTCTTGGGCAAAAAAGTAGTTAGCAGAGGTACACTTGTTGCCAAGTCCCACATTCAGTAATTATGTTTTCCCCTCCATTTTACAAGTGTTTTATTAATTCAAAAGTAGGTCAGACCCCAACAGAGAAGGCAAGAAAGTTTACTGTTGGAAACAGAAGCACTAGCACACCATGAAATTAATTTATTGATGTTCAGTGCCTTAGTAGTGACCTAGTGCCTCTAGCTAAGTCTATAAGCACTATGTTCAGTTGAAATGGGACACTGAAAATGATGATTTGATAGGAATTAAACCTCCAGCTTGAATGATCTCTCAATATTGCAAACAATTGCATCAAGTGAAAAAATAACTTAGCTTTGACCCTGCCATTCTCTAGGGAATGTTAATTAATACCGCTGTAGTGTCATCTGTCTACAAAAGCTAATTACTTTTACATCAGAAACTCCCCTGGAAAATTGTGTTAAAGTGCTGTTTAGGGCCTGACTTGATCTCTGCAGATAGATGAACTTCTCTACGGTGCTGTGTTACCATACTTGATTGAGGAATAAGGCAGCAATTGCACAGTAATAGCAGGATAAACTGTCAGTTTTGAAAGACTTATGAAATTCTGAAGAAAAATGGGATGATTTCAGTGAAGAAATGCAGGCTTAACTCTGAGTTTTACTGAATTTGAAATAAACATCTACACCTTTGAAAACTAAAATCTGAGTAATAGTCACTGATGACATGAAACAAAGAGAGATAGATTGATAACTATTACTTTCAATTGTTTACACTCGGGAATTAAAGGCATCAAATGAAGTCAGGAAGAAATCAGTTAAAATTAAGAAAAGAAGGCTATTCTTCAAACATGAGTGGTTAATCTGAAAAATTTCATGAAACAATGTGTTGTAGGTTCCAAAGGTTTGCATGGTTTCAATGGGAAAAATACCTGAAGCAGAAATATCTCAAGGAATACAGTTTAAACAGAAAGTGTGACTCACTCAGGAAGTCCTACAGCCTCAAGTGTCTGGGTACTGAGTGTGCTTGTGCAAAGGGTCATGTGTGCTTGTTCTGCTCCTGGACTTGGCGTATTCAGTTCCAGTCACTCTCAGAAGCAAGAAACAGCAATGTATGTAACTTCCTTCTGACCAAATGCATCTACTTATATACTACTATGTCTTCTTATATTTTTGGTAAATCATTTAAATTATTTTTGTTACTAACTCTTTCGTCTCCCTTCCCTTATCTTTCACTTCAAACTTATCTATGCAATATTTGGGATGGGGGATGGGGACAGGACGTGGGGGAAGGAGATGTTGTTCATTTGTTTGATTTGTTTTCCTTTTAACTCTGAGATGCTGAAGAGCTACTATTATGTACTGCAAATATATTATTTTTTAAAATAACAGAACAAGTATTCTCTCTTGTACCTGCCCGGCTTATAAAAGCAATGAAATCTTATGTCAGAATTTTATGTGATTTTTAGTGAGAGTGATATGTGGCTAGAGAGAAATTTACTCTGCTTTTTAAGAGATTCCAAACCAAATCACTAAATTGAAGAGTAAGTACCTATTAAAGTCCAAAACTGGAAATCCTTTCTTAATTTCTGATCAGCCAAGAAAGTAAAAATTCAGTGAAGGCATTTTGTTGAGGACAAAAATATTGAGCTCTATACAGATTTTACACCAAAACACTGACACACTACTATTAATGTAGTGCACACTCTATTGCAGCAATTATTCTTTGCTCATATCCAACACTTAAGATACTGCTTGGAAGACTGCTCTCCTGTAACAAAGCTAGCAAACTTTCCACTTTCAACACAACAATATAAAGTTTTCCCCATGCTTAAAATCATTAAATTGTATTTCTCAGCTGAGAAAGAAAAAAATAATATCTAGCCCAGAGGCTCATTTGGCCCTTTTGCAGGAACATAGACCCAAGTAAAAATACTGAGTTGCAGGGCAGCAACTCATGACATCCAGCAAAGCTGGAAATTTTCTTTTATCATAACCATATTATCTAGTTACAGTAATTGTGGAGTCAGAAAAATTTTAAGACATTGCCATTGTAAATGTTTCTGTTCAACCTTTTTTACAAATTGCAGAGAGTTCACACAAAATCTCTGGAGCTCTCTTTGAACAGCTTTTTGCAGTGTGTCAATAATATACAACCTTCTTGACAGTGTTGTTGGCAGCTCCAGATAGATAGAAACAAAAAAAATTCCAGAAAAAAAAGAAAATAATTTTGTGTTAAAAGATAAGTTTACTGAATTCAAAAAACATTTTCTCATTTATTTTTTAAACCATTAAAGTGGTGCATTCAACTTCACTTGAAACAGCTTTTGCCACTTGCAATCATTTTGAAACATATATACATTCCCCCTCTTCTTCCCACTTCTTCCTGGAAACAGCATGTGAGAGGAAGGGAAATGGAAAATGAAATGTTTTATTGAATATCTGAATAACTTAATTTTGAAAATGTCAAAACAAAACACTTGGGTTTTTTTACTCTTCTTCTCTTTCCATGGAAAGAGCAATTAATTGAAAAGGAAACTAATTTGTTAAATATTTCAGGAAGAACAAATCTACACTTTGAGTCCTCAAAAAATTTTAACTAACAGGTGCTGTTATCCAACTCTACCATATAAAATTTCTTTTCTTGCTTCAAATGCTATGCTTTTCTATGCAACACCTAGAATGTGGAGGTGGTTCTTCATCTGTTAGGTACAAAGAAATATTGCAGAGACTCTTAAAAGACATGTCTCCTTTTTCACACTTAGCAATAATGGCTTTCTCCATTTCAACTGATGCTTTCATGATCTGATTTTCTTTTTACAGCCTTGACACTCTCTGCCATATCTGTATCTTGAATTTTTTTTCTCATTCATGAACCCAATGGGAAACTTCTGTCTTGCTCTCTTTACCATTTTCTCTGAGTTCCTGATCTAAAGCCCACTTAAGGTGGTAGAAGAACCCCTCTTGATTTCAAAGGGCTTTGGATATCAGTCTAGTGGCATCCAGTTTTCCCCTTAACCTTACTAAAACCAATTTCCATGTCTAAAATAGCATGTCTTTTTTTTTTTCATACAGTGCATTCTTAAACAATTTCCTTTTTTCCCATGAAGCATTTCTCATGAAGTAGGGTGGATTGAAACATCAGGAATATTAATCCTATTGGATTAAAGGCACTTTCCAGATATAATATTCCAGATACAGTTGCTCTTTTTCTGTTCTCATCACAGTTTTATTTGGCTTCCAGTAGGTTCCATTCATATATTACAGTGTAGAATATTTTTTCTGGCTACAGTAGTAACTGGCAATTTATAGCTGTGTAGAATTATGTTCCAGTACAAGAAACATGGAAAGGAAAACCAACAGTGCTAACAATATGATACAATATCTAACTTGTCCCTAAACCCTTACAACAGCTTCAAGTTAGTAAATCCATTTAAATTTCTTAGCTCCACTTTTCCAATAGTATTGTAAGAAGAGGATGGCTGAGAAATAACTCTGGATTCAGGGAAAGACTAGACCTTCTTGGAAAGCACATAAACCTGTCTTGATTGAGTTTGCAAGGCTTGTGCTTTGGGTCCTGCAAGACTACTTGTGAAATCTGCAGCAAAATCTGTCCTGATGCCCCCTTAGAGTCAGAACCCCGCTGCTGTGGGGATTTGGGGCAACCTGTATTTTCTCATGAAAAAAGTAGAAATAAACCAACCTGGGTCTGAAGCTGGCTGTCAGGGGAAGTCTTGGTTCATGTATGTGCACATATTATCTAATATTGGCATACTAGGTTCTGAAGGGATCAGCTGTTATCTTCTTGCAGAAAAAGAAGAAAAAATGATTCTTAGTTGATGCAGATGGTATGGACATGAACACCATGTGAATACAGGCACAGGACACATGGGCTGCCTCCTGACAGAGAAATGTCCCAAACTTGATGGGGAAGACAAATGAAAGTATTCAAATGAAGCAGGGAGGAACACACTATGGAGTTCAGTTTGCTGCAAAAGAGGTGAGGATGATGTAAAGTCATTGCTGGGTCAAGACACACTATAGAGGCTGACTTGGGCCTGTGCTGAACAGAAAGAGGAGGTTTACAGCCTATTGCAGGACAAAAGAACAATGATTAACACCTTCAGGTCTCTCAAACTTGTTTTACATCTCTACCTGAGCAATTCAGGGACATGTCTTTCTCATACATATTGAGACAAGCTCAATCCAGTGTCTTAACCAGAATTTGTCGTGGTTTAACCCCAGCCAGCAACTAAGCACTAAACAGTCACTTGCTCACTTGCTTCCTCCCAGTGGGACAGGGAGGAGAATTGTGAGGGGAAAAAAAATCCCGACCTCATGGATTGAGATAAGAACAGTTTACTAACTAAAATGATATATAATAATAACAAAAAGTAATATCTTTAACATGTAAAAAAAAAAAAAAAGAGGAAAAAATGTCAATGCAATCGCTCACTATTCACTAATCAATGCCCATGCAGCAATACATCCCTCTCAGCCAGCTCCCTCCAGTTTTTATAGTGTGAATTACATCCTATAGTGTGAAATAGCCCTTTGGCTACTGTGGGCCATGCTCCCTCCCTGCTTCTTGTCACTCCTCTGCTCACTGACATGGCAGGATGAGAAGCAGAAATGCCTGGATGCTGTACAAGCACTGCTCAACAATAACCAAAATACCCCTCAGTTATCAACACTGTTTTCAATATAAACCCAAAACATGGCCCAATACTAGTTGTGAGGAAGAAAATTATCTCAGTTGAAACTGAGACAAGACTGTAGATTAAAAATTTCATAGGATGATGGCTACATATACAAGGAGCAAGTTGAAGTCATTGCATTATTCAGACTGTATTTTACAGCTGCTATGGTGTTTTCGGATGTAGTTTTAATTTTGTATTCCTGATGTTTAGACTAATAAACAATGAAATGCTATTAGTGATTATCCTCTTTAAGCCACTGATACACATTAAAAACTTTAACTCAAGCATAACAAGCATTTTTCATATCCGGGAATGCAGAAAATGATTCAGGGTAGTATTTTTTATGACAACATTATATTTGTCATGGTACAGCCAATTACTGCAATAGGCTTAGTTCAGACTTTATTTCTTGAGAAGGAAGAAAGGCTACTTACACAAAAATATATTATTTTTAATTTATGCATTATTGATAGCGATAAAGCAAATGTCAGCAGAATTTAACAGTTTCCACCTCTGAGAGAACAATGTTCATAGGGTTTGTAAGTAAAAAATACTCTTCTCTGTTTTTCTCTTTGAGGTTTCCTATATTTTCTAATAAATTATTCAACTTTTCACATTACGATTCTTGAGCTTGCTGTCAGATCTATTAAATCCCTGTATATGTAAGTTTTATGAACAGTGTTTGTAAAGATCATGTAGCGTCTAAGTACATTAGTGACAGGGGTCATGAAATATTGAGAGATTTAACCACATCTGTGAGATAAATAAGTATTTCTCTCAGAGGCCTAGTATCTGGCCTGTTCTCATACAACACAAAACTCTGTGCAATTTTGACACATTAAATGCCACTATTTAGAATTAATCCATAAAATAACACTAGCTCCTATATCAGGGCATTATGGTACTACAACCGTCCTAGGATCTCGGTCATCCAGGGAGATGTTTTGTCATCACAGCACTCGTAGAGAGAGGGGAAGGAAATTAAAGTGAAAAATGAAATATTAAATCCACAAAAGTTTTTTTTTTTTTAGTTCAAGTCAATTGACTGGTAAAATCTCCTTTTGTGTTCAATTTTTTCTTTCCCAGTCAAGTTAACGGCAGAATATCAATGAGATTTGTTGAAATGGAAACTTTTCACTGTGCATAATTAAAGTAAATGAAACGTGCGTGCATTCTCAATCTGCTTCTTTTAATTCTGTAAAATTAATTTCAGGCATGAAAAATTTGGGGTGAAGCTCAGCTTACATGAGAAGGGACTGAAAATTTCAAAGACAACTCAAGAACAACCATTAGGAAATCTTCCTCTGTGATAGGGGCAAACACTTTTTCTCAGTCCAGTTTGTGTGCCTTAGTTTTACCTGTGACAAGAGGGCACTGCTAACAGGAATGAAGTACATGGTGTCAGAGACAAGCAGAGTGAATTTCAGCTCTACACACTGCTGAAATAGCCTGACCTGAAAACTTACTGCTGTTCCTATCCCTTACATTTTCTAAGCATCAGTACTATTAATACAGGTAGAGCCAAGCAGTATACAGTCACGACCCTCCCAAGAGGAAAGCCTGTGAGGGACCAATCTGAGCCTGTCAAAATCACCTTGCTCATGAGCTGAGTCAGATCTGAAAGAAAGCTATGCTCGCTCCACACTAGTCCACACTAGAGATGAGAACTGTAGAGCACAGGATTTCAGTGAGTCTGGTCCCAGGAAGTGATGACCAGTCAGGATAAAGCAGCGGGGCTGTAATGAACCATAACTCTTTCCACTTCAGCAATGTCTCCATCAATGCCATGCTGCACCTGGTGCTGTGCATGTGGAAGGGAGAACTGATGGGCCCCCAAGGCAGACAAGTAGAATAGGCAGGGAAAGAAGAAAGAGAATAATGTCATCCTCATTTGCAGCTGGGGAGATGGGACAGATGGGCATGTGGTTACAAGTACTAGAGTACAGAGTATATATGGCAGCCTCCACTGGTTGCCCTCCCTCAGATCAGGGATTGGAGGTCAGCTGTGCTCTTAGAAATACAGTCATTGTCTCACACCAGCCTTTTCCTGGCTCAGATACCTGAGAGGCTCAGTGATTTGGAGAGATGGAGGAGATAACTTTCTGTTTAATTAAACAACTCCCATGGGACTTTTCAGTGTGACTGAGCAGGCCACAAAAACCCTTTGGATGTGCTCAGTCACACTGTACTCCTGGTGTGCTTTTGTGGATGCCATCAGGACTAATGAAGAAACTAGCATAACAGAAGTCTGGAAACCTTTACCTTGTCAGATACATCACACTGAGCTTCTAACCATAAAAGGTAAAAATAGACAGAGGATAATGCATATTTCACTCAGCTGAGACAGTATTCCTGGTTTTATTGTCACTGAATTTCTAAATGACAGAAGCTGAGAGACAAAACAATAGAGGATTTGCTGTTAGGATGGTTGTTCACACTCTGAATTGAGACACCTCCTGCTATAAAATTTGAAGTTTTCCAAGCCCGAAGCAACCCTCTGCTGCTATTATTCACTTATTACTGCAGAACTGCTTATCAGTCTCACAGGACATCCAGAGCCATGTTATAATCTGACACTTGTACGAGCGTGCTGCGAGAGTATGTTCTGAGGATCTGCCAGCCTAAGCAGCCAGTCCCATCCCAGGCAAGATGGAGAGCTGGCCAGCTGCCCGCTTGGCTGCAGTGGGGGTTAGCTGAATGCCAGGCTGCAACTGCCAGATTGTCTGTTGAGAAGATCATCCTGACTTTAGGAGGTGTATCAGGTCAGTGGAATTAACTGCTTACTGAACATGTTTATATCTCTCTCTTTTAAGTAGTTTGAAGGAGATGACTAACTTTTATGTGGCTGACAGTAGCTGAGACTTTCCTAAAGCAACCTGCTCAGTACTACACAGAAATCCTACCAAGGACTGAGTGAGAGAGTATTTTTTGAAAACTGGTTTACCGCCTCTTCCACAAAAAATACTTTTCTTCTCCAGTTCATGAGAGGTTAACATCACATCTTTGCCGTAAACCATACATAAATATTCACACCTCACTTCTGGATGAAGAGGGTTGGTACACAACATCCCTCTTCCTATTCTCCAGCTCTTCCACTTGCTTGTACAAAGCACAACCTTATTTCCTAGAAACACCATCCTCTTTCTTTCATCCTACAGAAAATGCTATTCTAGCACTTTCTAGTTTTTTTGCATCCCATGAATAAAGCTATCAATTGATGAGATACACATAGCAGTCAGACCAGGAAATGTGAAACATATTGTTATTAATTCAGGTCCACATAAATCTTTGGTTGACATAGAAAAAAACAGTTTGGCTATTTTTAGAAAACATTAATTCCTTTATTTCATCTGCCAAGTATTTCGTATTTCCAATCTGAATCTCAGAGAAAAAACAATCTGTTACACTCAGACGTCTGTGTGATGAGACGGTCTATCAGGTGCCACCACAAACAAGAGTGTTTTCTGAGCAACATATTAAAATTGTTCCAGTACTACCTCACTTCCCTCCACAAAGCACAAACAGTGGTAGCTATGCCATAAACAAAGACTTGGCCTAGACCTGATTTAGCTGTTCTCCAGTAGAAACTCTGTCTATGACTTTGTGCACTTTTTTCTCTTTATAACTCCTCTATCACTATTTTTACCTTGCTGACCATGAGCAAATTTGTCAGAGCAAGATGGTCACCTTGGCTTGGGCAAAGCAAGCAAAACATGACCAGAAAGAGGAAAGCAGAACACTGGAGTATAAATCACAAAATCCCAGAAGCTAACCTCAAGGAGAGGCAGAAATTGAAACACTAATGCAATGTGAAAAGAGACACACCATTTAAATCAGCAATGTAAAGGGTCAGTCTGCTATGGGAGCATGGCAATTTTTGCCAGCTACTCTCTCTTTACCTTGTGGTGTCATTAAAGCATTGAAGATAAGGAAATTACATGCTTTAGGAAGTAATACGTCCTCATAAGGTAGTATTCCAGTTACTGCCCTGAAAGTAAAATTTCTAGTACAGGGTCAGAAAAGTAAGGTGTAGAAACTGAAGCAATCTGGGCTATATAGGATGTATATAGGAACCATTTTCTCCTATGGAATAATATTTGTTGTCCAAGGCACATTCCAAAGCTTATGTCCACAGTAAGATAACAACACTGGAAATTTAGTAGGTCTCACATCTAATCTCTAGCTGAAGTGACAACCATAAACAATAAAAACTTATCCCTGACAATATGCTGATACTACTGACACACCATTCAGCTCTGATATGCTGATCACAGGGTTTGCTGATCAATTTCAATACCCTTCAAGAAGATGATGTATTTGTACTAAAACATTCAAATATGTTCCCTTCTCTCTGTGCAGGGTAAATGCTGCCAGGCAGCAGTTTCTTGTTCCCAGTCCCCATCCTCCTCAAGAAATCTCTGACATGCAGAGGTGCACAAGGCCTGCTCTGATTGTCACTTCTACTTAACATCTTGGTGCTAGGGCAAGAGAGGAGCTCATTTGGAAAAGGGATTTCTAGGTCTTGCATTGTCTTGAATTACTAAGGTAAAACTACTTGGATAAAGCTGTTCCTGTGGCCCCTCTGAGCTCTGTTTAGCTTATTTCAGGCACCATGAACACCGCTGGCTAAGTAGCACGAAGTGCAGCATCTGCTTCACTCTTTGTAGCAGTATAACACTGAACAAGTTATGCCACCACGACACAGAGAATTATGGAAAGCCTGAGCTGAGAGTTCTCCTGGAGCTGCCCCAGGGTAATTCCCATTTTTCAGCACCTTCGTAGGTGAGCACTTGCAGTGCAGTTACATGGTAGCTCTTTATACACAGTCCCTATCAGTTAAAGTTTCCTGCACTGACAGCACACACCAGAGTAACGATTTCATATTCATTGTACAAGTACATAATCTTGAGAGCTTTAAAGGACAATGAGGATTTGAGTATGCAAATCTGGGCAGTCTGTATAGCCAAGTCAATGTATTTCAGACTACTCTTGATAAGAAGCAGAGAAGATGTAAGAAAAAGAATTTTTTCAAAATTTTTGTGAGAATTAAGGAGTGAACAAATGTAGTCCATTTGTATTATAAAAAATAATTACAGGGAATAATAAACAGGGTAACTTAGAAATCCTATGACTTTGTCAAATATCACCACAGAAAACTCCAGAAAACATTCTTGGCAAAGATAGTGTGCCTTCCTGTATGTATGTATCAATTCTGACCCTTTGGGTTCATTATATCCCAGCTTGTTCTTTCCCTCACTCCTTCCATTCTCTACACTTTATATTCTTATTTTCACCTCTGTTTTCATCTTTCATACTTCAGTATTTCAAATAATCTCTGTTTGAATAGTTGAGAGGAAACCTCCTTGATAGCCTGATTACATCACAGACTTTCAATAGGTGATTTTCATGCACCATCCTCCAAAGTACCTAGTCCTGGTTTCTTGCAGAAACACAATGCTAGGCATCAAGGGCAGTGACACAGATCTGGTATGGCAATTCTTATATTGGTTGTGCCCTCTTGCTTTTGTAATACCCATTCCCTTGAATTCCTGCCTCTACTGCTCTCATCCAGTCCTCTGTAATTCCCTTGGGTTTTCAACCTCCCTCAACTCAGTTCAGTTTAATTTCTCACTTTCATTTTTTTCCTTCCTTATGTTTCAAATATACAAAATGCTTATATTTTTGCCGCTGTGGCCAATAGCCTAATGATGATTAATTTGACTCCAGCAGTATTGTTGGATGTAATTTTCATCGGCTTTCTCACATTGTTGATAGAAAGGAATGCACTTAAAATCTCTGTTCATACACAGAGCAGAATATTTCAGGACTAAATGCTTGTCCCAGGCCTGTATTTCTCTGTACATTTATTTCTTGATACGATCCATTTTTATCAGTTTGCAAGGCAGAAAGTGGTTCTTCAAGTCTCTAATTTCCTGGCATAAGAGTGGTGGTTTATCTTCAAAGTTCAGTATTTCCTTAGTGCTGGTGGCATACCTATATCCTGAGTTACATCTGTGTTTTAGTGTTACTTCAACATATCTCTTCAGATATTTTTGTGAGCATCAATTATTTATTAACAACATTGCAATATTTTGTATTAGTAGTTTCTTTACACATGTTCTATACCAGCTACTGAGTTCTCCTAATGATAATTATTCTGGGACACAAATGCTTTGTCTTCTAAACTGTATTTCCTCAGCCTTTACCAGTGTTTGGGAATTTGAAAATCACATTGTTTTAAATAAATGAAGGACACTCAATTTCTCTTGTATGTTGATGTATGTGAAGAATCCAGAAGTTCTTATGCCTTCTACTGGCAAAGCTATAATGGAGCTGGACCTGAGGGTCCAGATTGTGGAAGGAAAACAGCACATGACTGGAAGGGACATAGCAAAAGAACTGCAGTAGTAGAAAACTTTTCAGTTTACATTTTGTTATGTCCTAGATGTCTCCAGTAAACAGAGGCAAGACAGCAGCAGACAGCTTTGGCTCACTCTGATGAGCCAGAAGTGATACGTTACATAAAATCATAAATTAATGGGAAATGTTTCACAGTGTAAGGATATTGAGAAAATCACCCTGTGTATATTGGAGCTGCAGAACCAAGAGAAAAGTAGGTCATAGGTCCTGGGTTAGTACAAGTCAGATAGGTTACATGTGAATCACTCAAGACAGAGCAAACATAGGATATTCAAAGGACAACATAACTGAGGAAAGAGTTGAATATGGTAGACCATAGCTGAGAGCAAAAGGAATTTCTAGATAATGATCCCTAGTGCACAGGCCCCAAATGTGCAGCACTGGCACACAGAGACACAAGTTAAGACAGATACTTGTAAGGATACAAATGGTGCTCAAACATCACTGGACATCTCAGGGGAAAAGTCTGCACATCACGCAACTACAAGCTCTTACCTGAGATGAATTAGGCAAATAAGTGAAATCCTAGGCTCTACAGACAGTCAAACAGAGTTTTTTTCCTACAAAAGGCAACATAACCTAAAAAGCATACTCTTAACATTTCTACAGGCTGTCTAGGAAGAACAGTGACACATATTCAATTGTAGACATCTATTTAAATATAAGTAGCTTTAACATACCCTATTCCTTACTGGTTGTCATCTGGGGAAGCACAGGGGCACAAGTGTCTGGCCTCTGGCTGTCCTACTTTTCTTGTTGCTTCATAAGCCTGATGACATAGTCCTCTAACCGCACCAGTGTCTTCTGGAGGAAGCCAGCATTGCTCTCCTGCTGTTCCACATTATACAGGGCTATTTTGCTATTTTTTTTTTCCCAGAACATGGCCCATTTTATGCCATTTTCTTTCCATCTAAAGAATGATATCCAGATCAGGACAGGGTTGTTTTTTTTTGTTAGATGGATATATGTAGGTATAGAGCAATAGGATATATGAACGGATGGGAATTTTCTTCTTTACAACAGAAAGCAGGTCTCTCTGTTCTTCTAATATACATATAAGTGAAAGAAGCTCCAGGCTGATTATTAGGTTTGGTTCATAAAAAAGCACCTTAGCCTTTAACGTCTGAAAAGTCACAATTTCCTGGCACGGTTACACTGCAATAGGTTTATTTGTGGCAATGTGGAAAACAAGAGAGATGCATAATAATAAAGAAAACTCGTGTGTGACGGCACTATCAATTATTTCATGGTTTTCTTTGAATACTTCTATGCTTGCAAAACAAAGGGATTATAAAACATAAGTAATTTTTTTGTCTACAGCTTTGCAGAAAACCTGTTACTATAACATGCCCAGAAGTTTGCATTTATGTAAATATACACTGTGAGCTTATAGAACGTGGGGTCCAATATACAAGAATGGTCTTCAGACAAAAAAGGTGACCTGATGATGACCTTACTAAAAACATTTTTGTCCTTTATAGCTTTTACATATTCAGTATTTTAACTAAAAATACTGAAGTGTGACCTCTTTTTCTCAATTATTTTACATGGAAATTCTTATCTCACACTTCAAGGTCAAGAAAGGCATTCTAGTCAATGACTGAAAAATAATAGTATAAAAATGCATGTTGATTCAGATTTTCAAAATGCATTAGCAGTTTAAGACTGTGACAGCAATTTCTCTGCTGTTTCCAGTTTACTAGAAGCTAAAATTGATTAGCACTTTTTAAAAAGTATCATGCTAATCAAGGTAAATTAGGTCATGAAATGACCTGATTACTAGACACTTTGCCCTTTCAGAGACTTTTTAAATAAAACTAGTTTGGGAAACATTTTCTGACAACAGATTTACTAAAACTGTTATTTAAACCGGGAGAGTGCAATATTTTTTTCACACTTTTTTTTTTGTGTTTTCTCATCTCTTTTCAGTAAATAACAATTTTAGTCCATACTGCTCTACTGACAATTTTTCCCCTTTCTTGCACTTTTCAAGACTCCATTATATTCATTCTGATAAATAATTCTGTGTGCTATCATGCTACCTGCCACCCTTGTATGATACAATGAAATAATGCATAGACTACAATTTGGAAACCTAAGCCTACTGCTCCAGACTGAAATAGTGTCATCAGGACAGATAATCTAACAAATCAGTCTTCAGACTCCCTTCTCAGTGTATATTTTATGTTCTACAGATATCTGTATAGTTTTAATGGGAAAGACTACTTAAAATTATTTTCATTTAATGGTGAAAATGAAATACATATAAAAAAGTTTTAAGCCAAACTAAATGGATTTTTAAATTATTCCACAAAAAGTTATAGAATCATAGAATGGTAGGGTTGGAAGGGACCTTTAGAGATCATCAAGTCCAGCCCTCTTGCAGAAACAGGTCTACCTAGATAAGGTTGCATAGGAACATGTCCAGGTGGGTCTTGAGTACCTCCAAGGAAGGAGACTCCACACTCTCCCTGGGCAGCCTGTGCCAGGGCTCCCTCATCTGAACAGTAAAATAGTTTTTTCTTATATTTAAGTGAAACTTTTTGTGTTCCAGCTTCATCCCATTACTCCTTGTCGTGTTACTAGATACAATAGGAAAAAACGATGTCCCAGCCTCCTGACATCCACCATTTATATGCTTATAAATATTAATGAGATTCCCCCGCTCAGTCTCATCTTCTCTAGACTAAACAACTCCAGCTTCAGTCCCCTGATCATCTTAGTGGCTCTGCGCTGGACTCTTCTGTCCCTCTTGAACTGGGAAGCCCAGAACTGGACACAGGACTCCAGATGAGGCCTCAGCAGGGCAGAGTAGAGGGGGAGCAGAACCTCCCTCGACCTGCTGGCCACACTCTTCTTGATGCATCCCAGGATGCCATTAGCCTTCTTGGCCATAAGGGCATATTTCTGGCTCGTGGTTAGTTTATTATCAACAAGGACTTTCAGGTCTCTCTCCACAAAGCTGCTCTCCAGCAGGTCAGCTCCCAGCCTATAGAGGTGCATGGGGTTGTTCCTTCCAAAATGCAGGACTCTGCAGTTGTCCTTCTTGAATCTCATGAGGTTACTCTCTGCTCGACTCTTAAGCCTCTCAAGATCCCACTGAATGGCAGTACAGTCTTCTGGTGGAAACAAAATTAAGTCATCTTCTTTGTCTTTGTGAATACTTGAACTCTGTTAACAGTGAGTGAGGTCTACTTTAAGCAGTGGCCCTGTGGCCCCTTCACCAACTTGTTCTTCCAATCAGCTCATATTCAGTTGGTGAGAGGATCTTCAGAAGTTAATGTACTTCTGAGTGAATGCAGATGAAGAAATTAATGCATCACCTCTCTATGCATGCACACACACTGAAGCTGCAGTTTCAGCTGAAGCTCAGCTGAAGTCTGCTTTGTCTTTTGCTTAGCTCCTTATCTCCAGAAAAAATTCTGCATAAAAGTATATAACGCATGATTGCACAAACACACTGTATGCCAGACCAGAGCTCTTTACATGACAACATAAATCCTTGTCTGCAGCCTATGGTACCTCCAACAACAGAGACCACAGTCCCTGCCAAACCCCTCCTAGCAATGCTGGCACCAGTGCTTCATGCTGTTTAAGCCAGATGCTTCTTATTTAAGAAAGCAATTGGAAACATATAGCACTAAGAAACTAACATTATCTGTGTTCACATGTGGCCAAGTTGTACAGAGCTCAAGGCTGGTTTGCTTTAGGAATGGGCTGGAATTCCTAATTTTCTTTAGGAGATGGAATAGTGAACTTACATGATTATAGTTAATTTAAGTGAGGAGATGTGGCTGTGAGGTTGCTGAACAAGTGAGGTTTTTCAGGGTGCTGCAATACTAGAGCAAAAATCTCCTGCTGGAAAGGAGAAAGGAGAATAGACAAACAGAAGGAAAGAGACTATATATGCAGAAGAAATTAATTTAAAACCTGAAGTGTTTTTGTGTTTCCATTTTCCCCTGTGCATATGATCAGATATGCTTTTGCACAATGGTTCAGCTATCTCTAAACTTATGTAGATCTATGCAAATCTGCAGAAACCTAGCTTTTGCTCTGATAATATTGCCAGTAATGTGGCTAACTTGATTAGTAAAGTTAAAAACTAATATTAATAATTCTGTGTATGCAAGTGTCGTGGTTTAGGCCCATCAGGGAACAAAAGACCACGATTAGCCTCAAGTACCGAAGACTTAAGGATTGCTAAAGGGCAGGGAGGGCTTAATTGCCGCTTAAGGTGCAGGACAAAACAGACCAGGCTACTCGGCTTGGGGAAGAAAAAAAACCAGAAAACAATTTAATACCAACTAAAACATAAAACCCCAAAACAGCCAAAAACAAAAAA
>WBNH01010995.1:275689-324264 GCA_013401255.1 Urocolius indicus
AAATTCCCGTCCCTAAATAGTGATCGCAGAGGCGCCAGATTGGCCCAGCGGGGCCAGGGGGTGGGTCTGAACCCAGGAGTCGGGGGAGAGTCTAAAAAACTTTTACCGGGTCTTCACTGCAACTCGCTCCCCCTGTTACTAAGCAAAAGCAACTCCTTGCTAAACCATGACAGCAAGACACCTACATTTCTGCTTCCCTTTCATCTCCCCTCTTGTTTGTAACAGTCTGCTTTGTCTTTCTTCAGACCATTCTCATTTCCAGCAAGGTGCTGTCTTAGGTGAGAATTCTACCTCTGATTTCACATCCCCTCTACCCTTCATGATATGCAACAGTGTTGAGATGACCCTCCATGATATTCAAAGGCATTGAGACGTTTTTGGCAAGACACAAGAATTTTATAGCTTTTTCCATCTCCTTGTCTTGTTTCCTTTGAGAAGCCTTCTGGCCTAAAAAAATATGTAGTCTTTAAAAGAAAAAATAAAACAGGCAAACAAAACCAAACAACCAAATCTTGAGGATTACAGCTCAGGAAAGTGAGAAGCATGTGCAGAGCGATAATAAGCCTAGGCAAATGCTATGTGGCAGAAATTGCAAGGTGAACGTTTTGCTTACACTTATGTTGATTGTAGCCATCTTTCCAGCTTCTTACAAGTGCCTCATAAGTTACACACTCCTGCAAACTGTGACAGTTGGCATTTAATTTTACCTCTTTACCAACAGGACAAAGGAATTATTAATGAAGTGGTCGGAAGAGGTATTTTATCCCTTCCTGGGGAGACAGGAGACAGGGACAAAACTCATCGAAAATAGGTGACATACTTAGTTATTAGCATGTTAAATTCCTTGGATCTGAAAGAATGGCAACCGATTTTAATATTATATTTCAAAATGTCTTTACAAAAAGAAAAACAAAAAAGGAGGAAAAATAGGATATGAGGAAGACACCTCCCTCTCCATTTCCTCTGGATGACAAATGTGTCCAGGGCTTTTGCTTCTCTCTGTGTATTGTTGCCGTCATGCTTTAGAGCCACATGCTCAGTCCTGCTGTAAATACACTGCTTCAAGTGTCAGACCAGATTTACTCTGTCTCTTGGAAAAAGAGCAAAGCAAGACAGTGTATGAACCCAATAATGACAATAAACAGCAGTACTTGTTCAAAAATAGCCCAGATCAGGAAGTAAATAAAGAGGATACCGTTTCTGCAGTTAACCATTATCCACACTATTCCTACTAGCTTTAACTCACTGTAAGCATTTTTGTTGGCATTAACTACCACAGCTTGTCAAAAAGTAGTCATATGAGTCAAGTGTTGAAGGACAAAACACTTGCACGTCCTAAATATCCACTGTAGTGATGAAATGTGGCTGTCCTGAAACACATATGGTAAACCCAAACATTAGTGGCTAACTTGGATATCACATTTTCAAGCTTGGCTGGTTTGCATGGCATAACATAGGGCTTCGTAAAAGTATCCAGGCTAGTGTGTATCGTGGAAGCAGCACCGTGTTGTTCAGGAGGTTTCCAGTCAGGTGAACATACCTTCTTAGGGCAATTATGTTATTTTTGGCAACTCAAGATTGCACCCTATTGGTAAACCCAGAAAGTCTTATTCAAAATTTAGTAGTTTTATATATGTAGATACCAATATGTATGCCCTTCACAAGTCTGTGTTTGAATTCCTGTTATTTTAAAACCTTGCCCACAACAGTCCTTTTGCACCAAAAATCTAATGCCACTCAAAATATTCAATTCAAATGTGCTGAAATAGATTTATTCCCATAAATATTCAAGACACCAGAAACCTTAATGTTTTCAAACAAATTACATTTTGTTTAAAAGGTGTGACCCTATGCTAAATAACATGAAGAAACTGTAATCTATTAGAGTGAAATGTCGTCTAAATTTTTCTACATACAGCTGCTTCACACTTTTTCACCCTGCATCTCAGTCTTCTGTGGTTATTCAAAGATTGTACCTTCTCAGCAATGAAAAGGTCGGTCCTGAAACTGGAAAATTCACAAAAGTGACATTAATCGTGAACATCACCTGAGTGCCCTCTTGTCACCAAGAGGATATGTGTTTTCTTCGCATGATGTGTACATCATTTGCTACAATGTCTAAACAAGGCAGCACACAATCTTGTTTCTGTTAATTGCCAAATCCTCACTTTCAGGGCTGTATAAATCTCCTCAATAAAAGATCACAGATGATACCATCAGATCAAGAATCTCACAGTATCTTTTTGGTGTCAAGTCAAACACAAATTCCCCCAGGGCTCACAATGATAACACCTCCTTGTATTTATTTTCTTGTTCTGTATCTGTAGAATAACAGCTTCAAATTCATTCTAATGTATTGGTGTTTGCTACATGTGTAGGCCTGCCAATTTCTGACCCACTTGGCTTGAGAATTTGTGTGGTGAGTGAAGTCCCTCTTCTTGCATCAGGTCCTGCCTCTCTGCAGGCTGGACTCCAGGCACTGCACACCAAAATACCACCAGGAACACCACAAGAAAAACAGTTTCTCTCTCCGTCAATTAGCAATAGTTCTAATCTTGTATTGTTTTTTCATCAGTAAGGTTTTTGTGTTTTTTTTTTTAAAATCAGCTTTCTGTCTTGAGTTCAGTTACAGCCTGATTGGGCAAGGCACTGCCAGCCAAACCTCCTCCATCCTCCATCATTTTACCCCCAGAACCTCAGCTGCAAATTTGACGTGTGCCTTAACAGGTAACCTCACTGGTAACATCTTGCTTACTGCAGCTCTGGAAACTTGTCTGCCACACAAGCTAATACCATAGCTCTCACCTTATGCTTAATGCAAACCCCAGCCTGTGAAATGCAATGCATTGTTTCACTCACACTGCAAAGTCCTGTGGGATGAAGTGGGAGACAGAACAATTGCCACCTGCTCTGATCTACAGGGTGGTTTTGGCCCCATGGAGGTGCCTGCTGATAACAGTGCTGCTGCAGAAAAGAACCTGCATATGGAGAGGGACCCTACCACCACCCATGGGGAACACATCACCCTTTAGAACCTTCTTAGAGCAATAAGAAAGACAAAAAATACTGAAACAAGGAAAAGACACATAGTTTAATGCTTCAACATTCCTTTGGCTCAGATGGATGATTTGCCATGTTAAAGAAACGAGGTCTTCTGCCCCATGACAGCTTGGGCTAGCTGTGCTAGCTACACCAGTCCTCTCCCACTGTAAAGCCACCCAGTTCTCAATGAGAGGCTGCCCCTGGTTATAGGTAGGGGTGTTGGTGTTGGGGATTGGACTAGATGATCTCTAAGGGTCCCTTCCAACCCCTACCATTATGTGACTTTGTGATTTTCCTGCCAGGACACTTTTAACTTCTGACCTCTATCAGCTGTCTGTGATTCTGTGTGCTGTCATCAACACCCAGACTTCCCAGATTCTGGCTTCAGCAGCCTGTGGGGCTTTGATGTGTTTAAAATAGTACCATGAACTTGGCAAGACATTGGATTGATGGTTCAATGGCACGAAGCTGATCTTACCTTGTTGTGTGCCAGTCTCCCAGATGAACTAATGATGCCAAAAATACATCATCTGTGGTTTGTTTCTTCTTTTTTTTTTAAATACTCAAGCTTATCTCCTTGATCCTTTGAATTACAAACCAATGTGGAGCTCTACTGAACTGTAATCATCACAGAGCCCTTAATACTCTGCTTCCAGGCACCCTCCATGTAGTAGTAGTCTATCTAGAGACAAAGCCCCACACCAAGATCCATTTTCAAGTAACAGGTACTCCCAGGCTTCCTACAAGGTCTATCAGAACGCTTCAGTGAACCTGACTGAGCTTCTCTTGCCAGAGAAATCTGCCAAGTGAAAAATGAGGTTGAAGAAGCTGCCACACCTGTGTACTGTTCTTTCCTTTGAGGCGATGTATGGGAGGAAATGTTGCTTGTGTGCACTTCTCTTTATCTCTGTGGAGCATCTGTTCCCTTAGATGATCTGGGCTAAGGATTTTTTTTGCAGCTATTTTTCAAAGCCTAACAAATTAGATAGACTTTCGTCCTTTCCCTCTGATAAATTTCATATGAATATGGCTCAACTGCTTTTGATAGATTTGCCCCTGGAACTTGTAAATATCATTTTGAATAGCATTGTTTTGCTTTGTTTTGTTTTATTTTGTTTTATTTTATTCAGTTCATAATTTCATTTAATTTCATTTAATTTTAGAATTGATCAAATCATGTTAGCTGCAGGCTTATAACAGTAATTTTTTTCTTTTTTTCTCACCTATATTGATAGGCAGATTTAATGTTGGCTTGGTTGCTTGAACAGATTGGCCTCCGTTGAGTCATGGATAGCGAGTGTCTGGGAGTAGCCCCAATACACGATAATGAAAGAGAACACAAAGATTTGAATGACTAGAACTAACAGTTATGAAACAGACAGGTCATTATCTGTACTCCATGTTCAAATGAAGGGTGTTGGCACTGTAGGATAACAGGTAAAGATAACATAATTTTTCTCTTAAATTCCCTTTAAACATGTCTTCTTTCTTAACTTTTTTTCCCCCTGAGAATAGAAAGTTTGATTTGCTTGTCCATGGATCTCTTACAGTCTGATCAGTCTTGCTGTCACCACCAACATGTTCATATGATGGTATTGTAGGTGGATCAAGGGAAGTGGACAAAACTTTTGAGTGTCATGTATCAATGTGTCACCCTGGTTCTAAAGGGATCCTATACTAAAAATACAGAGGGGTTGTTTGCTGTGGGAAAGAAAGTAAAATAATCATTCTGTCACTGAAAATAAATGGAAGGTTCCCATACATTGCTGTAACCCAGGGTAACAAGTGCTCATTTTTTTCCAGATGGAAAATGTTCACCCATCTTTGTTCATTCTAAGATGAGCCTTCTTCTTCAGCCTTCTTCAAACAACTAAAAAGCAACCTAAAGTTTGACTGAAAATCCAGATGGAAGATTGCAAAATCTACATATCTTAAATGAGGCAGATGAGTAATGCAGCTTACTTGTCTAAATCACTCAGAAATCCAAATTACATGCCACATGTTACTCCTTAAGCTAGACAAGAGTAGTTTTTTCTTTTTCTTTTTTTTTTTTAATTCAGGCTAAATACTTTTAATAACACAGAACTGAGAAGAAAGAGCACTGCTGTAAACAGTATTTTTATTTCATCTGACCCTTGTTCGATGAGATCAAATCTTAAGATTCATTATCTGAAAATGTGATGGTCCTTAATCTTTTTGTTTGAGTGTCACTGGTTTAAGCAAACTTCATAAAGTTGACAGTTCAGGCAATGTAGAAACAGTAGTTGGTCACTCTGACATTCTCTCAGCTGCTACTTGATAAAAATGAAAAATGAGAGCTGTATACAGGTGTAGCATGTNATGTGTTTATGTTGACACTTTGACAAACCAAAATCACAACGTTGAATATCTTCAGATAAGACTGAATCCAGATTTAAAGTAGGAAGGATCAGTCAACTCTAATAAATAACATACTCATTACAGAGATGTAGTGTTGCTTGCTTAGAAGTCCATGTATAGCTGAGCGGATTAGTTTCATATTATAAGTGAGCTTTTTGCCTCCTAGTATCTGTGTTCATGCAAACTTGGACACATTTGCCTGCATCAGTGACCACAAGTTAAGTTTATATCATTTGTGCTTCAGGAGAGAGTGGAGTCTATTAGATAAAATGGACACTGTTTTTATAAGCTTTGTATTTTCCTGGAAGCATTTAAAGAACTAAACAGATGGCAAAAGCTTGGTGACTTTTCACATATTTTATCTGGAGTACAATACAAGTGACGCACTACTATGATGCATGTTCTCTCCTCACTCCATTAGCCTGTTCCCAAACCTGCTCCTGTCCAGATATTCCATGACTAGCCAAAGAAAATACCAGTTTTGTTTTAATATAGTCCCAACTCTAAGCCAAGACAATCAAATATTAGCGAGAAAGGACATGCAAGTGCCCTTATTATTCTCCTTTTAGCCTGTTTTTATTGCAAGCCACTTCTAGGGCAAGGTAAGCTAAAAGCCATGGCAACTTGCTGAGAGTAACAGAGGTGCTGAGCTCTGACCACAGACACACTTGGTAGCAGGATATTGAGCTAGAAAAATCCACTCAGGAAATTCAAAAGAGATCTGTGGGGAAAATAAGGCCATACTTTGCACGTGTATTGCTCTGTAGTGCCTTGGAAAGTGTAATCCAATGGTACTTCCCAATAAACAAAAGATGGAAACTTGCCTGCTTTGCATGCCATTCTCATGAAGAAATCAATTTTTCATTTTTAAATACAACATTACACCCACTTACAGTTTCTAAGGTTATGTACTGCAATTTGCTGGCACGAATAACTGATCCTATAAACTTCAACAACATCAGGTAATGTCTGTGGGGAGTTAAATCAATAAATAAGCTCTGTCTCCTCTGCTGCTGAGTGATTCCACCACCAAATGACTTTGTTTAATGCTGTGAAAGTGGCCAATCATACTGTGTCACTCAAGAGGAAAAGAAATTTTGAACCTGAAAGCATGGGGAGTAGAGAACCACACACAATTATTTCCCTGGAGCTCCATCTGTAGGTTTGTGGGTAACCACAGAGGTAAGAATTTCTGCCTCCCAGGATCTAATCTCAGAAGTGCTGAACAGGGACATTTGGACTCTGTAATAGGAGTCTTGGCTTGAGTCACCTTGTTGACCTCTGGTTGAATGCAGCTGAGGGACAACAGGGGTTTATGACATGAGTAGATCTGGCTTTATTTGAAGGCAGTTTACAACAATTCTGTTTAGAACATAATGAAAGCGATCTTGTTGCATCTAATTGAGTTTTCTTTTTAAGACTGTTCTCAGAAACTAGACTTCTTGTTGAGCTAGAGAGATGACCAGCTTTATTCTGTCTTTCTCAGGAAAGGCAGTATAAAAAGCAATTTTCATGATTTTTTTGTTTTGTTGTTTTAAACCAATATTTTTACTCTTTTCTCTGTCCTATGCTGACCTGCTCTAACTTGTATTCTCCTCTCAGTGATCTGATTGACCAGAAGACTGTGTTGCCATTCAGCGGGATCTCAATCGGCTTGAGAGCTGGGCAGAGAGGAACCTCATGAGGTTCAACAAGGACAAGTGCAGAGTCCTGCACATGAGGAGGAACAACCCCATGCACCTGTACAGGCTGGGGGCTGACTTGCTGAAGAGCATCTCTGCAGAGAGACCTGGGAGTGCTGGTTGATGATAAACTAATCATGAGCCAGCAATGTGCCCTCATAGCGAAGAAGACCAGTGACATCCTGGGATGCATTAAGAATGTGGCCAGCAGGTCAAGGGAGGTTTGGATTCCCCTTTCCTCTGCCCTGGTGAGGCGTCATCTGGAGTCCTGTGTCCAATTCTGGGCTCCCACCTCAAGAGGGACAGAGAACTTCTGGAGAGGGTCCAGCACACGGCCACCAAGATGATCAGACGACTGGAACATCTTTCTTATGAGGAAAGGCTGCAGGATCTGGGGCTGTTTAGTCTAGAGAAGAGGAGGCTGAGGGAGGATCTTATTACTAAGTATCTAAAGCATGTCAGGAGGTTGGAACATCCCTTTTTACTATTGTATCTAGTAATAGGACAAGGAGTAAGGAGATGAAGCTGGAACACAAAAATTTCCATTTAAACATAAGAAAAAATGATTTCACTGTGAGGATGAGGGAGCCCTGACACAGACTGCGCAGGGATAGTGTGGAGTCTCCTTCCTTGGAGGTCTTCAAGACCCACCTGGACACATTCCTGTGCGACCTGATCTAGGTGGACTGATTTCTGCATGGGGGTTGGACTCGATCTCTAAAGGTCCCTCCCAACCACTACCATTCTATGATTCTATGATCCCAGTGGAGTGATGAGACAGGCAGGGACATGGAACAGTTGCTCTGTACAGGCTCCCTGCCCCTTGAAATAGCCCTTGTCTACTCTTTTCTGACCCTACAACCAAGTTCAATCCCTCTGAAGTAGACAAAATTAATCAAGGATGAACCCCCTAAATGCTTTTACTTCAGCTGAAAGATGGTTTGTTACTCTTTAATGGGGGCAGAAAACACCCTTCAAATTTTGTTAAAATCTATTTTAATACAAAATGTACTAACTGGAAAGATAAGAGCAGGCAATTCTCCAAAATCTGCTCCTGTTTCATATAGCCTGTTCCAGACAAACGCATTGAGCTAGGCTTGGGACATAGATGCGTCACTAAGATGGGCTGTTGTTGTTTTCATTGTTTTGTGCTGAATTTTACTAAAGATGCCAGCTGTCAGTGATAGGAGTGGGTTTCTGGTCAGAAAGAAAATTCTGCAAGAATATGCCTTGTTAGGGCACCTATCAGCTCCCCATGGATTCACCTTATCTAGTCAACTGTCAGAAACAATCACTTACTGTAGTCAGTTTTGTGTAGCCCATACAACTGCCGGAGAAACTGATATTTCGTGGTATCCTTGATATAATTGCCATGTCCATTCCCAGACACTGATTCCAGAAATGGTATGCTAACCCTCTTCTTTAAACATTTTGGAGATTTCATTATTTATTAAGAGGATAAAAGTAACAGAGAGGGGGAACTGAAGCCCTCTGGAACCACAACACTGGTCCTGAAAGTGATTTGAAGCTTGTGGGTGATTCTAGGCTCAGTATTCTGGAGGGAATGCTCTCAGCATCATTGGCACTATCCAGCTGGCTAAGGCTGATACTAAAAATATCATCAGTTAGTGGAATGTAGGGAAGATTCTTCACAGGAGCACCTACAGGCTGCAGCCAAAAATTGTGTAGGTGTTGACTGTGTAGGTATGGTGCATATAATAAGGCACAGCCACGGCCCTCAGTATTCAGTACATGCAAAAAAAGACAGATGAAAGGTATACACATGGAGGGGGAGGCAGAAATATTATCTCTCTTTTGCAGATGAGGAACCATACAATCTTAAGGTCTGAACGCTAGCAACTGAACATCAGGGTCAGATTCCCATAAAAGGAACTGTTTACCAATGTTTTCCATTTGCAAATAGCATCTTTTAAGTCATTCAGGAAGTGAAAAGGAATAGTGTTGCATCTGAATGAAAATCCTTTTGGATACTTTTGGCAATGTATTAAAACATATCACATCTGAGTGTTTGTCAAGTGCAATAAGCAAGTGGCTAATGCTGCAGTCAAATGCATTTTTCCAAGGAATCAGCTGCTTTCCTATTGCATTTATCAAATATATCTCCATGGAATGATAGTTTCTAAGATATGAATCAACACAACATATGTTATAGTGCTTCAGCTTTGTTTTCATAATGAAAAGAAGCTGCTTTAATAGCATCTGTTGTAGTGCTAGGAACATATACTGACACGTTTCTCGGTGAAACTACTTCAATTTCAAGTCAAAGAACTTGGATCCAAGTTTAAAGGAATGGGCAGGCTAGCTGTGATCATGCTGATTCTTACCTAGTTATCTGTTCTGATCTCCTCTCCTTTCTTTAATTATTTATCAGAGTTAACACAAAAAGACAGTAAAGGAAACACTCAAACTCAGTATAATTTCTGGATACAGATATTCTTCTTCAAGCTGGCAAGGAAATTTGACTACAAAGCCCTATTGAAGTAATCTTTTTTTTTTTTTTTTTTTTCATTTGCTATTGTATGATGTCTATTTTGTAGTTTTCTTCTAAAATGTACATTGCAGAATATCTTCCTTTGAGAGAACAGTAAAATGAAAACTTGCTGTACTGGGATTTGGTAAACTGCCTCTAATCTAATTTATATTATAGGGCACCAATTACTGGGGAATTCATATGCTACTAAATGTCAGTTCCTCTCATCCTAGCAATGACAGAAACAATTTGTAAGTCATTCTAATCATGAGAATACCATGCTGAATAATCTCCTTATTCTTCCTTTGCAATTCCCCTGAAAACTGCAGGAATATGGCTTTTCAAGGTCTTTCTACCCTTTCCACTACCATGCAGAAGAAGGAGTTAGCAGATGTTTGGATTTTGAGTCCTTTCTTCAGGCGCAAAGTGACAAAAAAAAAGATAATGGCAGAAGGTTTGAATAGGTTTCTCTTGTGTTGACCCTGCTAAGGTGCAAGTAGTTACAGGAAAAAAAAAAAGGAGTAGGTAGGATCAGAAGTTTGCTTTAGGTTTTTATCCACTCTAAACAATATAGCTATGGTTAATATTTTATATTTTTTCATGCAGCATGAGAGAAGCAAAGGTGTGCAATGAGCAGAGATGTGATGCCTGTTCCAAAGAGCTTCGGTCCAAATCAGGCCCACAGGGTTTTCATAAGAGAAGGAGAAAGAAGGAAGATGTTTGAGGACAACAGGGAGGGCTTTTAGAGCAATAAATCATGAATTACAGGAGTCTCTTTCTTGGTTTGGTTTTGCCATTCTTATAAACAAAACTGTAGTCAAGTTATACAAACAAAAGCTACCCCTGGTATAGGGAATGCCCTTTCAAAAATCCTTGTTTATTCAGCAAATGAGGATATATGGACCCTTAAGCTTTAGTGATGGGTGTTGAAATGCCTGGATTGATACATTTTACTATATATAAAAACAGAGAGGGGAAATAGAAAACTTTGACATATAAAAGGATGATAAACTACAAATATAATTCAAAAGAACTCTGCCAGTGCTTGAGTGTTTGGCATTTTCTGCTTCATGAATTGTAATCTTTGATGGGGGGCAGGGAGGAGAGCTCGTTGCAAGTCAGAGAAGCAACAGAGAGAATTTGTGATGAAAACCCAGGTTAGCTTGAAGATACTTTTAGATTTCTGTGGCTCATACTGTCAAGGTCTGAAGACTTTTTGTTTCAGCAAGAACTTGAAACTATGTCTGTTTATACCTCAGAAATGTCTTCTCTGGGACTGGTAGGGTGAATGGAGAAAGCCACTGCCTTGAAACGCGATGACTACATGCTAACACAGTCAGATCAGCCCAAATATAGGCAAC
Organism: Urocolius indicus; assembly: GCA_013401255.1. Classification (NCBI taxonomy): domain Eukaryota; kingdom Metazoa; phylum Chordata; class Aves; order Coliiformes; family Coliidae; genus Urocolius; species Urocolius indicus. The sequence goes on from WBNH01010995.1 coordinate 286,645, forward strand.
ATCTCCTGCCCACGACTTACTAGGGTACTTACTATATGAATGTGTGTGTAAACAATCACAAGTAAGGCAATCTTGTATGTCAAGTTCATGTAGTACGGGAAGAGGCCAATGATTCTTCATTGCGTTCCTCTGAGAAGGGAGGAGAGGCAGATTCCTTGTGTCATGAGTAAAGCTCTGAGGAGCATACACTGCCCAGGACAAACACAGGTTTTTTTCTATCAGCCAAGACACTTTCCTAGCTTCTTTTTCTTGTGCTGGATTGCATCATCCAAGCAGAGAATCACAAAATCCAATATGCAGAAAGATCATGGCATCTGGCCCCCAGTAAACAGCCTCTAGCATTTTTCTACCATCCTGACCTAGTATTAAGTTGCTTTGAGGACATCCTGCCATGCTGATAGGAAACAGATGACAGCAGAGTATGCTTACAAAAATGAGTGTGGTCAAGGCTGAATTTGATACAAGGATGTGGCACAGAGCTGAATAGAGCTATCTGTTCCTGACTCCTCTTTGCACTGGAATTCTTCTCCTTGAGGTGTTTCTGCTCTTTTATACATCCTTGCAGATGATAAAAACAAAATCAACTCAGAAAAGACAATGCACAGTTATATTCAAGAGTATTCTAGCAACAAGCTTACATAGTTGCTGGACACAATTACTACACAAATACTCTTTTCTTTTCTTTTCTTTTCTTTTCTTTTCTTTTCTTTTCTTTTCTTTTCTTTCTTTCTTTTTCCTCATGGAGATTATTATTCTCTCTATTGTACCCCAGTATTATATTTAGTGCCCTAAATATCCCAGTTAATGATGCACTTTTGACAACATTTTAATTTATTGATGAAGTAATATCGCATCTGATAACCTGGAACATGAGGTGTATTCCTACTTGTAATCTCCATTGCATGAAGTTATATAGGTTCATTTATCAATCTACCATTCATCTGCACCCCTTAGCATGATTCCCTTATAATGTAAAATGACTGAGTTTCAGGAAGCAATAACTATTCTGTGCTTGGCTGCAGGTGTGAGCTCGGTTTTAATATTGGCTTATAAAAGTTGTTCCTTAATAAACAATGAAATCTTCTGAAAGGGGGAAGAAATATCAGTCTGGTCCTTTTGATCTGTTGAAAAGATGTAAATTTACTCATACTAACTTGAAACCAATCATTGCAGACCCAAAACCTAATCCTTCAAGATATCTTGTTTGCTCAGAAGCAAAGAAAATGATGTCTGGGAACACTAAGCAGCAGTTTCAAATCATGAGCTTATGTATTCTAAATACAAGAAATAGCTTTCTCTCATAAATATGGCCGTGTCACCTACATGATCCAATGGACAGCTGTAGCCAACAAAGGTCTGGACTGGACTGACAGTAACAGATGAGCCAGTGGTCCCATGCCCTTCTAATCAGGCAGCTAGTTCTTCCTAGAATGGATTTATCCATCAGCGGAGTAGATGTGGGTTTACTTAGGAGGCAGTAATTCTGTTAATGCTCTGTATTACTAAACAATAACTTCTGTCCTGTCCCTACAGTAACTCATCCATAGTTTTCACATCAAAAGGCAGATATTTTCAGAATATTGGGAGCCTCAGACAACAGCATCATTCCAGCCTCTTTTTTCAAATGCCATTGCTCAACTGGGGAAAGGAGAGTTGAGACATGACCTCTCCAATGGCCTCTATCATTTTCTGTTGAGGCCAATGGAGGCTGATTCATAGGATCAAGGTAAAGAATAGTGCCTGTCTGGGACTGCTTTTTGCTACATATACTGAAAAGAGTTACGTAGAGATTGTCACTTGTCAGGCAGATGACTAATAAAACATGTCATACAAGTACATTTAGTAAACATAACCATCAGTGTCTTGAGCAGTAAATGTGCATTGCCTAGTTTTTTAAATTTTTCTGAGCATGGTAAACCTATACAGTCAACCCAGAAACACAGACAACAATGTACATGCAAATAACAAGCACACATATCTCCTCTATAGTTTCAGTTCTCATACCTCTACTGATAGAAAGTTTTACATTTCAAAAGCCATCAGTCAGCAGGAAGACACAGTTTCTTCTTTCTGAGACTATTAACATGTTCAACACAATAAAAGGGGAGAAGAAAACAAGAGGAAAATGATAGGGAGGAAACAAAACAAAACCACTCTTCTTGCAGTTCTGAGAAGTACTTCTTAATCTCATCTCCCATATAAAAAAACTCCTCTGTTTCAGGCACTCCTGAACATACTTGTGTGCTCTTGAGCACACAAAACATCCCTTGCAATTGCTTTTGCATCTCAGCAATCCATAGAAGACCTTCCACATTTATTACAGAAGAGCTTTGAAATCTAATAGATCTTAAGCTACACACAGGCTCGGAGTGTCCCCACGGCTCCCTGCCACCCCCCTCCTGCCTTTTGCTGAGCTAATCCGCAGCTCTGCCAGCTAAGGGGACTTACCAAGGGCTTTTCGATGGGAGAATGCAGTTAGGCGCTCTCACACACTGGAATAGCTGCTACCCAGTAATGAAGCAGGAACTGAGAAGTCTCACTCTTTCAATAGCTATTCAGGTAGTGCTGCCAGCTTTCTCTAGCTCTCTGCATACACACACATTGGGGAGGGGGGAGAGAGCGGGGCGGGGGAGAGAGAGGGAGAGACGCAATAAACTCAGACTATAATTAAGAAAGCTCCTTTCTACAAATTATAGCAGCATGAGATCCCTTTAGCATCCTCTCTCAAAAAAAAAAAAAAAAAAGACTATTACAAGAAACACTGCATCCTTCCTATTCTTTCTATTTTTTTCTCTTTTTATTTTTTTACGCCAAAAGAAAAAATAAAGCCAGTTCTCTCAGAGATTTAGTCATTGATGTATCATTGGGAGGTTATTGTTGTTTGAAGTTTTGGGGTTGTTTTTTTCTTCTTTTTATAATGAAAGTTTTATTATGAAATTCAACCTACTTTGCAGCCCAAAAGGGACCCAGCTCTGCTCTTTATTAAGGAGAAGCCTCCCAGGAAAGCTGTTTGGATCAATAATTTCACGCATTTAATGATAGTACTTATGAAAGAAAGCATCTGTGCTAAGAAATTCACTAACTGGGAAGGTAACAGTTTAGTAAATGCATACCACTGCCTTTTTATACCTACATGTACCATTAAGGGGAAAAATATATGATACCACGTGTAAATTAATATGAAGATTTATAATGGAACTGCTAAACTTTTAAATATTTTATAGGGAGCAAATGCACACTGCTTTAATGTGTCTATTCCACAATAAATGAGTGTCCACCCAGTCTGTCAGTGATAGTGGTTGCTTTCTCCTAATACACATGAAGCAAAAACTGTCATAAAATTTTGGAACATTATTGTATTTGGAAAAGGATTTGAGGGATTTAAGAAAGTTAAATCTCCAAGACAGATCCTTTCTTTATTAAAGAATCCTCTTTCTCTGAAGCGTTAAAATTATTTATCCTTTCATTACTTCTGATGTCACCTTTGATAAAAATCAGGTAAAATATAACCTCTCATTAAACGGGAAATGGAAGATTTCCCTCCGTCAGCCCATCTGTCTCACACATAATCACCCATACACCCACCAACACACAGACACAACATGATAACAATGTAACAACTGGAGGAAAAATCGTCAATTTTAATTAATTTACTTGCAACCTTGTTCCCCAGATAGCAGTGGCTTTATCCAGATCTTGGTAAAAACTCAGTGACCACAAGATCATCTGCTAAGCAGATGGAAAAAAGGTGAAAGAAATTAAGCAGGACATGTGAATGTGACTTTGCTCCCATGAGCAATGCAAGTGGCATCACTGAGCCAGCTCTGCAGAGTCTCAGAGTGACAATGACCTTAAGGACTGTTGCTTGGTACCACCATTCAGAGGCATGAGGAAACCTTGTAATAAGGATGAAAATGGGGAGAACAGAGGAGAAAATAATTAACAGAAGCCTATTAAAAAACCAGTCACATCTGAGAGTTGTCTTATTGACAGCTCTATCTAAAACACGTTAATGTTCTGCAATGCTCCATGGCACTCCTGTTCATCCTGCTAACCATTTTGCAGGGGATGTTTTTGCACACAGCTGTCCAGTTGTTAATCTCCAAACCATGCACTTAGTATTTAATTACTCTTCAAGAAAACCAAATAATTCTGTGGCTTTGCCAAGTTTATTAGGAAGTCATAAAACATGAAATGCTTGAGTAGAGGTGACTTCTGAGACTTTGACTTGACTCAGTAGCAGAAGTCTTAAAAAGATCAAAAATTCTGTTTTTCATTGCTCCTGCCAACTTCCTGGTCTCAGCGAATGAGACAGCAGGTGGTGGATACAACCTCATGCTTAAGCCCTGCCTAGCACCTCTAATTCCTAAAGGGGCCCCAACACAGATAGGCTCAGGAGGTATCTGAAGTCAGTGGAGGGCATGGAGAGTAGCAGCCTTAGCTTCCAAGTCTTTGTTTTTCCTGGTATATATATATTAGTGGTCTACCGTTCCTACATTGCAGCATCTCATTGTTGATGTCATTTGTTGTGGAAGTTCACCCTTATGAAATATATGCTCAGTCTCCCTATTCATCCCCTGAAGAGGTCAGCCAGAAGACTGGTGAGCTGTCGTGTTGGCAATGACAGAGAGCTGCTCCCAAGGTCAAAGCTGCTTTGTCAGCACTACCGGAGCTTCCTGTCAATGTCCCAAAAAGAGCCTCAGCTCTATTCCATCATGAGCACCCTTGCTGCAAGACCACAGGGGTCTTAAAACCAAATGTCTCACTATACTCCTATAGCTAGCATATCTGTACGACCACAGCAGGACAGAACACAGCTTGGGGAAGAGCTGTAGATACCTGCCACAGGTAGAGTAGCTCTGCCTTGCAAGCTGTACTAGCTAAAGCTGTGGATTTTTAAAAGCTTGTTTCTAGATATTACAAATAGGCTGAGGAAATCTGTTTACAACATAAGGGCAATCTGAATAGCTGACATTTGACATCTTTTTTCACAAAAAACAAACTTTCCAGCCCTCTAGCTACTCCTTCTGCTGAGCTTGCTAAAAGAAGGCTTCACAGAGAAGAATGGAAACAAAGGGTTCAAAGTATGTCTATTACCTTTAGAATGATAGGAGGGCTCTGGTCTTAGGGGATTATATTAATTCACTCGGATCTGTGGGTTGTCCCTTGTGAAGACATGCAACTTACACTTTAATAAAAAAAGACTCCTTTTTATAGTGCAGGCAAAGAGACCAGGAGAGCTCTCCCATAAATAACTGCTCAACAACTTGTAAAGAACAAATCTGTGACCCGTGAATCTAATTTTACTGTGAAAAGAACTTTTCCTCTAGAGCTCTCTTCCTGATACATGTATCTATTTACCATTCTTCATTGGCATAAACCAATTTCTGTGGTTTGCCTGTCAATAACCATACTTAACATTTAATATGTAATGGTAAAGCCATTGATCTCAAGCAGGTGCAGCTTCTTAAAGAGACACATGCAACATTTTGCTTTCAAACATCTAAACTGAAAAGTGCATTTAATATACTTGATGATGAGGGATAATAATGTTGGGTTGTTTTGGGTTTTTTTTTTGCTTCTTATGTGTTACTCTCTATCATTGTCAACCAGAAGTTTTACACACTGATATCTTGCTTACTGTTGGAAAACCGTAAGACTTATCTAATACCACTTCAGCAGTGTAAAGTGGGTACTGACTGGTGCTAGGATGCCCTAATGTTTTTCCTGTCTCTTCATTTTCTTCTTGACATCCTCAATGCATAACTGTCTGGCCAGAAAGGTTACACTAAGGGAATAGGTATCAGCACACATTTTACAACAAGGTCAGAATTACCACAGTATCAGTATTACTAACAGAAGAGAATCGGTATTACTTTACAATGAAAATAAATCTGAAGGATCTGAGGTATGTAAATACACACCTCATTCATGGAAAATAACTGCCGTGTGAGTGACACCACATGTGAATGAATCATATTGTTCTAATGAAAGCATTTCCCTTTTTGTCATGATGACTTAAATGCAACTGATTTCTGAAGACATAACTATCCCCTTTCCCTCCTTTCTCACAAAACTCTAATTATTTTAAAGGTTTAGTAGAAGATACTGCCACAGACTGTCCTTCAGACAGTGATTTTTATGCATGTTAGACTGTGAGAATTAAGCATGTAAATGTTACTGTCATATATGCAAGATTATACCTCATAAATTTATGAAAATGGAGGTGGGAAATTTTTATGGTAATGCTTATATTGTCTTCTAATTTACATCCAGGTAAATCTAATTTCAAAGTAGTTACTATTAATTTGCACCCATGTTAATTCTGGTCCTCAATATGAAATTAATCAAGGTAGTGTTGTGAAATCAAGGATAGTATGTCAAAACATCACAAATACTATCTGACATTTGATGAGCTTTTGTACATATACATATTTCCTTGTGGCTGTTTTTTTAAGTCCACATGCCATCAGAAGGAACTTTTGCAATGTTGTTACAGAATCCAGACATCAAGGTCAAGCTGTATCATCCAAGGTTTCCAGGTCACACTTCGGAATGGCGCTGGCATTCTGATGCAATTATTACAAGCAGAATTCTCTATAAGTGGAAGAATTTGATGTCAAATGACTTTTTTTTTTAATTGTGTATCAACATTAACGCACCGTTTGTGTCAGCTGAAGAGAAACATAAATCTCAACAATGCTTATTAACTAATGAGAATTACATAAAGTTTCATAATTCAGTAGGAACTGGGCAGGGAGAAAATTTTTGATCAAGCCTTTGTATTTTCTTTTTCTCTGTATAAAAGAAAACACATTACTTGATCCTGATGTACTTCAATAAAACTTGAGCTACTGTTGAGAAGATATTCTATTGTGGGGTTTTTTGAGATGTTCATGGTATAGAAGGTCCTAGACAAATCCATTTGGAACCACTGTCTGACTCAGGGTCCCATTGCAGTGAGCTTCTGTCCTTATGTTGCCTGAATTAGCAGGCTGAAAGTCAAAGTCTAACACTGGACAGGCCCTCAGTCCTTGTAAAGCTGTCCGTTTCTTCTACAAAGAGCTAAAGTTGAGTTAGGGCAATACAACTGATAGGTCACGAAAGCAAACCCTACTCTGGATTTCCACTTCCTTATCTGCATTCGGGCAGTTTTTATGGTCCTCGCTGCCTATTGAAATCGGAGGGGACAGAAAAACATTTTGTGTGATAATTCTTATATTATGGACACATTAAAATAACTGAGAAGTAGAAAAGAAGGATACTAGGAAAGGAATTACTAAACTAACACCAGGAGCAGGGCGGTGCTGATGAGGTGTTGGCTTGCAAAATGCCTCTGCGAAGCATGCAGAAGCAGCAGTACAAACAAGTGAGATGAACATAGAAGTGGTCAAATACTGACACTCGTGTTTTTCCATCAAGTTCTTATCTTCTGTATTGGGTCTGGGATGGTGGTGATTTTCCACAGCAGCCCTTGCAGTGCTGTGCCTTCTGTTGGCAGCTAAAAATATGCATTGATAGCACATCAGTGTTTTTGCTACTGCTCGTGCAGCATTAAGGTTTTCCCTCCAGCATACCTTCCCCTACCTTCACCAGTAGCTGTGGGTGGACAGGATCCTGGGAAGGGCCATGGCCAGGATAGTTGACCCAGGCTAACCAAGGAGATATTTCATACCACATGATATCAGCTCAGCAATATAAACTCAGGGAGAGGAGCAGGAAGGGAAAGGTATTTGTGATTCACTTTTGCCTTTCAAACTAACCGTTACACATACCACAGCCCGGCTTCTTAGGAAGTGGTTGGACGTCGCTGCTGATGGGAAGTAGAGAGTAGCAGCTTTATTTGCTTTGTTTCTCATGCACATGGTTTTGTTATTTCTTTATTAATTTGCTTTTACCTCAACCCACAAGACTCTCATCTTATTTTCTCCCCTCCCTAGCTTGCTGAGGAGGGGGTGATAGAGCGGTGTGGTTTGCACCTGGCATCCAGCCAGGGTCAAACCACCACATCTTCTCATACTTTGGTCTAACAGGGAGCCACCATACAGCATGGTTTGTTTTGCCACTCTGTGCATCTTGAATATATTGTCAAATTTCATTCCTGTCCATTACAGCACTTGTGATACAATCAGGGTTAACTGATCCAGCAGTGGATCTGTTTAGGCTCCACTTCTGTCGCCATCAAATTGCAGTGGCAGTAAGTACTGAGTGATCTAAAGGAGATTGTTCCTCTCTCCTGACTCTAGATGACTGTGGTGATGGCTAACAAGCATGTGGGGGTGTTGCTGCTCTACTTGATGGAAAGGAGTCATGTAAGTGTGACAGGAAGAGAAAGCTGCAAAAACATGGGTTGTGCTGTTTGCTTGGAAGTGCTGATATGTGTGGTTGTGCTGATGCCTTCCAGACGCGAGTACCATAACTGTGGAACAATTGCTAAAATGTCTGGGAAGTACCTAATAGTGCTGGTTTCATGACACAACTTGAGAATTATCAGCTTGCCTCTGCCAAAAGGAATAGTCTGGTCACAGAATCACCGAATCTCAGTCACAGAATCACAATATCTTAAGGGTTGCAAGAGACCTCGAATGTCCAGGTGGGTTTTGAATATCTCTAGAGAAGGAGACTCACAACTCATCTGGGCAGCTTGTGCCAGTGCTCTGTCACCCTCACAGTGAAGAAGTTTTTCATTGTGTTTCTTTGGAAATTCTTATGCTCAAGCTTGTGACCATTGCCCCTTGTCCTATCATTGGACATCACTGAGAAGAGTCTGGCTCCATCCTCCTGACACTCATCCTTTACCTATTTGTAAACATTAATGAGATCACCCCTTAGTATCCTCCAAGCTAAAGAGCCCCAGTTCCCTCAGTCTTTCATCCTAAGGGAGATGCTCTACTCCCTTAATCACCTTTGTGGCCCTGTATTGAACTCTCTCAAGCAAGCTCATCCTGCTGTCCATCGTGACCTCCAGGTCCTTTTTCCCTACATTACTCTCTAACAGTTCATTTCCCAACTTGTACTGGTATCTGGGGTTATTCTTTCCCAGATGCAACACTCTACACTTGTGCTTGTTGAATTTCATTAGATTTCTCTCCACTCAAATCTCCAGCCTACTTCAACCTCTTTATATCTTGGCATATCTTGAGTTAGAGTTGGGTATTATATGAGTGCACAAGAAGTGATTCAATAGACTAAATGGCAGAAAATTCACCCAATGTGTGAAGTGGATGATATGTTCCCAAGTGATTGATCAGAATGAATTTACTCCAGGTACAGCAGAATGTCAGAGCCAGCACTGACCTGGATAAGAGGGGAGTGGAGAATGAGAAGGGATGTGAGAATTCTTCTTTTCAGCAACAGGGACACATTAGCCCAGTGCAACCTATCATAAAATCATACATGACCTTTGAGGCAATGTACTGAGTCCCAAATCTCTGCAATCACAAATGCCTTTAAGATTGTTTTCATATTAAACATTGCACTATACAAAGTTTAATCAGCAAGGACCAATGTATGTCATCATTAGAAGCTGGAGCACCTCTACAGCAAAGCAGATCTGAGATATCCCAGGCCTGTTGCCTTAGATTATCAGAGAAGAAAGTCTTGAAGAAAAAAAACAGCAATCTTCTAAGTGTTAATTTTTCTGTTTCCTATAGAAAGATAAAAACAGAATTTCACTGTTGTTCCTTTCATGTGAAAGGCCACAGATTATTACAGTACTTGTCAAAGATGATGAGGCTGATAACATGAAGAAGGTCAAAAAGGAAACTGAAAAGAGACAGAAGTCCTCACTTCAGTCTGAATCTGAGACTAAGCTCACGGGAAATCTTCTGTGCTCCCATACAAAGTATGTGCACAGCCGATGTGAATACGATCTGGCTGACAAAATGATGGTTGAGGAAAGCAGACAGCATAGACTAGATCAGGGTCATACCAAACAGCAACAATTCCTTTTATGCAAAGTACAAATATTCGTCCTACTATTAACTTGACATCCATCACTGATTTTCTTGAGGACCGTCAATTTAGATTGCCATCTGCTAATGTCCTACGACTATCAGCTTCTTTCTTAGGTTTATCAAAATTTGCTGTCCTAAGCAGATCCCTTGTGTTGCCTCTGCCCAATAACACCTCAGTACACTATGAGGAGCTTAGGGGAAGGAATACCAGGAAGAGGTAGGAAGTAGTTAGGGAAGTTAATTTCTCTCACTACCACTGGAGTGGCAGTTGCATCTTGCTGTGCCTTCATAAATATTTGTTCAAATAAAGAAGTGCCTTTGTTATTACACCCAGTTTTGCATTGTTAGGCAGTACACAGCCACTGGTGACACAAAGCCACGTGATAAAACCTAAAGCAAGGGAGAGAGTACCATTAGCAACCTCCAGGAAGAGAGCTAATAGGCATCAAAGTCATACTTTCACTACCGTGGAAGCTGGATTGCCAGATAAAAGTTGAACAGAAACGGTGAAAGCAAGAACTAGGGAAGAAAATGAACAATAGCTATTTTCATTGTCTCCCTGAGGGAAGGGGATAAGAACAAATAATGCCAAAAGCACAAGAGAAGCTGATAAAGGTTTACTCATCTTGGGAAATCCTACTCTAACATTTTTTATTTTATGAAATATAAATTAAGCCATTAGTACTTGAGGGGGTTTTGGGTTCTGAATAAGTACAAATCTAAATACTCTCTACTTGGTGTCTGAAACCTTGAAAGCCTGAGAAGACTCAAGATTATCCTAACTACACAAAGAAGGTATTGTATGAAAAGTACTCCTTTATTGCTTAGTCAGTCGCAGTTAAAACAGTACAAAGTTGCTCCTTTTATGAAAAGAATATACACAGCAGTCAAAATATCTGTAGTAGATCTTTAGCTAAAAGTGATTAAAATGGAATTAGTCCAGTTTACATCAACAGAGCATCTATATATCTGAGAAAAATGTAACAGAGGAACAAAATACTGCTAAATTAGTTTGATCCTTTTGTTTTCAGTTAATTCCCCCAACACTGCCTGTGCATGCTCTAGGCATTTTTGTAAAGATTGGGTTTAAATTCACCATGTTGCTATGCACTTAACTAAGGGTTTATATTTCTGTTTAAAGAATTCATGTGTATGATTGTTGTTTTTGTCAGACATGAGTCCACAGAGGAATAAAAGGCATAGAAAGATCAGATAATATGAGTATTCAGAAAACAGTGATAAATTCCCAGCAACATAATTTAATACTCTGTAAATTTTAAATGTAATTTATGGTTGATCCTTACCTCCTTTTTCACTATTTTTAAGCCCATGGTACTGAAGAAATAGTTATGTTACTGTCCTCTGCTACTATCAAGGCATAAGAAGAATATGGATAAATCTCTTGAGGGACCAGCACCTCCAGAGGTGCAGTAAGGCTTAATGCGAGGGATGCCAGAAAGTCAGATTTAAATCTCTGAATGTAAACCTTTCACTTTACATTTTCACAGTGAGCTCAATGAGGATAGACAGAACGGGATTTTGCTTCAGGATACACAGCAGCACAGGGAAAGAGAAAGAGACTGCCAGCAGCAGTAGATGTGGTCTAGACATGTCTGTGCTGTCTTCCATGCCACACAAGAGTACTCTAGCAAAGACAGCCATCTCCCGTGGTCGAGTGTACATCCTGCTGCAGCAGGCATGATGGGCAAGGTTGGTATTCAGAGGCATCTCCCTTGCAGATAGCATCCTAAAGGGGCATGAAATGTGATGATTAGGGTAATCTAACTACACAAAGTTTATTAATTATGGCTGACGTGTGGAAGTGGATGCTACTGTTTTGAAAAGGCTGCTGTTGGTCTCCCCTGCTTACTGAGCAATAGGGAACAGAATCTTCACGATTTGGGCCAGACAAGCCAGTAAGCTGACTCAAGCCTGGGAAAACCAGTTGGCTTTGAAGATCACTACACTCATTTTTCTGCCCTATAGGCTGTATGTGTGCATGTTATTGACTCCAGATTTTAAATGCCCCTGAAGATGTACAAAAGGAACTGAGTTCATGAGTTTAAGACAACCTTAAACTTGCAGGTGGAAAGAGGAGAGAGCTGTTCTGGGCTAGGACAGGGAACTCACATGCTCTAGAATTTCCTTTCCTTGAAGAAGTAACGAAAAAACAGTCTATGCCCAGGAAATGTGTCAAAAAAATATGGAAAATGAAAAGTAGTGCACAAGTCATGGGAAACCTGGGAAACTGACCAGGTTAGAATCCGGTGTGGTAGCATGGGGAATGTCCACATGGGAGTTAGAGAGTTGACCTCTGAAGCCTATGGAATTTCCCTCATAGGCATCAGCCAAAATGGGGCTGGATGTTTATGGAGAACACTTGGATGGCACCCAGATCAAGCTAAATGCATGTTACTCTAATGTCAGCAGTAGCTAACATGCATGAAGGAGATCTTGCTGAAAATAAAGGTGGAGAAGTAGCTCAGCAGACCCATGAGAAGACATCTTTCAAAGGACAACTATGGCAAGACAGCTCTAAATGTCATGTATGGTTCTGCCATCACTGATCTGATTTTTCACTGCTATTAACAGTGACTTTAAGATTTTCCTACGATTCATCTTCATACCTTGGAGATGAAGAGATGTTATTGGGACCAACTGTTCACACCTTGTAATGCAGACCTCAAAGGGTCAAAACACTAACTCCATGAGAAAAAGGGATATTGATCAGATGGTGCAACATGTTGCTTTCAAAATCCAGTGCCATAATATTATTTGATATTGCATCTAGTAAGTCTTTCTGTATTTATAGAAGTAATTTTCTCAACAGAGAATGTTTCTTGATTGTATTTCTCCCACTATTTATTGCCCAATGGAGTAATTGAAGGTGTTTCAAAAGAAAGTAGATAAGGAGATTTTGAAGAAAGGAGTACAAAAAAATAAGAGCTAATGGCTATTAAATATTTCCTCTTTATGTACTTAACACATCAGTTTTAGATGCACTTGTAAAATTATGCAGTTGTTATGGAAGCATCAAGCTTTTTTCAATGCAAAGCATTTTAAGCAGTACAAAGTATAAACCCAAGAGAATTAATGTGCTTTTCACGGGATTTCTTTGTTTGATTGCTTGTATTTTAGTTCCAGGAGAAAATAAAAATGAAAGCCAGAGGCCCTTTCCTGCCAACTTTTGCACAGATAAACCATCTCCTCAACTTCACCAGAACAGTGGAAATGCCTGTGAGTTATCCACACGAGCATAGGTTAGGAATGACAGCTACCATGATTGATTGCAACACTGTCTTCAGTGTGCTGTTCAGTATATTAAAAAAAATGCTTTGATTTCAAGACATAAAAAATTAATTTCAGTTTTATTATTATGTGCCTTGTACCTACAGCAGGCTGGGACAGTTTTCCTGTTACCTTGCATGCTATATAAACATTAATGCACTGTGTAGTAATTGGCACCCAGCTTGAATGTGATGTCAATGGCCAAGTAAGAAAGATGACCAACAGTATGGCTCTGGCTACTACATTATGATGATAAAAAATAACAGGTAGACTAATTTTTTAGGGATCATCATTCTTTTTTTATGTTTTGTGGAAGATCAAGGTAGTATTTGGAAACATTTGACTAAAACATTGTGAGATCAGTTCTTTCTCAGAGGAAAAATCTTATTTCCTGAACAGCAGTATCATTAGCTTGATACAAGTGGTATCCGGGTCTTTTCAGATCCTATGATTAAATAGAGGTAGAACTCATGACTTACTGTACTTCACTGTCTACATGCAATTTCTGGCCCACCAACAATATTCTTCAAGTGTTTAGTCCTTCACACACAGTCTTGGAAATGAGCCTTGCAGTGTAGGACATGAGAAAAACCTATTCCTTGCTTTTAAAAGTAAAAGTAACAATGACATTTCCCAATTAAGTCAATAGTTTGCCCTTCTTTATTTATTCCTAATGACCTCAAGAGAAGGTTAAAGTAAGATTAGAAAAACAAAGGGCAGCGGTTTCCATCTTCAACAGCTCTGCTGAAGTCACACAATGAAAATGCTTTTCCTTTTTGAGAAGTTGTTAGTAATTCAAGTCACTGAGAGTGCACGTCTGGCTTTTGCTCCACAGAGAGCCAGCGTGCAATTGTTAATAATTATCACCATCATGTTTACAGTACTGACAGACTGCAAATTGATTAAACAATATATAGATGGAAGAGATGACAAAAAGCCATTGGCTAAAGGATGATGTTTAGTGTGACTCTTGTGAATTCTTATTGGGTAATTATTAGTTCTGCTTACTGGCCGACAGTATAATGTTTTCTGAAAAAGGATTTGGATGACTCCTGGGGAGGGGATTGCATATTGGAAGGGTGAAGTGGGAGGAGGAAGATAGGTCAGTAGGGAAGATCCCAGATTATCCAGCAGACAATCTCACTTGGTAGAAGAATCCTGTGTTTAGGCACTTGAATCTCACCTTCAGTGGTTTAGATTCCAGAGAAGCATCTTTGATAAGGATAATACATTCTTACAAAGCATATAAAATATTCTTATATACAAAGAATTAAATTCAAAGACTAACAGTCATGGCAATTAAAGTAAAGAACAAACTACTAAGCAACTTCCCATTCTTGAACTTATATCACTTAAGCATACAAGGTGGTATATCCAGAGACAGGATGGTTTCAGATGATCTATGAACTCACTGCATTATATTAATTGTTGACAAGTGGTGATTGCTCACCACCAGCAACCACCATCTCTCAGCAAAACACCAGGTGCAAGGAAAAAGATCTGTCTCCTTCATTAATATGGTGATGCCATGTATGTGTTTGTGTTCTATCTTGGAGTTAATCCCTTTAACTGAGCTATGCTATGAAATGCTCTCTTCATAACATGTGTTACATTCCCATGGAAACATTCACATTGATCTTGAATTTTGCCTTCAGCACATTTAACTTCTGGGTCTGTAGTATTCTGACACACTTTTTTTAACTGTGAGAAAATTCTCTCTTTTTTTTTGTCTACAACAGCACTCACTGATTCTGTGCTTACAGATGGATTTTTTTTTTATAGGCTCTAATTCACTAATGTTCAGAAACCTATTTGTTGGTTGTATTCCCACAGCTGTAATATACTGGTGGCACAGGAGAAAACTGCCACTTTTGCTGAAATGCCACAGACAAGTTGCTATTCCTTTACCTAACCTTTTTTATTATTTTTTATTTTCCAGGAAATGTATTACATTTATAAAAAGACCAATCTCAAAGAAACTTAATTCTCTGCCTTTATAAAGAAAAATGAGATAATATGGGGGTGGGGAGAGAGTAGAAATATTTCTGGTTATTTTGGAAGTTTTTATTCTTTCCTAGTAAAATGTTATTAAGAATGTGTCCAAAGTTCAGTGCTGTTGGGTTTTTCTAAAAAGGTTGCAGACTTAACTCATTATTCAAGTGAGTGGTCCAGAGAGGTCAGTTGGCCTATTCCAGTCAGTGACGACATTTCACAAACTCTTACAGGATGAAAAATTAAAATGCCAGTTCCATAAGTTGCCTCACTGGCAACTCTCTGTGTCTGGTGAGTCTTTCAGAATGGGCACAGGATTCCATTCAGGTGTTGACATTTTGGATAAATAAGTGAATTTTTAAATGCCATAGCATGCTGGTCATGCTTTGAGGTATGTTCATGTGAATGAGGAAAAGAATTGTAAGGCTGAGTGTATATACAAGCCAATGAAAGACTTTTGTCTGACTTGAGCCTTGTTCATTGGGGAAAAGGTCCTTACACTTTTGCTCTTTTCAGTTAAATTGCTTTGCCATTATCAGTATCTCTAATTGTCTTGCAGGCTTCCCTCGGGAACAGAGAAAGGAATGGACACATTAGAGGTATCAGATAGCTGTGAGTACAGAATCTGTTGCGTAGTTAGAGTCAAATTATTATGGGTCTGATCCTGGAGCATGGTCAGAATGCACTACCTTTACAAAAATCAGAATCATGAGCCTTCTGCATGACACAGATACAGGCTATGGCAAAATTAGAACTCATCCAGGCTATTCCTAAAATCATCAGATTTTGTAGAGGTAAATTCTCAAGAGATTTAAGCTCCTAAACCTGAGATTCCCAAAGCACATTTCCAGGTGTGTATCCCAACAGATATCTATATTAATTTGTTTGCTTACACATCCACCACTGCACATACAACTGTGACTGAACTGTTTGGCTCTTTCTACAATATCTTGACTTGGAGCAAAACTGTCCTCCGTATAACCTCTTTAGGCAGATAGCTGTTTTCATAAATGTTGGATCCACACAACAGGAAGGAGTTTTGATACAAGTAAGCTAGAATGCAGTTGCTAGTGAATAGGCTGCAAAACTTGAAACTGTTTGCTACCTTTAATTTGAGTCACATTCAGAACTGTTTCAGGTCCACTTCTGCAAGTGGTGAAGTGTCTGCTCACCTTTTTTAAAGTTCATGTTACTCTCATTGGATTACAATATAAAAAAAAAAAATCTGAGACTTGAGGATCTGACCACACTGCAATTATTAATATTAAAGCATTAATAAGATATTATTAATGCCCACGGTATTAACATAATTGGTTATTCCAGATATAGGTCAATTGTTTTCTTGTACATATTCTGGTACTCAATTTATTTAGGTATTTCCAGTGTATTATGCTGCTAAATTTACCAGGAGGTATCAGAACCCAGCATAGTAAGTGAATGATTACATAGCATGAGGGAAATAAGATTAGATACCAGTAATACCAAAAAGAGGTTTCCTGGGATAGTAAGGAAATCCAAGAAACACTGTGTGGCTAAAAGTTCTAGTCCTGGTTGTACATACATCCATGAGGGTGCCTACTTTTCATTTCCGGAACAGGCAAACTGCTCTAAACATGAGGTATAACAGCATATGAGATGATTTATATTTTAGTCAGCCCTGTAAAAATGCTGACTCATTCCATCCTCTTGACATCCACCCTTTAGGTATTTATAAGCCTTGATAAGATCACCTCAATCTTCCCTTCTGTAGGCATCGTTCATAAGAAAGATGTTCCAGTCCTCTGATCATCTTGATGGCCNAGTCGGCCCCCAGCCTGTACTGGTGCATGGGGTTGTTCCTCCTCGTGTGCAGGACTCTGCACTTGTCCTTGTTGAACCTCATGAGGTTCCTCTCTGCCTAGCTCTCAAGCCAGTTGAGATCCCACTGAAAAGTAGCACCGCCTTCTGGGGAATCAGCCAGTCCTCCCAGTTTGGTGTCATCAGCAAACCTGCTGAAAGTACATTCTGACCCCTTGTCCAGATCTTGCCCTTGAACAGACCCCTGTAGAACCCCACTAGCCACAGGCCTCCAATTCAATTCTGTGCCATTGATCACCACCTTCTGGGCTCTGTCATTCAGCCAGCTCTTGATCCACCTCACTGTTCACTCATCCAACCCACACTTCCTTAATTTCCAATGAGGGTGTTATGGGAGCCGGTATCAAAGGCCTCACTGAAGTCAAGGTAGATGACATCCACTGCTCCTCCCTCATCTAGTCAGACAGTTGTACTATCATAAAACACTATTTGATTGATCAAGCAGGATTACTCCTTGGTTGACTCCCCCAATAACCATCTCCAGTTCATATGTATAGAGAAGACAGCCAGGATGAGTTGTTCCATCACCTTTTCAGGGCTGGCTGGCCTACAGTGTCAAAAGTCCTCTTTCTTGTCCTTTTTGAAGACCATAGCGACATTTGCCTTCTTTTAGTCCTCAGGCAGGAGGGTTTGCCATGAGGCAAACATGCATTCCCAGCTGTCTCTCTCCCTTTCTCTCTGTCTTTCGCTTTTCCTAATCCCTTTTTCTCTCACCCCCTTTAATTCTCTTTTCACAACCTTTGCCTGGTGGTGGCTGCCATGGTACAAGGGAGAACTGGTGCTTCACCTATTGCAGTTCAGGCCCTCACACACTCGAGTATGGATGCTCCAGGGTTGTCATGCTTTTCTCTGGTGGAAACTAAGTGACATATTCCACTAGCACAGCAAATGGATATTTAATGATACAGAAAAGTACTTCGTGGGAACAGCAGCTGGGGAATAGTTCTTCCAGTGATTGGCTGCTAATAATGAATGACGATCCCTTTAATTTCTAGAATGAAAGTTGTTTTGACAAATACATTTTCATCTGCCACCTTGTTTCTTATAGTGCCAATTTCATATAGTCTTGGTGATAACTGGCGTAATAAACCAATAATTGGGCTATTTAAACTTGAAGATTGATCTCCTGCCATCACTGTTAAAGGAAAAAATAACATGTTAAGTTCTTTTTTGATTGATTTTTTTTTCCTAAACTTGTCAATTTACATCACTGAGCAAACAAACAGATGCAAAATTGTTAGTGAAGGTGTAATTAGAATGCTTTGTCCCCTTTTTCAAGACTGACTTACGATAACTCAGTGACAGTATTTTTTTTCAGTTGGTAGCTGAACATTGCCTTAGGGAGAATGCCCTCTTATGACATTTATCCCATCCTACTTAAACAGGTATGGATAGGTGTTTTTAATGCAATTCATTTCACAACAGACATACTGTTATTGTTGAATATAGACTTATTCTAAAATAGGACGTTTCCTGTTTGGATTTGCAAAGCTGTGACAACATCCCTGAATCACCTAATTAGATGCTGTGAGACTTTTGCAATTGTCTTCTAACCATGTCTTCTCTTTTTCCACCCCTACTTCTGACTTAATCTTGTATCATTTTGCTTGTAGATACAAAGATTGAGGTCATCACTTGAAGTGAAGAAGATTGATTTACCCCTGACAATTATAATTATACCACAGGAATCACTTTGCCCTACTGATGACCTTCACTTTGGTTCCCATACTAGGGTTGTAATTTTGTTTCTTTGCAAACTGAGATTCTCATTTATCTCATCAGACTACTCTAAGCAGTGTCTGTGGGGGGATTGTTGTATTACTTTTGACCTCAGGCTAGACTGAAACAGCAATTGGCTATAGTATTCACCTAGGACATTATTAAGGATGAAAATCAGAGTTCACCTAAATTGAAAGACGAGCCTCCATGAAATTCCCACTCTTCACAGAAAAATACCATGTCATTTACAATGAGAAAAGTAGCTATGGAGCGTCAGTTAAATTTGTCAGGAGTATATGGAATAGAACATTAACCCGCACAATAATTGAGGATAACAGATTTGATGGAAAATGAATTTCTGTTTGTTAGAAGTTTGACATTAACACAGAGTTTATGTATAGACATAAATCTTAAAGGAAAGCTCAAGAAAAAAAGTCTCCTTTCCAAAGTAACCATGCATCTGGCAAAAAGAAAAAATATTTAAGTGTATGGCCCTTCCCTAAACGAGGATGCTTTGTGCACAGAAAGGTTTGCTATTGGCTATGTAGAGACTGTTTTTATTTTTAGTAATCTACCTCGAGTCACCACTTTTCCCTTAGTATTATTTGTGTAATGTTGGCATTTCTTCCGCATCTGCATTGGTTTGAAATGTTTTCAGTAGTCACTGGAAGTATCCTTTCTACAATACCTGTTATTTATTTAGATGTCACTAATAGTACAGTATTTCAACTGTCAAGAAACTTGATATCTAGACTTTCTCCTACTTTTATTTGAATGACAAATAAGTTGTACCTTCTAGATACATTCCTTCATGCTAAATTGTAGTAGCTCACTAGATTTGCAGACCTAACACAAAAGAAGAACTAAGTTTTGCTGAAGGAACAATCTCTTTCTATTAGTTGTACAAAGGGCATCAGGTAGGTATTTTCTGAGGCCCTCCATTTGAGCATATTTTGTTGCAAATTGGAGTATATTAATTACATCATAAATTTTGAAATTCTCAAAATTGACTGGGAAGCAACATTTCCACTTTCTCTTGTCCTTCAGTGAAATCACCTTTAACAGTTCTCCAGAGAAGAGTACAATGAAGTCAAAATTAAAGCTCCCACAAACTTTTGTACTGTCAAATCTCAGTTGAAGCTGTAAATGAGTTGATCGAATAAAAATATGGAAATATTAGAACAACTTTAATGAAATAAATTCCTGTAGATGTATTAGGAAGGGCCGTAGACAGTAGGTTGAGAGAGGTTCTCCTTCCCCTCTGCTCTGCCCTTTTCAGACCACATCTGGAATATTGCGTCCTGAGTTCAAGAAGGACAGGGAGATGATGGAGGTAGTTCATCGTAGGGCCACAAAGATGATTAAGAGAGTGGAGCATCTCCCTTAAGATGAAAGGCAGAGGTAGCTGGGGCTCTTTAGCTTGGAGGAGACTGAGGGATGACCTCATTAATGTTTACAAATATGTAAAGAGCAAGTGCCAGGAGGAAGGAGACAGGGTCTTCTCAATGATGTCCAGTGATAGAACAAAGGGCAATGAGTACAAGCTGGAACGTTAAGAGGTTCCAAAAAAACACAATTCAAAACTTCTTCATTGTGAGAGTGACAGAGTACTGGCACAGGCTGCCCAGATGGGTTCTGGAGTCTCCTTTTCTGGACACATTCAAAATCCACCTGGACAAGTTCCTGTGTGACCTACTCTAGGTGGTCTTACTCGAGTAAGGAGGTTGGACTAGATGATCTTTTGAGGTTCCTTTCAACCCTTAAGATTCTGTAATTCTGTGAAACCTTTCCCTTAGAATCAACTATTGTTGCAGAAGACCTCAATGTTCAGAGCAACCAAAGCAATTGTACTGTTTAAGTTAAAAGTTTGTGGCAAGTGGCAAGTAAGTCTTTGGTTTTGTATAAGTCTCTTTTTCCATTTTAATTCTGAAAACTGAAGTAACATCAAAGCTTTTCAGTGGCAACATATCTTCTGTCAGTCACTGTCTACATATCATTGTAGTCTACGGTGATGGAGCAGTGGAACAGGCTGCCCAGAGGGATTGTGGAGTCTCCTTCCTGGGAGGTCTTAAAGACCCGCCTGGACACGTTCCTATGCAATCTGATCTAGGTGAACCTGCTTCTGCAGGGGGATTGGACTAGATGATCTCTGGAAGTTCCTTCCAACCCTACCGTTCTACGATTCTATGATATCAAATGAAGTCCACAAGCGTCCTGAGGAAAACATGATATAGTATCAAAGGACCATTCTTGTTTCAACTACATTTCAACATGGCCCCATGTGACTCTTAGAAAAATCTAATCAAGAGGTCATGAAAACCTCCAAACTGATCAAGCCAGACAATCCACTCTCCAGTGTCTCTTAATTTATTGCACAATACAGGAAGACTAGACAAGAGAGACCTGTTATAAATGACACAGTTACAAGTATTCAGCAGGTCTCCTGGGAACTTTACTTAAGCTTGTCTAGGTATTAACTCTATATGCCAGGATTATTTTCTTGCTGTGAAAATATCAGAGAATTTCAATGCAAAACTTCTCTGCTGACACACTAAAACATCAGAGAAATATTGCACCATACTATAGCTCGTCCCAATTAAATTGACTCAGATTTTTAAAGTTCTCTTGACAGATTGTGCCAGCTCTTATTCCTTGTCATCAGTTAAGTTTATCTACTCAATAAATGTATCTTCTTTCCTAAGAAATAACACCAGCAGTTTGTTACTTTGCTTGAAATGGACATTTTCTCTCTCAGAATTTCTACTTAAGGTGGAAGGCTAAATTATAGCCATATATCTCAGGCTGTGTTTCTTACAGCAAGCATTTGCAATTACATTTTTACTCCTCTGGAATCTCTTTAGAAATTAATGCTTTTAGGCTTAAATCACAAGGAATTTTGAAAAAAAAATTATATTTTCCTGAACATATATATGAAATTATGACTATATATTTGCATATAAAGAGAGAAAAAATAAGATTCAGAAACAGTTCTGTATATGCATACATATGGTATGTATATGTTCCTATTATATGTAGAGATGACTAGAAGTTGAAACAGTAAATGTGACATGCAAATATATATGATGTTAGCAGAAGTGCTTTTTCTCATTTTCTTTACCTGTTATCTGTGTCAGTCTTTAACAAAAAAGAAAAATAAAATAAAAAGATAATTGCATCACTGTTCGTGCAAACAGAAAAATTTGCTAATAATATCTTGTTCTGAACAAATGGTGATGTAAGCAAGGTTTCATGGAGGTTTACAATGCCACCTTTGAGAATTTGCATGAATCAAATAATTTAGATGTTGAACAGAAATGCTAGGAATGGTTTCCCAGAAGAAAGTACATTACATCTGAAATGTGTCAGTCCCTTGTTTTAAGTAATAATATAGAACATTAAGCAAGATGTGTTTCTCACCATAAAGCTTCACTTATACAAGCTCAGTTAAATACTGGGAAACCTGTTTATTTAAGACAGGTTCTTATTACAAACATTTACTTTTCAAACAACTTTATTAACAACATTAGCAAAAACAACATACATTTTTTGTGCACAAGTTTATTCTTAAATTCACTATGATTTTGACATCAATTTGAAATATTACACAGATTCTATTGGTTGCACTGTAATTGCAGAAGAATTCTGTGTACTGACAAAGCCAAGGTGTCAAATCAAACAAGTTGCAGCAGCAGTCATGAAAAGATTGAGGGTTGTATGAATCTTCCAGAAATTGTCCTTGAGTGACAAAAATATGCCCATCCTATCACTCACTATGTAGCCAATCCAGTTTGGTCTCTCAGTAACCATGACATGAGCTGTAGAGAAATGAGAGAATTGATATTAGTTATTTCTTTGAGGTGAAACTTTCTATATTTCTGAAAGACTGTTATTTTTTTTCAATAATCCTTTCCCTCAAAGATTTCAGTTGCAGAAAAAATGTACTTTCATTCCATTTTCTCATAACTCTTAGGACTGAAGGAAATATAAAAGACTAGCTTTCCTGTCAGGATTTGTCTTTACGCTTTCCATTTACTCTTTTCTTACAAAAGATTTTTAAGTCATTTTCAAATCCAATAAAATTAACCCCTACTTACTGATTAGACCTTAAAAATCCAATGCTTAAAAGAGTGTCTGAATACTTATTGTTCCTATGGGACCTAATCAAGAAAATATAAAATTCATTCTTCAAGCGCTAATTTCAAACTGATGATAATAAAATCATTGCTGTATATCCCAGACTGTTAAGCTGTGAAATAGGAGCTATGGCTTGGGTACTGTTATATACATGTATACATTTGGGTACACACAATTGTACTTATTGATAAATTTGGAATCTTCACGTTCACAAATATTCTTTCTGTGTTGAGCTGAGAAAAGACAGTCATTCTTGTGGGATTAATTTTGAGTTAAATATCAGAAATATATTCTGTTGAATTTCTTTCTGCCATCTCATGCCAATTTCCACCATATATTTAAAAATAGTTTTAGAAGTCATTGCAGGAATAAAGTATAAATTAAGCTGCAGAGTCATTGCTAAGAAAGACAAAGCCTTTTTCTACTTTTCATTATCCCAAGAAGACCACTATTCTCTTTCCCATAAAGTCTAAACTACTTCAGTGCATACTCATGAAGCATTGTTATAAAGTGCTGCTCTTTGACACTATCTGCTCTGAGCCTCTCCTTACAGCAACTGTCAATATGTGAATACAAGGAATGTTCTTCTTTTGTGAGCATTGCCTTAGGATATGCTGGTCACATCATTTTCTCTTGGTAGACAATTTCTCATCCTCTACCTTGTCCTGAGTTGGGATTTGTGGGAAGGGAAAGGTTTGTCCTATTGGCTTTAAAATCCCATCTTCTGGGTCTTGTGGTCTATCTTTTATCAAAAGGGAAATGTGACAAGCCTATTGAATGACATCTTAAAATCTCTCCTGTCTTTCACAGGCCTTCAACCCACACAGCCTCTCTTCATGTAAAATGTGTCTACTATTCTCAAGCTTGTTTTCAGCCCTCTATTGACACTTATTTTTCTGAATCTTCCTATTCCACCATTTAATAATGGTTTCTCAATGGCAGGAAACTGTGAAAATTAACATACAAGTGTTATAATCTTCCAGATATCCAAAATCTTATGGTAAATCTGGACATCAAATCAAAGTACTACAATAGGCTACAAGAAGGCAGATCACAGAAGAAGTCCTGAGGGACTCCCACAACAGCCTGAATCAATTCCCTTCCTAGTAAGGGATCTGGGTGAAAATTTGGTGCTGTGACAAGGTGTATCTAGATCCTGCAACCCCAGGCATACCTCAGTATGTGAGACATACTTGGGTACTTTTCTGTAATTACCCTTGTCAGTTTATAAACCCTTTAAACTGACATTTATTCAGGAACAATTTCTCCTAACTCTAGTCTAGATGGGGTTTTGAATAGGTACCTGTTAGGTCTACACTGATCTCCTAGAAAAGTCAAGCCCATTCTGTTTGGTACCACTTTTGACAGAAAAGAGAAACCAAGTCGAAGCCTGTGAAGGAGGAGCAATTGAACGAAACACAGCCAAGAGGTTTCAGGGAATCTCCAGTAAAATGCAGTAGCCCAGAACAATTACACTATTTGCCCTAGGGTTAACCTGGTTTCTCTTGAATAGGCACTAGGATGCAAATCGTAATAAATGTTCCCAGGACCCTAAAAGGTGAACAAAGGAAAGCTAGCATGCTATATTCCCTAGTTACTACTACCCACAAGCATTTTGCCTCTCATCTCTCAGTTTTCTTTGTCAACAAATTTATTGGGATAAAATTTGGATGACTGTGAGTTCTAATCATCAGCCTCAAGGTTTTGTTATATAGAATGACAAAAAAATATGTCAGGAACTATCAAACTTTGCATTACTCAAACAGTTTCTTTTCTTCAGTTCATGTGTTTTGCAGCCATGGAGGAGAGAAGCAGTAAAACATGTGTTTCTGATCTCACTGTAGCAGTATTTGCCTGCTGAGAAAATATGCTGCTGTTCTTCATGGAAGGACTGAAGATTTATATGTCTTGTCTTTGTGCTGTGCACACCAATTCTGCCTCATGGCTTCAATAGCTATATCAGTTAGGACCCTTTGAAACGGTCAGCTGGAGGCAGCAGGTATTCCCAAGTTCAATCAGAAAGGAGCCAATCACAGTCATTTTGGTTCTCCAAAGTCAGTATGACTTCCTCGGTCTATGCTGTGCTGCAAAACCAAATCACTTATGAATTGGACATAGCTGATTCTCCCCAGCTCCACATTAGCTACTTTTAGTCCATCAAGGAATCAAATGTCTCACGTGAAAATGCAAGCTGACTTGTAGACAGACATCATCTATGGTGTAATGTAAGTGCTGCCATCTAATTATAATCAAACTGTGCCATATGAAAGGAGAACAGAAACAATTTACCTAGCAAAAATCACATTCTCCATGGAGGGCTCTGAATTCCCATTTTTGTGACAATAATTTGATAATCAGGCCTTTTGTTCTAAAACACTTTCTCATGCAAAAATGTACAATCAATCATTTTTGTTACCATTACACACTGACATTTATTGGTACCTTTAATATGCAATTTCTATGAGTAGTGTTACAGTCAGACAAACGGAATAGCTGACTTGAACTTCTAGGTCACTAATTCTCCACAGATTAGCACTGTCAGCACTGGTGGATAAAGTGGGAGATCTATCACAATGGATGTGAGGGGTTTCACTCCTGCTTTGTAAATCATGCAGGAAATCCCAGTGTAAACTAAGCCTCTGCCTGTCACAAAAGTTAAAACATCACAAGCAGAGCAGTAACTCCCCGCAGTTAAATTGGCTTTTTGTTGCTGTTGATCAAATTTCCTATAATCCTTCCCACTTGTTTTGTCTAGTGCTGTATTAGTGATGAAAGACCTTGGGATTTATTAAAAGAACATAAAAGCAGAACAGAACAAAATAAACCAGCCTAGAAACTCATGAAGGGGTGAAAGTATGTAGTGCCTTTCTGTGTGATCTTGTTGGTGATGACGATTCTCATGGAAGTCGTATGGGTGCAGAGCTGTGCAACAACTCTCCAAGAGTGACCCTGTATTTTCCACTGGACATCAGCAAACTAAGTAGTGCTATAAAGTCACTTTATTTCCTGGAAACAAATAAATCCCCCATGTTGATCCATTTGAAAAAAATCTGTCTGAATTTCTCATTCTGTGTTAAAGAAAAGAAAAAACCCTCTCCTTTCTCACTAAAATAAAAAGAAATATTTTATTTTATATCTTTGAGATGAAGACAAAATCTTTATAGCATTAAGTGGAGCAGTGGTGGTTTGTGGAATGGGAATATGTTGTCCTGGTTTTTTTTTAAATTAAATAATCCCTCAACTCCTATGGTTGCAGACTTGCCCCTTACAGGATTTTCCACTCACTATTCTTTCAGAGTGCACCCCTTATATTGGGCAGAGACACACAGCTCCAGTCTTTAAATTAAAGATGACAGATGTGTTTTTTGAGACTGCTTCCTATAGCTATATACTTGATTTTTGAGACTGCCTCATATAACTGCATATGTACTTACCTGCTGTATGAGACAGTTTCACCTTCTGAGAGCTGTTTCAGTTCTCATTCCTGAGACAAAAATGTGTTACCGTACACTGAAGCAGCTAAGTCAGGCTAAATTCCAGTAACAATTTGTCATTAAAGAAATACACTGATGTATTAAAAACATACATGAGTTCTGTTTATCCATTAGAGGAAATCACAGAGATTCTGGCCTCTCATCAGTAGATCCAAAGCACTGCCAGATGCATCCTAGTTTTGCTTTTAAGAAATTAAAATGCTGATTGTTAGCATTTATGCCTTGTAGTTTCAGTAATTTAGAGTGGAATTGATAAAAGAAGGTAAAGAAGGGAGGACAGAAAGGTCTTCATTATTTAAACCAGCCAGGGAAGGCTTGGAGAAGCAACAGTTTCCTTCTCTGACTAAGATCTGAGGTAAATAAGGGAACACGTATCACTGAATAAGCTTCCCCTTGGGAAGAAGAAAAGCTCTTTAAGCACAATAACTGGTTCTGAATAAATTTAGACTGGAAATCATAAGTCTCCTACCACTAGGGCAATGATGTTCTAGCATAAGCTTCCAGCTGAAGCTGTAGGAGTAAGGGAGTCAAGTAATTCTTAGGACAGAGCTAGATGATTAACTGATGAAGGCATTTTCTATTGCATGGCCAGTGGTGATTAAGGGACAGGCATTGAACAGGGTCCTCCCAGTCTCATGTTCTTAGGAGCAGTACCCTAAAACAAGACAGAAGGGCATTTCTCTTCTAGTACTTTTAGGATGAAACAGTCAGTATCAAATTATAACTGTTAATTTTAAAACACTGAGAGTTTAAAATAAGACAGGAGGTAGGCTACATTTTGTCTTACCAATGCTAATTTTGTGTCAGAGAGATATTACTGATTTTAATGGCATCCCTCCTTGTTTGATGATGTATGATTGAAAAAAATATATAGATGAAAGTATTAAAGCTTTACTATTATTCTAAAAACCCTGGAAAGCAGACAATGGGAGAAGAAAGACCTAAAGTCTCTCAATTAAAAATGTTGTCTGCTTTTATAACTTTCTTGAATGACTTTCCAAGTATTCCTAGCTTAAGCTTCTCCTAATTGCCCCCTGGAAGTTCATGGACAGTTAGCCGAATCAACTTTTAGAATGTAACTGGCCCTGTATTAGTGTTTGTAGCTTGAACATGGAATGAAATTTCAGTGTCTTTTGACTCTCTTCGAGCTTAGGTCTTGTCTTGATGATCCATTGATATTGTTTGCTGCTGGTTGAATGGTTTATTAAATGCCTTTCAGCCTGCGTTGTATGGGGACATCACTCATTACAGGCACTTCAGCAGCCATCAGACCTGAAATAGGGTCTAAGTAATGAAGACTCTGCTTTTAACATGTGAATACAGAGAAAAGAAATCATCATTCAGGCTCTTGTTCCAGCAAGAGGGTGGCACTTGAATTTCTTGTAATCATGGTTACTGAGAGCCATTAGACAAGAAGCTTATTGCTTAGCTTTGTCTTACAACATGGGTTGGAATGACTGTGGTTAAACTTTGGGGCAAAAAGCTCCTTGGGGAAAAAGAGATCTGTTCCAATTCCACAGTCATAATACAATAAAGAGAGTTAATGGACTACTTCTGTATTTTCAATTCTTCATTAATGGTAAAAGAAATTAAAAAGACAGGCATTGTACTTCACCGTTTAAGTGGTTATTTTTAAATCTTTACATTAACTGTGTAATAGCTTTTTGTCAAGGAGTAACTCTCTTGTTATATTTTTGTATCATCTGTTACTGTTGCATGACTGTACCTAAAAATAAATATTAGCAGAAGTTTAGTTCAGGCTTTAGTTACATAATAAATAGAGGCAATAGGACTTAAACATGAGAAAAACCTGTTATACTGATCAAATATTAGAGCATATTGCCCAGAGAGGTAGAAGAGCAGACATCCCTGGAAACAGTCAAACCCTGACTGGATATAGCCCTGGGTAACCAACTCTATTTGACATGCTTGATCAGGTAGTTGGGCTAGAAGATCTCCAGAAGTGCCTTCCAGCTCCAGCGGTTCTGTGATTCAGTGGGATCAAAGCAGATACATAAGAAGCCAGATAACCAGACATCAATCTACAAAGTACCAGGATTTTTTTTTGTTGATGTGACTGGGAATTAAAAATGATCATGGGAGGTGTGAAGCTTTGCCAGGGAATCTAAGATCTATATTGTTTGAAGTATGGTGTTAATAAAGCATCATTTCTGTGAGATCTATTTTTATTAAAATAAGGGGCACTTTCCACCTTTTTTACTGAATACACATTTTCTCTTACTGCTGCTCTCCATATTTTTCCTTGATACCAATATACACCAATAAATATTACTCTCCAAGGCAGACTACAGAGAATAGAAACTCACTGTAATGGAAACAATGCCTGTTACCACTTAGAGGAGAGACAATGGCAAGAATGAGTGGTACATCATACATAATATGTTGATTTTGTAAAATAATTAAAAGACTTAGAATATATATTTGTGGCGATGTATCACCATTAGAGTTTTGCATTTTTCAGTCTTCTTTATTTCTCAGTGGATTTTCCACTGCAATGGCGAATAAAAATAACTTAAAGAAACAGCTAATGAAAGCTTACCAGTCTTAAAAGAAACACTGGCTCATTGTGCAGGGGTTTTTGTCAGAAAGTTGAATTGTAGGATATTTATTCTCCTACTCTCTGTTAGGAATTAAAACTCCTTTATCGCTTACTAGTTTAATCTTAAAAATGGTTCACAAAAACATGTTTGATAAATAATGATAGCTTCTGAGGAAAATAAAATAGATTTGGGGCATTGCTGGCTTTTAAATCACAGACTGTTAGAATAAGGCTGAGATAATTGCCCTGTCAGACTGATTTCTATTTTGAAGCTCTCCTGGTGTATTTTAGCTGATCTTAAATTGTTCTTTTTAGAACTCATAGCAAATTTAAAAGATATTTAGCTCAAACACAAGTCATGGCTATTAGCTCTGTTTCACACCATTCAAACCCCATAACTAGTATTGAGTGGTTCTTGCACAGGTGGAACACAGAATTGAGAAATATCTGAACTGCTACAAGTCTCAGCTGAAGTTCTCATATTTCTGATAGGCTACTCAAGGTCAAAGAACAGGGGAAAATTATGAATGTTCTGGACAAAACAACATATTACCATGGCTTGATATGTCATTGTACTGTTTCCAAAACTAAAATAATTTCCAACTTTCTTTGCACTCATACACTACCATGCTGTATTGCAGTCTTTAGCATATTGTGTTACTTTGCTACAGCCAAGCATATACGATACATCACCATAGCAACTGTAAGTCAAATTAGAGACACTTTGTATGTGACTTTGAGCATATTATGTTAGTGCTTTGTCAATGTCTCAGATTTCTCTAGTTTTACACTATGACAAATTTATTGTCTGCAACATCTGTTTCACTCTGTAAGGGCAGAGTCAAGCCCTGGGATTTTAGGTTCCAATAGGGTGCTTTCAAAGAATGATGCCTACACCTCAGAAGCTTTGATAGGATGGGAATGTTTCTATAAACATCCCAATGATTTAATGAACCATCTGAATCTCAAAGTTATGAAACCAGACTAGAAAGTTTACAGAATTTAACTTGATTTGTAAATTTAGCATAATTTCTACCTCTACTTACACATTCTGCTGATGTTTCCTTACTCATAAAACATCTTCCCAAAGTCAGTGGAATGGCAAAGGCATAAGCAAGGACTGATTGAGGCACAGACTTGATCTGTAACTGGAAGTTCCAGTAAGTGGGTTTGTTTTTTTTTTATTAGATATTTTACAAGTTTCTGCTGGACTCAGTTTTAAGATACACAAGGCTTTTCTCTAAAGCGCTCAGCAGTTAGCAGTGGAGTGCAGTGTGATAGTCCAGTTTAAAAAGTGGCTGAATGGAGAGTTGAAGGATATCACTGTATTTGTTTCTATCTTTTGACCGGCACAAGGCAAAGAGGAATCTGGCTCAGGGCAAAAACGCAAGGGTCTCTTGTCCTTGTTTACCATGCACATAAATATCACTCTGAGAGCCCAAATACAGCCATGTCCTCAGTTTTTCACTTTTGAAAACATGCACACTAGCAGCTTGCAGATGATTTGCTAAAACTCTAGATTTTGCATATGTGCATATATTCTCACCTTGAAAATACCAAAGGCCGGCCATGTACTGCATTTTTCCTCCTTCAGTATTTTCTGGACTGAAATATTCAGACAGAGCAACATTGTGTTTTCACTGAGACAGACTACAAGCCAGCAGCTTTCAGAAGAAAATCTGCTTACTAGAATTCATAGTGTTCATAAGTTTGGTGTTGGGTTTGATGCAATTCATGTCAAAGTCTCCCACTGATACCTCTGCTCAGAACCATGGCACTATCATCTTCCTAAAACTGTTATGCGGTTTCCCCAAGGAAGAGAAAAACATCACAAAATGTTAACATCAGAGGTTGCTCAGCAATATAAAAGTTTGAAGAATGAACTAGCATTCTGAACGGTGATTGATACGAGTTGTGTGTTGGGGCCTAAGAAGTTGGGCAACTTCCATTCTAATTATTTCTTCATGGACGTAGTTAACCACAGATTACTATCTTTGGGACTTTTTTTTTTTTTAAATTCCAAAAAGTAATTAAATTTCTCATTTACTAAATGAAACTTTTGAGATCCTATATTTTTTTCTTGTAAAATACAAACTGCATCACCAAAATGTAGCTGAGAAATAATGTATTTCTCACTTCTTTCACATTCTTTGTATGTAGGGACCGATACTATGCATCAGTTTCACCTCTTGTAGGAGAAAAGCTTATTACCTTCCATTATAGACATTATTAATACATTATGAAAATTACAGCAGGATAATAGGCATTTAAAAAGCACCTGCTAGAAAAGTAGTACAAAGCTATTACAAACATTTTAGTAAATATCTTCAACTTACTTGCAAGGTTCTGATAAGCACTTACTAAATGCCTAAAACTGAAGAACTGAAAGTAAAAATTCTAGTGTTCTGCACCATGAGCTCATCTCTCCAAGTGATTACCTAGTGATTTCATTCTTTGTTTCATCAGCTGAAACAGCCACCTAGGGCTCCCTGAACACTGACTCTTTGCAAATTATCCCATTCCATGGCAGGTGACAGGAGAAATAAAACCACAGTCTCCTTTGTCACAGCTTTAGTACCTCAATCAGATCATTCTCTTTTTCTTGTATAATCACTACAGAGTGCCAATAAGAGAATATTCTAATGTCAGCAAATGGAGATCTGATAAGTGCTCTATTTGTATTCGATTTGTACATAAATAGTGCAGTTTTTCAAGTACCTTACAGTGCACTCTACTTAATCGGGATGTCCTTAATCAGAAAAATCATTTAATGGGCCATTGTTCGGGGTCCATTTTAAGCCCAGTGATAATTGATAGCAATGAGTGAAGATTAATGGTAACAGTAATTCTGCACACTGGGACTCAAATTATTTTCTCCTCGTAATGCCTTTTGTGTCTCGCTCTCCTGGCAATATGTTCAGTTTACTTCTCTAAGAACAGTTTTGAGTCTCTGTACTGGAAACAGAAAGAGAAAGATCAGCAACCATAACCAGCTCACCACTGCCTGTTTTTGGTACTCAACAGGTTCTTTAGAAGTGATGTTTTGCATTTCTCCCTACTGCAGCAAGTAACACAGGTAATATCAAATCTGAGATGTTTCATAAGGCATTCTTGCTAAATAATACTTGCTTTTCCTCTTGATGATTACTGTTGGTCTAAAATAACAAGTGAGGCAGCATTTGTTGTGAAAAAGATTATTTTTGTTAAAAAAAATTGCAAGTCCTGCAATAAAAAGGAAACGGAAATTTGGCATTTCTAGCGGTGACACTGTCACTTAAAACCAGGCAAAACTGAGACACTTACATCCATCTCTCACTGTCTGTCTAATTGGGCTCTGCAAGGAAAAGAGCAAACCCTGCAGAAATACAGGATACCTGTGCTGAGCTTCCCTTTGTTCTATATTAATGTTGCTGATCACCAGTGATCATCATAGTGTTTTCTAAGGTGGCAAAGCTGCCACAGACAACTCAAAAGGCTACCTAAAAAGTTTGCCTTGTGCACAGTGAAATACAGGTGTGGAACAGCAGTGATCGTGTTGACATGGTAACATATTTTACTGGAGGATTATTTTATATTCCTCAGAAAAAAATATTTTTTTTTTTAATAAAATGGTTGTAACACAGGACAGACTTCAATTTCCTCCTACATTTCCAAATGAAAAAAACAAAAAAGAAAACAAACAAATTCACTTTTTTAAAAACATCTCACTTTAGGTATTACTTACCGCAACTTGAAGCATCTCTCTGTGCTGTGCACTGCTGTGAGTTCTGCAGAGTTCACTTCTGATCTTCAGCACTCAATGTGCAGTTTCATAATCATGCAGCATAGAGAGAGAAGGGTGGCCATCTATCAATCAACTAATGCAAGATGCTATCAAGAGGTGGTCTTGTTTATGCAGAGTATAAGAAAATACACAAATTTTAGTATGACATGGACACAAAGCCTTGAATTCATTTTATTAAATAAGGATGTCAACCGTATAGATATTTGCCTACAAACTAATTATTGTAGGCACTTCATATAGACAGTGGAGAGAAGGAAGCAGTGGTATGCCATTCATTATATGAATAACTACAAAAACAACTTTAGAACTCTTTTTCTCTATCTATTCTGCTATCTCTGTGATTTGGACGACATGAAAATTCATCTGAGAAAAAAGGCTCTGGTGTAGCACTTATAGACAGCAAAAGAAATATTGTTTGCTCTGTTTCAACTATCCTGACTGTGACATAGTGGTAGAATTTGGAGTCTAGACTAAAGATGTCTGCTCATTTTGTCAGATCCTACAGCAGAAGTTTTCATATCACAGCAGCCTCTGATCAGCATCTAAATATGAAAGACATCCATAACAGTTCTCTCTAAGGTAAAACCCCAAGCTTACGAAAATGAAGGAATGCACTAAAAGATAATGTCATGTAACAGAAATGCCAAAGCTAATGGTGACTCTGTGCTGCCAAAAACACTCGTTTCACAATTTAATTCTGGGTTCTGGTATTCTGATTGCTCACCATGCAGGGAAGTCGGTACATTTCCAGGATCTTAATTGAATCTCTGCTCAAAGCAAATCCTGATACAATTCTGGAAATATCTCTGTCTAGGAACTCCACCTACTAGGTATTATGTCTGAGAATGCTCTGTTTGGCTTTTCTCAGCTGTGTCTGAGTATGCAATCCAGGTCCATGCCAAAAACTGCTTGTCTGTTGGGCTGTAATGCATTCCTCACTTTATTAGTTGAAAGACTGCCTAAGAGTAATATTTAGGTCGATAGGAAAGCAAGATCTTGGATGGGACACAGAGTTGAATTCTAAGTAGTGAGGAGATTGAATGAGGCCAGCCTGCTCTAGAGAAGTGAGGAGCCCAGCCATCCTGCACATCTTGGTCTGGGGTCCAGAGATAATGTCCCAGCAAATCTGCACTTAGTTCTGCACTGTGTCTTCAGATATCTAATAAACCAACCATAACTTGTGCAAGAGTATGGGCTTTGTTGGAGAAACTAGAATTATATTATCGCATTTACAAATATCATATTTTTCCCTGCAAGACAGCTGATGTGAGGCTACATTCATTCTTTTCATAGAATCACAGAATCATAGAATGGTAGGGGTTGAAAGTGACCTTTAGAGGTCATCTAGTCCAACCCCCCTCAGAAGCAAGTTCACCTAGATCAAGTCACACAGGAATGCATCCAGGTGGGTTTTGAAAACCTCTAGAGAAGGAGACTCCATACCCTCCCTGGGCAGCCTGTGCCAGGGCTCCCTCACCCTCACAGTGAAATAGTTTTTCCTTATGTTTAAATGGAACTTTTTGTGTTCCAGCTTTATCCCATTGCCCTTTGTTCTGTTGCTAGATACAATACAAAGAAGTGATGCTTCAACCTCCTGACACCCACCATTTAGATACCTGTAAATATTAATGAGATCCTCCCTCAGTCTCCTCGAGACTAAACAGCCCCAGTCCCCAGTTCCCGCAGCCTTTCCTCATAAGGAAGATACTCCAGTCCCCTGATCACCTTGGTGGCCCCGCACTAGGCTCTCTCCACAAGTTCCCTATCTGGGGCTGGAACACAAAAAGTTCCACTTAAATATAATAAAAAACTATTTCACTGTGTGGGTGAGGGAGGAATGGAACAGGCTGCCCAGAGGGATTGTGGAGTCTCCTTCCTTGGAGGTCTTCAGGACCCACCTGGACATGTTCCTATGTGACCTGATCTAGGTGAACCTGCTTCTGCAGGTGGATTGGACAAGATGATCTCTGGAGGTCCCTTCCAACCTCTATCATTCCATGAATCTATGATTCTTGAGCTTAGGAGATGCATGGTAGCATAAAGTCATCAGGCTTCAAGAAGCATTTCCTGAAGAACTCCAAGTAAGGATATTCTTTATTAAGTTAAGTAAGAAAAAATAGCTGCCATTAAGGGTCTGTTAAATTTGATTTACTAAATTTAGGTAATATGTTGGCTTTAGTAAAATTAAAGACATTTTTGCTGCTCACTTCAAAGGGATCAGCAGTCTTTATATTCTTTATATTCTTTATATTCTTCAGCTATAGGCAAGATTTTAAAGGTTGAGAATCATCTTACTTAACCAATATTTAGGTTTGACCTAAAATGCCTCTGCTATAAAGTCACAGAAATAAATATTTCTTGTGTGAAGGCAATCTGACCTATTTTAGATGTCTATCTTTAAAAAGGATTAATCACATCCATTTATTTCAGTTTACAATAAAGGGAGTATAAACTGCTAGCATATATGTAAACATCTGCATGTAATCAGATAAATCCCACCCTAGTATATCTATCTGAGTCAAAGATCAGTTTCTTTTCTGTGACTACACAGGAAAAGAAATTCTGATCAAATTAACCACTATATTTTTTTTTGTTTGGCTATACACATTTTTTGTGTGATTTTCTAATCTTGTCTTATTAGTCACAAGCAGAATGTGGAAATTGTTTTTTAGTGGGTTTTATTAATCATACAAAGAAGCTATATTTTCAACATCTAACACAAAACACTGTTAAAAATTGTGGGAATATATGTAAACACTGAAATAGAAATATTCATGCATTTATAGGTGTCAGGATATGCATTCGTAGTCAATATATTTTCCATGAAATCACTTGAATGTCTGTGCTTTACAGACCCAGTTCACCTTCTGTTTATGCTTTCAGAAGCTACATATGTTCCATAAAACATTTTATGTGGTAAATGGCTTTGACATTGTGGTAAATGCATACTTAATAAAGGATGTACAGTTGAATGAAAGCAGAATGTTTAGCTTTGCTTTATGATAGAGAGAAGTCACATTAGAGATGCCTTTGAATAGTTGAACCATACTTCTGTATTCTATAGTTTTGGCCCAGAAATGTTCCATATTTACAGGGAAGGAAGCAAAGAAGGAAAGACTGTCTTTTTGCTGGAAGAGTTATGTTTTCCTTGCTAGGCTGTAAGGTAGGCTTCCAGGTCAACACGTTGCAAACTACCAACACATCACTTGAATTACTGAGTGCAACTGATTGCATTGCCTCTTTTGGCTTTCTCTTCCATTCCTAATGCTGACCCTGGTGCATTCCTAATGAACTGATGGAGCTACTTCTCATCTACATTATCTCCAAACAAAAGCCAATCGGGTATTCTATTCTTGCTTTCACATGGGAGCTTTGATAAATTTCTTTTCAGCAGAAATTCATTTTGGAAAAAAATATGTCCAGATATTTTATCAGTATGTTGTTTCAGCAATGTCTATGAGTTGCATTCTTTTTAGTAAAAGTATAAACAAATCTGTTGATAGAAGGAACAGTAGAGAAAGTACTTACTCTTTAGCATATTTACATTCAGAATTTCTTCATTCTCCAACTTATTCATTTGTTTGATTCAGGTTTGTGTGGCCTCACAGCAAGATTTTCCATATAAAAATTACCAGTTTGGAAGGAATGATTTCAAGGTCTCCAGTACTTTATGTGACAAACTCTACATGCAGTGTAAATTCAGATGATTGACAAAAAGAAGAGGGAGTGAAGAGAAGCACTGCTGTTTTACAGTGCTGCCAAAGCCTCTCTCAAATACAAAGGCAAAAGAGGTTTTGAAAAACTCTTTAAAATTCTCTTGGAAGGTTCTTTTGTTTCTGAAAGCTGTCAGGACTTCTAAAAACATATTTCTGGAGCAATAACAAAAAAAAAAAGAAAATAAAAGGTTTTTTAAGGTTGGAGCTTCCTAAACTTTTAAAAAGTGAGAACTGAAAATTTTCCATTTCAATTGTTATTTCATTTCAACCACAG
The DNA here is from genome assembly GCA_013401255.1 of Urocolius indicus. NCBI lineage: Eukaryota > Metazoa > Chordata > Aves > Coliiformes > Coliidae > Urocolius > Urocolius indicus. The sequence goes on from WBNH01010995.1 coordinate 323,419, forward strand.
TCTTTCTACATAGGCTTGTACATAATGTAGCAGCAGAACACTGATTTGCCCACATTTTGGCCTCAGTTGCCCAGTGGAAGAGGAGAGGTTGGAAGAATGGCACTTGCATGAAGAGAACTGTGCCTTACTGCCTTATGGAGAATCTTATTTCATAGCAAAGACTATTAGCTTTTGTGCATCTAGACACACAGTAAAATATCAAGACATTTTGCTATCTCTCCCTTTTGCTAATAAAAATCAATTTTTATGTTTTGGGACTTGCAAAACTGAATCCTGCCACCTCTTAATTACTGGCAAAGGGAGCTTTCGTTTCAAGCCAGCTTGTGTCTCTCTGTAATGGTTTGACATGACAGCCTTTTCTGGTAAGGGGGAAGGGGCTGTAAAAATGACGCCTGTAAGAAGTTGTTTGCAACTCTCCCCAACTCTGAGCCAGACCCACTTCTGGAGCTGAGCCAATTAGACACCTCCACGATCACATTTAAGAACAAGCCAGAAGAGGAGGCTTCTTCCTCCATCTTCTTCCTGCTTCTTCTTTCTTCTGTCTTTTTTTTTCTTCTGGCTGGTGGTGGTGCAAGGAGTAGGAACAGTGAGAGAAACAACCATGCGGGCTCCAAGATCAGTGATGAAAGAGAGGAGGAGGTGTACCAGAGCAGAGACTCCCCTGCATTCTGTGGAGAGAACTGGTGAAGCTGAGATTTATTTTCACTTCTTTGAAAACTCCACATCAGCGGCAGAGACCAGGGACCAGAGGCAGCAACTCATTTTGCTACAGCTGGCCCCAGGCCAGGGGCAGCAATTCACTTCAGACCCCGAGCCAGGGGCACTGATTTTCTTCTTTAAAACTAT
>WBNH01010995.1:324563-568124 GCA_013401255.1 Urocolius indicus
GAATAAACTTTCCTACTTTCCTTTCTAGGTCGAGTACTGGAATTTGTTTTGCCCAGAACCATAATTGGCAGTGAGCCCTCCCTGCCCTTGTCTTAATCCACAACAACCTTGCTTATCTTTTTACTCCCATTTCGCTGGGGCCTCCGCCATCCTAATGAGGGTGGGGGTGAATGGGAGCACCAAGCGAGAGACTGTTGTGGTGCTGATGCACTAGCTGCATGACACTCTCCAATGGTAGTGGGACATCTGCAGCTAGTGTGGTTCTGATGGGAGCAGAAGTAGCAAGAAGACAGCCCTCACCAATCCAATGGAAGCTGTGGTGAGACTCCCAGTAATAAAAAAATATGTGATGACAGAGTTTACACTATAGCTGAGGCATGTAGCTTTGCATCAGAGCATTATTGCCCTGTGTGGTTACCAGCTGAGTATAATTCAATAAGGTTCAAATACAATATTAGTTGGTTTTTTTTTCTTTTTCATAAGGAATTAAGTATTCTTTTCACTGTTAAACTTAAAAACGGCTGTAAAATACTTCCATATTCAGAGATTCTGTGGTGTAACTCACACTTTTACTACCAAAATGGGCCTTTCACCATAGAGTTGTAACATGGGGTAAGACAAAGCCAAAAAACCCCACGAATGTAAAGCAAGAAGGTGGGATTTTTTCATCTGCAGGCATCATTTATCTCCTAGTCTAAGTGAAATGCAAAATATCGACTTTGTGTTAACAAGATGTTGATCTATAACAGAATCTTGCAGAGAGGAAAAACGTATGTCCTAATTATTGCCAAAGCATTTGGTTCACCTAAAGCAAGTGGAGTTCTCTATAGCACCTCAAGTAATCAATCTAAGTAACAAGAATTTGGTGCCTTCCTCAGCTCAGCCTAACACAGGAGGGTGTCCTCTCATCTCTGTAAAGCTAATGATATCGTGAATATGAATCTCCAAAGCAATCATGCAGCTGATGAGACATATTTGGCTACTCTACTGAGGAAGATGGCCTCAAGACAGCCCTGGATTCATCCAGCACTGCCAGCTCATCCCTGCTGAGGAGCAGCAGAATTGAAGAGCTGAGACATAGCACCATGCAGATTTTCTTGACTGGAAAGTTTTAATGATGATGGAGCATAGGAAGCTCATCAAATGCTGAGCGAATATTTTACTTACCCCCTTCAGAGACAGGGAATATGTTAATGTGGCAATATGCCTGTTCCTGGATTTAAACTGTTCCATAAAAATATTGGATTTATTCTCTTTGAGTCTGCTGTAATATATGGTACCCAGCAGAGCTTAAATCTCCCTGGAAACACCCTGGATTTTCCTGGCCCATAGCCACAAATGGTATGTGTGTGTGTACATGGGAGACAAATTACTAGAAGATATGAAGAAAAAAATAATTCAGAACTACCTGTGTCTGTCTGGAAACTTGACAGATACTCCTGTTTCCATAGCTAAGTAGCATGGACAGAGTTCAGCAGCAGATATAGGCAGAAGGATGGAGAAAGTTACAACAAAGCACCAAATGATAGTCCCTGTTCTTTTTCAGAAACCTTTTAGATTGTCCCTGTGAGATTTAGCTTCAGGGTTTTATAATGGTTTTTGTCCCTGCAGCCAGTGCTTTATATCCCATAATGTAGAATGTAAAAGTTTTTGGAGGTGTCTGGAAAAGCTTTGGCCCCATTTCTCAACTCGATGAAGCCAGTGAAATCTGTGTGGGTGTCTTTTTTTCCATTTCAAACCATGGCACATTTTTTGCAGCTTATTAAGGCTGTAAGGGGCAGAAGATCATATTATTCAGATTCACAAAACAAACACTTTGGTACAGCTGATGTCTGTGTCAGGAAAACGTTTATTTTTTCACTCCCGCTGTTTACCTGTCAAGGAACAGAAGAAAAAACTTTTGCCAGAGAAGGGGGCACCCAGGTCTTGAAAGGAAGAGTCATGGCCTTGCTCAGTCTGTGAACATAACCCAGCCCCATAGAGAGGTAATTATGTTTTGGGAGCTCAGCAGACTGTGCATAATTATACTCTGAGGAGGATTATTGCCTTGTGTGAATAATACCACAATGTAATGGCAAGTGTATGGTCTATGCCTCAAACCTACAGTCCCAGCTGGATGACAGACCTCTCTCAGACTGCCCGGCCTGATGTACGGATTTTCCCTGCATGGATCAACTTTCTATAGAGCTGTCATTTGTTCAGAGACAGGTAACAAATGTAGTCTTAGTCCATTCAGGAAATGGAGAATTGAAAACTCACTAATCAGAGAAATAAGATTTTGAATGTGAAGAGAAATACATTGCTTGCACTGCCTGCAACTTAACTTGTACTGAATCATCCTATTCAGTTTCTCCCTTCCTAGTTCTTCTCACCCAAGAGACCTACAATGACTCTGAGATCCAGAGTATCTTTCTGCTAAACTTAGATATGGTCAGTTATCCATGAGACTCTTCACGGTTTCCCTGATTCTTCCTGTTCCCTTCTGCCTTCTCAGGGAAATTTAATAAATCCTCTTGTACCACTCACTCACTTGCCAAGGATCACAAGGAAAAATACCAAGAAGGCGATCTTTCTGTGCACTATGGAAATAGGCTGTTGGTAGAGGTGACTTAAGCCTGCAGGACATGCCTTTGGCTCAATTAAATCCAGGAACATGGCATTAAAAGACTTGTTTGACACCTCTGCTTGTCATTTGTCTATTGAAACCTTCAAGCTTACAGCATAAAGAGACAGTGATAAGTAGCTTTGATTTTCATGCTATGGTAGAGGACAATTACCTGTGGGGAGACAGCCCCAGCTGCCATCCCAGCCTCAGCTATCCTGGAAGCCCATTGCCTGTTGTTACATAAAATTCTTTCTTGTATCGTAAGAGCTACCCATTGCACACAAATTCTTTTCAGCATCACAAAAGCCTAGTGCTTGAAGTGTTTCTGAGAGTAGATGTAGTATCTAAGCACAGAGCTATGGGAGGAGTCTCAGAATTGTGTTTCCCCTCTTCAACAGTTTCACCTTCTGTCAATTTGTCCATTACCTCCTAACAATTTGTTCAGACTCTTCAGTCATATGATTTAGTTTTACGTAGTCTTGCATGAGCAAGTGACTTCTCACAGCATCCTCTACAAAGCTGCCCTCTAACCATAGGCAGTACTGTACTGTATACTCTCCTGGGGTGCAGAGTTTAACATTCCCCTTTGTTGATATTCAAAATAGTTTTGTTCACCTATTCTAGCCTGTCAAGGACCCATGACGTAGGAGATGGTGCAGTTGAACATCCCAGAGTCATAGAACCATAGAATCATAGAATGATAGGGGCTGGAAGGGACCTTTAGAGATCATCTAGTCCAACTCCCCTGCACAAGCAAGTTCACCTAGATCGGGTGGCATAGGAACGTGTCCAGGTAAGTCTTGAAGACCTCCAAGGAAGGAGACTCCACAATCCTTCTGGGAAGCCTGTTCCACCGCTCTCTCACCCTCACAGTGAAATAGTTTTTTTCTTATATTTAAGTGGAACTTCTTGTGTTCCAGCTTCATCGCATTATCCTCTGTCCTGTTGCTAGATACTATAGAAAAAAGTGATGCCCCAGTCTCCTGACATCTATCCTTTAGATATTTGTAAATGTTAATATGATCCTCCTTCAGTCTCCCCTTCTCTAGACTAAACAGCCCCAGTTCCCACAGCCTTTCCTCATATGAAAGATGTTGCAGTCCCCTGATCATCTTGGTAGCCCTGCACTGGCCTCTCTCCAGAAGTTCTCTTTCTCTCTTGAGCAGGGGAGCCCAGAACTGGACACAGGACTCCAGATGAGGCCTCACCAGGACAGAGCAGAGAGGGAGAAGAACCTCCCTTGACCTGCTGGCCACACTCTTCTTGATGCATGCCAGGATGCCATTGGCCTTCTTGGCCACGAGGGCACATTGCTGGCTCATGGTTAGCTTATTGTCAATCAGGACACCCAGGTCTTTCTCTGCAGAGCTGCAGAGATCCCCAGTGTGTACTGGTGCATGGGGTTGTTCCTTCACAGAGTCAATTCCTTCACAGCAATGACTTTTTGCCATGGGAGAAAAAGGAGTGACAAAGCAGGGAGAAAGGCAGTCTGGGAGGCATAGGAAATGATAGGGGGTGAACATACAAGGAGGAGAGGAGAGGAGAGGAGAGGAGAGGAGAGGAGAGGAGAGGAGAGGAGAGGAGAGGAGAGGAGAGGAGAGGAGAGGAGAGGAGAGGAGAGGAGAGGAGAGGAGAGGAGAGGAGAAACCTTTCTGGTGTAAGGGTATGAAATGTCAGCTAGGACAGACACAACTTTTCTGTCAGGTATGCAGGAGTGATGAGGAGCAAAAGGGAAATAATTCCTTTCTCTGGTGAGGCTGAGTGTAAAAAAATAAATACTGTTCATTGACAGCTTTAGTAAAGCCAGCTAAATCTTTATAAAGTCATTTAAGGGCATCCATTTAAATATATTGGCATTATTTTTGTGTACATAGGCCTTCAAAATTAACTTTAGTTCAATACATCAGTTAGACTGGAGTGTCAAAGGAGAAAGAAAACAAATACAGACCAAAACTCTTATTTTACTTGGGATCTGGGTGTCCAGCTCTAGGGCACTTTTGAAAACCCTCATCTCAGTGCAGCCAGCACTGGGCAGCACCAGTCCTTGGACAACAGCCATCAAAGAGCAGTTCTGCCAGGAGTATTTGTACAAAATACCAGTTCAGTTTTTTATAAGTATACTTTCAAGAAGCAGTTGTAGGCAAGCTTTCAACTGGAAAAACAGAAAGCACAGCCCTTTGACAGATGAGTTGTGTAATTAAAGGTGGCAGTAGAAGAGTGGGAACTAAGTGCCAAAATGTAAGTATAAATTTGAATGACAAAGTGTAGGTAACATATAGGCTTTAATGAATGCTGCGTTGAGTAAAGCATCTAGACGAACATCAAGAAAAAACACTCTTTGCCATGTCAGTGTGCATCGTATGCCCTATAGCAGTCCTAGTTGCCACAAACCATTGACAAAAAAAAAACCAATCAACCAAAAAATGTTGTCAGTTATTCAGATTTATCTTGATAAACACGGTAAGAGTCTATCTCACCGAGAAAAGTTTTGTTTTTAAAAAGAAAAATAAGTAAGAGGAACCATTAGAGTTCATGGCATGTCTGAGCAAAATGATTAAACCAGTGAGTATAATATGACATGATTTTATGATTCAATGATTCTATGACACATATATTGTATTTTAGATACTTGTAACCAAAAAGATTTCAGGATACAAGGTTTCGTTGTTGTTTAGGTGCTGCTTGAGGAGAACAGATTTAGGCCACTTGTGCCTATAGACATTTTAAAACATAATAGTTTGCATACGCTGTGATGATAGATTGTGGCAACTGCTGGTGCGGCAACTGCTGGACAAGTATTGCAAAGGCTTTTTTGCTCTGAATAATGCTACACTGTGAAAAGGTTCAGAATAAGTCATTACTGAGAGAAGTGTGTAGAAATTGCAAGTGCCAGATGCACATGCATTACAGTCAGCCATTAATTAATGAGTAAGTCCCTACAATGGTTAAAGTGGATTTAAGTATAATGATATGCTACAGTGGTGATGTGTGGTGAATTCTCTCATGCTTTTAAATTAATAGCTCAAAAGAAATAAATATATGCACCATTTTTTAAAAAAACAAAGTCACAAACTACAACAAACCCAAAAATCTGGCCTGGTTTGTCTGGACTTGTGTGTGAGACCAGAAGATGGATCTATGAAAAAATGTGTCTATTCAAATACACAATATAACTGACAACTCTATAAATAATGTGACAGCTTCATAGTTTTAAAAAAGAGGATAAATGTAAAACAAAATAGCAAAGAAGTAGCTTATCACTTAGCACTGTGCTGATAGTACAAGTGTTGATCCATACTGCTATGTTAGTCAGTACTTCCCAACAACGGCTGAAGGATTTCCTTTAAACATTCTGTTTGCTTCCTCTTATTTATTTCAGATGTTTGTCCATGAGTTTTGTAAAATACCTTTTTAAAGAATCAAAATTAAATTGCAAACTGGAAATTTAGAGAATACCACTGAACTATGGATTTCTTCAACATTGAAAAGAGTCCTGGAGAAAAATGAAGATGTCTTCTTAAAAAAAATATTTTGGAAATATATATTCCAGGCCTAGAGCCTGGAAGTTACTGTTGACTAATTCTATTTGTGTGAGTTTCACAGATACATAACACCTTTGAGACTAGGGCCCAAAAGCAAGGCTGGACACTTACCTTATGTTCAAGAATCAGAGCAGTAGCTTTTCATTAGTGCTTGCTCAGTACTTGACATCAACTTTTCTTTTTAACATGAAGTCTGTGCTTCCACATTTTATCTACAATAAGCCTTAAAACCCTCTCAAAGCAGAAGGTCTAGAGTGAAGGGAGAAGTAAGAGGAAAATATTTTGTTAGTTATCAGTGTCCTATAGCCTTAACCAGCATAAATAATTTTTATTCCAATGGTAACAACAGAGCTGTCAAATTAAAGCTGCTTAGAGTACAGCCCTTTCTTTTTGTGCCATCTTTTCTCCCTTAAAAGAGTGATACTGTACCTGAGAGGGCTACAGAGGTAATGCTTGAGTTTTACCGTTGCAATATACTTACTTTGTGCCACATCCTAATAAAATCTCCAATATAAAGTCTATTTATTTGGCCCAGAAAGATCACTATAAGGTATAGGGAAATTGTGGTAGTTCAGCAGAGCTGGAAGTGCCTGTATTCCTGCCCTTCTGCTCGCTGCTGGCATATGCAGTGGGAAATTGCCAAAGGAAAGGGCAATGCTTGTACTGGGCATATGTCACAGCAATCAGCAACCTGTGCTTCTATAAACATAAGGCTACCAGCCAGCAAAGCAAAAACAAAGCACCTCTTTTTATCACAGGCTCTTGCCTCGCAAAGATACTCCTCATGCCTGGAATACTTCAAAAGGAGAATTTCAGGCCCATTCCCCTAATTCGTCTGTATCACGAATGTGAGGACTTCACTCAAGCGATTCATTTGCAGCCACGAGTAGTGTTTTACCAATTAACATTATAGTGATGGGTTTAAACAGCTTCTGTTGTTTACAGATGGGCTGTCAAAACTGTCACTGATGTATGACTATTTTTAATAGGAGCATAATCAATTAAATTGACTACATGTGTTAAAAAATGCCATGAGAAGCTTATTCTACAAACACAGTACATTGGAAAAATCCCTTTACAGGAGTTACACATTGAGAACCAAAGTAAAATGTAGAGTACCATGTGCCATGAGGACATTATTCATTCATGATGACATGACTTTGCCTTTGATGAACTCTACACTCTACACTGCACAAAGGGAGCCACTGAAAGGTTACATGTGGAGGCACAGTAGGGACTGGTGCCGACAATGAAAATATAGTAACCACTAAAAAGTGTCTCAACTGTAACTGCATCTGTCACACATAGCCTTGGTGGGATTGGCAAAAACTCTAGGAGAAAAAAAACTTCAGTTTCACTAGACCATCTGTGGGATCCATGTGTTTTACAATAGCTGATTTTTAGTCAGAGTCAGAAATCTCTCTCAAGTACAAATGCTAAGGCAGCCGACACAGAGACAAGGCAGCAGTGTTGGGATTTGCATTGTGAGATAAAGTGGCACAGCTGGAATATGCACTGCCAAGACTCTTAAGTGTTCAGACATGGGAGATGTTATCAGGTAGCATCAGGGTCCCTTTATTTCCCACCATAACCAGATATTTTAGGAATTAATTTAGATTCTGTTGGCCTTTTTACCTCCAAACAAGTGGATGGATTAGGATAATTAACTAAAAGAAAGCAGAAATATGAACACATTAAACAGATTGTACTAACACAAATTGGAAAACCTCAGTTTAAATCCTAATTAGTCAAAACTTGGGTGTCATCTCATTCACTGTGGGACAGAAGCCAATCAGAAGCCTGACTGAAAAGTCCCTACTATAATATTCCCTTCCAAAGAAAGGGTAGACATGGAGAGGAATGATGGGGAAAGAGGAATATCACATAAGAGAATTTGTCCTAATGTGTCCCTAGAACTCATTAATCATTGCAGACCTGAAAGATGGAAAGAGTTGTTTGGTTCCAGAGTGTATTAATATCTAGAGTCAAGTCTATGTCCCACTGCTCCAGTCTATACACAAGACTCTCTCACTCAGCATCAAGCCCACTACACTGTGACTAGGGAGGCCATGATTTCCCGTGTGTCTCAGTCTCCCTTGCTCTTCCTGGAGAGAAAGGAGTTTGTAATGGACACATCATTTATCACAAATTGCTGCTGTTAAAGCACCTAACAGATAATTCATTTGCAAGCTGGAGGCTGCTGAAAGCACACATTGTGATTTTCCTCACTATGCTGGTGTTCAAAACCAGTTAAGCAATCCCAGTGAGAACTCTGCATCTGTGGATGATTTATATAGGTTGTACTGATAATTTTGAATTTAACCCATTTTTATTTCATATAAATATGTCTATCAATGGTTTGATATTTTCTAGCCTTTAATTGATCAAGCATATCTGTTAGAAGATTTTTGCTTGCACCAGAGCTTAATACAAAGTGTCTTTTTCTTTATTAGGCTGCAATGTTCACTTCATAGAGTCACAGAGTGGTAGGGGTTGGAAGGGACCTTTAGAGATCATCTAGCCCAACTTCCCTGCAGAAGCAGGTCCACATAGATCAGATCACAAAGGAACACATCCAGGTGGGTTTTGAAAACCTCCAGAGAAGGAGACTCCATACCCTCCCTGGGCAGCCTATGCCAAGGTTCCATCACCCTCATAGTAAAATAGTTTTTCCTTATGTTTAAATGGAAGTTGTTGTGTTTCAGCTTCAGCCCATTACCCCTTGTCCTGACGCTAGATACAAAAAAAAAAAAAAAAAAAAAAAAAGATGCCCCAACCTCCTGACACTCATCATTTAGATATTTTTCAATATTGATATGATATTATTAATATCTTATTAATACCAGTCTCCTGTTGTCTAGACTAAACAGCCCCAGTTCCTGCAGTCTTTCCTCATACGAAAGATGCTCCAGTCCCCTGATCATCTTGGTGGCCCTGCGCTGGCCTCCTGTCCCTGTCCCTCTTGAGCTGGGGAGCCCAGAGGGCAGAGGAGAAGTGGAGGAGAACCTCCATTGACCTGCTCACCACGCTCTTTGTGGTGCATCCCAGGATGTCATTGGCCTCCTTGGCCAAGAGGGCACTTTGCTGACTTACGATTAGTTTCTTGTCAACCAGGACTCCCAGATCTCTCTCTGCAGAGCTGCTCTCCAGCAGGTCGACCCCTAGCCTGTACTGGTGCATGGCATTGTTCCTCCTCAGATGCAGGACTCTGTACTTGTTCTTGTAGAATCTCATGAGGTTCCTCTCTGCCCAACTCTCAAGTCATTTGAGATCCTGCCAAATGGCACACTTAGAGTATGGTGGTTTTAGTGTCACTCCTATCATTAATTTAAATCACTGGAATATCTGAGAGACATTAAAACACAGTCGGAAAAAATAATGGATGTGAATATTCCTTGAAAATTAAGCAAATCTTTACTGAAAGTGTGTCTCGATTTTCCTCTCAGATGTGGATGCAAACGGTGATTCCAAGGTTCATAATTCTCTAGAGTATCACAGTATCACACAGATCATGTGCCTGCTCTGCTATCAAATAAGCCATATCACAAGGGCTATGAGTGGATATTTCAAGACTATTTACTAGAGAAGTCCCAGACACTGTGCTTAGTAAAGATGAAAATGTATCTTGCATCATGTACTAAAGATGGCCAAAATTTAACCTTCAAGAAGCCAAGCTAAGGGAAGTCATTAATAAAGTATATTGATTCTGTCATATATGTGCACCTGCCAGTAAACACCACCTCAGTTTTACTTGGATGTACCCCAAGACATCTACCTTTCATCTAGAATATAAGGGTAATGGAATGGAAATTCAGAAAGCTCCCTTAATAAATGTTAGAGCAATTTTTATAATGTGTTCCTTTGCGCTTAATGTAGGGAGATATAAAATGCCAGAATAATTGTCTAATTGTAAGAGAAGAGTCCAGACTCCATTCCAGACAGGATAATAACTAAATCTTGTAGACAGATGTGAATATAGAAAGGAAATTATATCAGTTATGCATATGAGTAATTTAATATGGAACAAAATATGTGAGCAAGCAATTGTGAGGAAGATGGAAAGTCACAGCGCATAAAAGTGCCCAGCATTACTTTGTGAATTAGCATTGCTGTGTGTCATTTAACTGTCAAAAAGAATCAAGAATGTCACCATGACAAATTCTTCTTATGGCATTACAGAGGTTCTGCCAGGCTTGAGATTAACTCAGCTGGCTTCTAGTGAGCAATAGCAATATATCAGCAAGAGTTTTCCAGGTAAAGACCATTCAGAAATTTACCTTTAATACAAAATAGCTATTCAAATATAGAATATTGGACATGAATAATAATAATACAAAATTTATGTCACCAAGCCTGGATGTGACAGCAAACAATTAACATGTGCAGAATTCATATGTGTAAAATTCTGCATTGCTTTTTGTTTCAATAAGCACTATTTACTGGTAGGAGAAAAGAAAACCAAATCAGAACCTCCTGCTCACTAGTAGGACAGAAATAAATGCATTCTTTTCTCGAGGTTATGAAATGTGTATAGGTGGGTGAACATATGAAATATTCTATTCTTTTCTCCTGAAGGCTTTCCTTCATATCATGTAAAGAATGTCAACAAAAAAGAATTGTTGTAATACTACAACAGAGAATATTGTTACAATTAAAAATATGCCATCCAAAATCTACAAACACAAGAAAATGCCAGTTGCATTCAACTGTTGACAAAAGATGGAGGAAAATTATCTGGGAGGTTTTTTAACTTTTTTCAACCATTTCTATTTCAAGTGTTTTCAGCCATGAATGAAAATGGAAGCTCATAGAAGTCTTGAAAAAGTGTTATTGATAAAATTCAATTTCTATGTGGAAATCTTTCTGAAATCGAGTCAGCCACATATACTAACAGAGCCAGCCTTGACCCAGGAGATTTTAATAACTATATAAGTGTTCTGGGAAGGAAAATATTGGAAACACCAGCCTTCAGTGCCTTTGAGACAGTACATAAATGAAAGCTGTGATAACGATAATGCATTAAAATAAACTGACAAAGTCATATAAATCAGTGGTAAATATTCTGTAGCAAATGCACACTCTTAAAGTCATCCAGCTCACTTGGCCCATGATAAATACGAAGGTCAAGGGGCAGTTGAAAGATTTTCACTTACTGGGAGTATTTTCTGCTGCATATAGTCTCACTGCTTATCAAATATGAGTAGAGGTGGTAGACTCCAGCTGAGGTGATATCCTTTCGCTGGAGTGATCGACACTGCAACTGCTCCATAAAGAAAATCGATCAATTTTTTTAAATGTTAGTGACTTTTTATGTCAAATTTATTTGTTGTCTGCTTAGGCACAAGGACAGGAGAATGACTATTTTTATTTGTTCTGTTATCTAGCTAACACCTTTATTCACTTGTAAATATCACTCTCCTGACTTTCTTTCACTGAAGATTCTAATCAAGAATACAGTCACTAATTAAGATGATCTTTTATTATCTTAGCTGTCTAGTTACATTAAAGCTTAAAATATAGCTGTAGTTTTAGAGTTTGTGTTGGAAATAAATCACACCAAAAAAAAGCCAGCAGCTGACATTTTGAACTATAATTTTTAAAGAAATTTTTAACCAGCCTTTGTTTTAACTAGGATAATAATTAAAGTCATGGATTTGCCAATACAATTGTGTCTTGCTGAGTTTACAAAAAGAGGAACTGAGGAATGGGGTGTTATTAATTAGAGAGTATCTATTCTTAAACTCTCCAAGGCAAAATGAGACATTTCCTTAATAACTATATTTTCGCAAAGCTTCTCTTACTGTGTTTTATGGCTCTATCAGTCCTGTGTCCACTCATGAAATCCTGTCTCAGAACTAATTTCACTCTAAATTCTCTGCAACATACCCATTGTACTGAACAAAATGTCTTTGGAAAAATACAGAAGAGTGCGTGAAATAAATCCATTCTAGCTGCAAGGGTTTTGTCTACTAGTGATGAAGATTATGATCATAAGGTGCATCTGGATTGTATGTGGAAACACTATTAATGCCAGAAATCTGTGTTATGTTCCTGATCACTGTAACTGTAAGAAAAAAATATTTACATGCATAAATTTACAGCAGCTGGAGGTAGTAGCTTCCCAATTGACGAGTAACAGATATAATGTAAGGGGAAGATGCATAGTTCTCTTGTCAATCAAAAGTTAAATCATAGTGTTTCTGGCCTCTTGATAATCTGAATTACAAATGTAGTAGAATTATATTTGATTTCAATATTCTGTGGGAGTGGTGAAAACTGCTGACTTTTAGAAGTCTCCCTGTTACTGGTTACAGACACAAGCTTTACCTGGTAATACTGGGTTGAACTGTATGTTGGTGAAAAATGTTCCCTTTTTAGAGTTGCATCAGGTAGACAAAACCTTTATTCTACTGATGACAGGAGAATGGACCATACTTGGTGGACTCATGAGTATGCAGTGTCCATTTCATCGATAGTGATACTGTACCTGCTGAAGAAGGAAAGACTATTTATTACTAAGCTTTGTGAAACTTCTGTGCATTCAGAAGTACCTCAAAATATGCCTTTTGACCATCATGGATGGGCCTTTTGGATCATCTGAAAGAAAGGCATGGTGGCAATTTCATGCAGCTGCTGTGCTGTATACCTGAGCCATTGTTCTCATCCAGACAACTCAGCTGAATACTTAGTAGATTCATTAGCATCAGAATGAATCTTTTGTCCCTAAATAGGAGAGCATTTCCTGGCAATGCTGCTAGCAACATTATTCTGTGTTGTTGGTACATTCAAGTTGGGAGGCTGACTTAATGGGGCCAGGCACAGAGACAAAAGATAGCTAATGTTAGAAATTATTTTCCACTATTTTCCTCCTCATGTTGCCAGGCAGAAAGTGCAGAAATTGAGTGGAGAGTGAGAGTTTGAAGGGACCATCTGGTTCAGAGACTTGACCTCCAAAATTGCTGTGCAGAAGATATTTAATGCAAAATTACCTGAAGTTTGTTCCATATCCCTGTACTTGCAGCAATTTATTTTAATTTTCCTTTCAAGTCTCACCTCAGTTTCTTTTTTTTGTGCATTTTAACTACAAAAATATAATTTCCTTGCTAATACATTAATTTTCGATATTTTCCCAGAAGAACTGGATTTTTTATTTGCTACTTTTTCCATCTTACTTAGGAAAAACTCGAAGTATTGTACTGCAGACCTAACCAATCTCAACTCTTCCTAATTGAATGCTTAAGCTTAATTCCCATCAGTCTTACAAACTAACTTACTGTGTTTGATTACATTTACCCTTAGAATGTGGTATAGTATTGATGTAGAGCTTTATATACTAACATGTACTAATAAACCTTATACTGACTTATTGCAGTAGTACAAAGCTTACTTGTTGGAAAGCTTCTTATTCAGACAGACAGAATTCACACACAAGCTGTGAGGGTTGTGTTTATCCCCTTACACAACACTTCCAGGGTCCTCCAATTTCCTTGAAGGCAGAAACCAGTTCGGTGAGGGGCCAAGTGATATCTGAAGTTGCGCAAAGATAAGGGGTGAGAAAGACTCAGGACTTATCAGCCTTCATCCTCAAGGCCCCAGAGAGATCAAGAACTGTCATCGGGAGACATCACGCAAATAAAAGGAAGAAAAGACCTAATTTACATGGGAAATTGGGGACAGGTTGTGTCTTGTATAGGCGGATAATCTCATCATATGATTTTGTAACTTTGTAACAAATATAAACCAAGAAAGTTGCCGAGGCTGGTGTGCACGTTTGTGGTGGAGCGATCCCCCCTGTGCCCAGCACCGAATAAAAGTACCTTCTTTATGACTCTGCGAGTTATAAAGTCTGTTTCCGCAAGTCAGTATTTTGTCCTAATTTTTCTTTCAGTTCAAAAAAATTGCAATCTGTCACGCTTACTCCTTCCAGTATTATTTTCTATGAGTATTTATTCTCTGATTTCTTTGCTGCTTATTAAATCAAAATCTAAAATAGCATTATTGTTTCACTGTCTATTTGTCAAAAGTATATAATAAAAAAATCTATTATTCCAGATGTCTGGGCCTTATCATTTTAGGTGGTTTTAGTGCTTTGGGGTTTTTTAGCATCTACTTAAGAATCTGAAATTTCCTCTAATGATGCAATTTTTTTTGTATCTATTTCTCATGTTATTATCTAGATCCATATCCATCTCTGAAAAGTCTGTAATACTGTTCTTAGTTGTCTGTTAGTAGTAATATTTATCAGGAAAAATATAATTTTAACCTTACTGCCAGAATGCAATTCATTCCATCAGTTACTTAACGAATACCCATCACAACCACCTCCCTAATTTATCTTTTCTGAATGTATGAATGCTTTCATTCCAGGTACCCCTACCTTTTCTCTGTTTTCTCACTTTTCCTGAAATGTCTGGTTTCATAACCTTTCCAAGAATCTCAGTCTCTTTGCAAGCATGAAACAAACCTTTTAGTGGTTTCCACAAATGCAAACCTGAGCTCTCAGCTAAAATATGTGCATTCTTGTGTGCTCCTTTACTCACAGGTGAATCTTTGATATAAAGTTATACAATCACAGTATATCGATTGTTTCAACTGCTCATGGTATTTATGCAGGGAATAGAGGTTATCTGAGACTGTCTCAGCTTCCTGCAGCAATTACCTGGCTTATAACCCTTTGGAAAAATAATATCGAACTGAACCTTCTTTAAGCAAGATGTACCTGTGAATGTTTGAATATATTATAATCACCAAGAAATCACTGCTCTTGAAATTCTTGAATCTTTTTTTGTCATTTTTCTGGACAGGAATGATTTCTGAGCCTTCAATTCTTAGTCTACATTTCCCCACCAGTTTAAACAGTTCATTGTCTATGGCAACAACCTCCCTGCCTGCTCTGATGTGAAGAGTAACCAGTGGCCTTTATGCGTATTATCTCAGCTTCTTCTCCAGTCTTGAGTCTACCTAATGTGCTCTTGCTCCCCAGGAGACAGCACTTTTTTTATTTTCTTTCATAATATGCCTACTTATTCGTCTCAATAATGAGGCTCTAGTGATGCACTGACACTAACAAGAAACATATCTATTTCTCTTTGGTATTCTTCCTTCTGCTCATATTTCTTTCTGTACCTTATCCTCTTTTTTAATGTCTCTGGAGCATTCTTCTGTCTTTCCTGGATGCTGTCTTTGAAGCCTTCTATTGTGCTATTGTCTATTCACTTCAGACTAGTTCTTTTCTTCTTTCTTGCCATCCCATTATATCACGCTGCTGGCTTTTTTCCTTAACAGAGTAAGCCTACTGAAGTGTTTGAAGTCTCTTGCACACAGACAGACATTTCTGCCATAGTCACATAATACCAGTGGTACCCTTTCTGCTACATAAATTTTCCTTTTGGATCCTCTTGTATGTCAGGCATCTGCAAATCTTGACACCCTTCTATCACATCCCTAAACTCCATCTGAATTCTATTGTCTTTATTGACACTTCCAGGATTCGAAACTTGTCCTCCAGCAACTCTGTCAGGAAATATCTTGAATTAAGAATCAGTTCTAAAATGAGTTTATCTCACAAAACCAACATCCAGCCACCTCTTTGGCACATGTATTTGGTATTTTCCTCACTGATGCTGTATCTGCCCTCACCTTAACGTTTCTTAATAAAGAAACAAATTCCATCTTTCTAATAGATATCTCCAAATTGATAACCAAACTGATGGTTGCCATGTTGTTGACAAATTACTCTACCTGATAGTGGAGTCAATCCTTAATTTGGCTGAGATGGGATGACAGTCTTATTCCTTCAGCTTTTTCAAGATATTAAAAAAAAAAAAATCACTCTCTCCTGTGGTCATTACCAAACTTCTGCAAAATAGATACACATATTAAATCAAATGACAAATTAAATTACTACTCCTACAAACAAATCCTGCCCCAACAACAAGGTCAGAGCCTCTGCTTTAGGTGACAAAATTTGTGGCAACTAGCCATGATTCTTTAGAGTTAAAAAAACAGCTGTGTACTCTAGTTTGAAGAGAAGAAATATGTCAGATTAGCTATCTTTGCAACATAGCACAGTAACAAAAAACAGGCTTAACTCAGAAGTTTTACCTATGGAACAAAGGTAATTTTTTTATCCTCTGGGTATGTTAATGCAGTGTCTCGTGCATCTTTGAGATCATTACTAGGCAGATAGTCATAGTAAGAAGACCTTTATTTAGGGAGCAGAAGCAAATTATCCAAAATCAGAGGAATACTTACACAGCAAAAATCTTAAAATACCTAAATACATCTTTCCCTACCCAACAATGATGATCCATGAAGGCTGTATAACAGCAGGTGATAAATAAGAAATCTTGAGATAAACTGAAAATTACATCAATTTCATGAGAAGACATTGCCTTTACTTTACTCTGATAGTAGCTATGTTATGAGAAGACTGATGCCAAATATAAAAGAATAGTAGACTCATATTGACTTAGAGTTTAATAGTATTTCATCAATGTAACAGTAGGAAAATTATTCCTTTAGAGTTGATGCTTCAGTCAGATACTGGATATCAAGCTTTTGTCTTTCAAGGTTTAATGGGGAAAATCTACTTATGCCTTTGATCAATCATGGATGACTTAGTCCTTTTTTGTTGAAGTCTTTGAAAATCCATCTGTGTATCTTCCATTATACTGATAATGCCTTTCATGCTTTAAACAAACTGTGGAAAAAAAGCAGGAAGGTTTCTTTCACTTCTCAGTACCATCAAATGCACTGTGCTATTTAATAATAGCTTGCTTAAGAAAATTAATTGGGAGGACTTTATGAGTGTCAGTCAAATAACATAGCAATAATATAATTTTAAGTGATAATACTAAGTTAAATATTTGTCATTTTGCAATTTTAATGAGGTTATTTTAGAATATTATAGGAAGTTCTCTCTTAAGAAGATTAGATCTTTCAATGTTCTTGTTACTACAGTGATCCAAAAAAATTTAAGACAACAACACAGCTGGCTTTGCAGGCCTTCAGTGTATTTTTTTTTCCATCTAATACTCAAGACAGCAAATTTGATATTATATTTTGACAAAAAAAATCCCTGACTCTTAAATCTAAGATGGTTTACTTTTTTCCAAACGGAAGAAAATTAGAATGTAAACAGAAAGAAGAAGCGGGGAAAAAATCTTTATGAAACAGCATTTTTATGGCAGCTGAAAAGAAAAGAGAATTTAAAAAAAGGAGGAGTTAGGCAATAAAACTCATCATAAAGAAGTGGCCATGATCAACCCAATGCAATTTTTCAAGCATAAGAAATTGCAAACCATGAACTTTACTGCCTGTGTCTGTATGTCTTGGGAGGCTACGTGTAGCCTCCATCAAAAACTACCTGGGCTGTGCTACTAGTGGTATCGAAACATAAGTATATACGGATGTGCTAGCTAATTAAATCACATCTGTCTCAGATATATCTGAACATGACACTAGGAATGATAGTGTTGGCATGTCCCAGATTAAGAGATGAAACAAATGGGATGAATTCAAAATTATGTGAGTGGAACGATATTTGGATGTTACAGTCATGTCAGTACAGGGACCCAGCAAAACCAGAACTGCATAAAAAAAGGTCTGGAAAATACAAGACCAGACAATGCACCTCAAAAATAATAAGATGGCTAAATAGTGGCTATGAAAAGTGTAGGAGCCAAAGACCACAGCCTTTAAACCGGATGTCAAAAAAAGATGAAAAAGAAAACAACTAGGCAGGAAAAATTAAATTAAATTTCTTTAATGATGACTTAGGACAACACTAGCATCTTCTAATTGCCTTAATCTCGTTTCTTTCCTTCTTTGTTTTCACAAGGAATTTGTCAATGTGGAAACTAAGCAGGAACTTGGGTAAAGACCTTGAGGTTTGTCCCCTGGAAAAGACAGTATCAGTGCTAGCAGACATGAGTGAATTATCCACTGCTAAACAGAGATGAAGGACTTTATCTGCTTATTATGGGCAAGTACTGATAAATGATTGTGTAATTAAAATGGAAATTGAGTCCCGTGCTGCACTGGCTGTGGTGCGAGGAGGCATGCTGAGGTGGTGTCAGTCCTCACGCTCCAGCCGGGTGGTCTTAAAGTCTGATAATTCAGTTACACTGCTGTAGTAGTTGCTCTGGTTAACCATTTCAGATTTATCTTGAAAACACAGTCACTCTTTGTGTACTAAAACAAAGGAAAATGGAAGTTCGGGAAGAAATTTGAGGTAAAACAAAATAATTTACACAGAAGTAAGTGCACCTATTGTGTAGCAATAATGTTGATATCACAGTCACAGCCTGAGCATATAAGCCAAACTAGGTTTACAGAGTGCAGTAACAGCTTTTACTGGACTGGTGAGGTCACTGGAAAACAGAAGCTTCAGAGTCAGGTAATTGGTATTCAAACTGAACCATTGCAAAAAATAATTAAAAGAGCTATGTTTGGGAAATTGGCCTCATCAATCATTAACAAGAATTACCAAAAATGTGCATGCTTCAGAAACAGCAAGAAGAGAGGCTGCGGAAATCTTTTATCACTGGTTAGAAGCTGCTTCCACACTCCAGAAATTCTTAATAACTAGATTGATTTAAACCTCAAATTCGGCCTAGTTCAAAGCCTGGTTTGTAAAGCTTAATAATATTAGAAACATTTCCACATGTGAATTATTCTGTCACTTTCTGTCATACATAGAATGTCATCAGGTTATTGTTCTACCCAGCTCCCAGTTAGCCATTAGCTTTTCTACAGATCTCAACTGGACCAAAGGAAGTAAACTGGTTGGCAACTGAAAGCCAAAACCTAAAAACACAGCTAATAAGGATACTGAAACGTAGGATGTGGAATATGAACTGAATTGTGAAATCTCTTCATGGATGGAATAACATGGGACGGGTGGGGGAAAATGAAGAAAGTGATTGTAAATGTGGATTGAGGATCACTAAAAGAATATTTTTCTTGTGTAAGGGACTATCATGCTGAGTCTTATCATAAATCAGAGCATCTGGATCTGTGCAGCACACCAAAACATCATCATGCATTAGCCTGGTTCTAACAATGGTCTAGGTGGTTGCATGAGATCACGGTTCCCAGGCTAATAAACCCTGCCAGTCACCTCATCATTGCCTGCTCCTGAGCCACTGTGGTCTCCACTATCCAAAATGTTTTTGTATGGCATTCCAGTATAGACATGCTTTAAATATATTTATCTAGAAATGAATATCACAGAGTTAACAAGGGAAGAAGGATTGTTTTGGAAAGAAGATCCTTCTGAATTAGCCTTTATCCTGTATCATATATGATCTCTACAGGAAAAGGAGAGATAACTTAATTCTGCTTCTCTTCCATGCCCTTCTCTTTTCCTTCCCCTACACATCCAAGATAAGATGTCAATAGGAAACTTTGTGCTGGAAACTTTGTGTATGCTGATGTGTTTAGTGTTCGCTACTTACAGTATAAAAATAAGTGCTGTCCCTTTGCAAGGAGGAGAGTGAAACATTCCTGAGAAACAGCTGAAACTGAGCATGGTGGAAGCACATCACTTTAAACAGTGAAGAAATTTTGTGTCCATTTGTTGCAGAGGGGGAAATCAAAGGAATATGGATAGCTAATGAAGTAAAAGACTAATCCTTCAACTCTGGAGTCCTATGATTCAAAGCTCATTCTGGTGAACCTTTGCAAATCATCAAATCATAGAATGGTAGGGTTGGAAGGGAGCTCCAGAGATCATCTAGTCCAAACCTCCTTGCAGAAATAGGTCAACCTAGATCAAGTTACATAGGAATATGTCCAGGCAGGTCTTGAAGATCTCCAAGGAAGGAGACTCCATAAATCCTCTGGGCAGCCTGTGCCAGGGCTCCCTCACCCTTACAGTAAAATAGTTTTTTCTTATATTTTAGTGGAACTTTTTATGTTCCAGCTTCACCTCATTACCCCTTGACCTGTTGCTAGCTACAATAGAAAAAATGGATGTCCCAACCTCCTGCCACCCACTATTTAGGTATTTGTAAATATTAATAAGATCCCACTTCAGTCTCCTCTTTTGTAGACTAAACAGCCCCAGTTGCTGCAGCCATTCCTCGTATGAAAGATGTTCCAGTCCCGTGATCATCTTGTTGGCCCTGCACTGGACTCTCTCCAGAAGTTCTCTGTCCCTGTTGAGCTGAGGAGCCCAGAACTGGACACAGTAGTTTTATCTTAATTCCCAGATAACATATATTTTGCTCACAAAGTCACCCTTCAGTTCGAGCTCAACAGGGAAGGTCAGTGATGTATGGTGATAACTAGTAGCAGGAATGAAGTAGATCAGGTTCTCTATAAAGTCTATGGAAAGAAATGTTTATAGTCAGTCTTTTGCACTAAGCCTGGATATTGCCACATTGAGGTGCTGGAGCATGTCCAGAGACAGGCAACAAAGTGGGTGAAGGGTCTAGAAATCAGGTCTTACAAGGAGCAGCTGAGAGACTTGGGGTTGTTTAGTCCAGACAAGAGGAGACTGAGTGAAGATATTGTCATTCTCTACGACTACCTAAATGGGAGTTGTAGTGCTATGGGAGTCAATCTCTTTTCTCCAGTAATGAATGATAGAGCACAAGGAAATGGATTTAAGTTGCACCAGAGGAGGTTTAGTTTGGACATTACGAAGAACTTTTTCACCGAGAGGGTTATTAAGTGTTGGAACAGGCTGCCCAGGGAGGAGGTGGAGTCACTATCCCTAGACATATTCAAAAGACATGTAGATAAAGTACTGAGGGATATGGTTTAGTTTAGTGATGAACTTGGCAGTGTGAAGTTAGTGGTTGGACTCAATCATCTTAAAGGTCTTTTTTCCAACCATAACAATTCTATGATTCTCTCCTGAACTGAAAATATTTTTTATGATCAAAGTGAGGAAATGAAAGTGATGCTCCAGTTGTGTTAAATCTCAGCAACATGGCAATAAATAACAAAAATTCACACGTTAGATGACTTCTGATCATTTGCTTGTTTAACTCTGTGTGTTAAAAGCATTTTCTTGACTTACCACACTGGAATTACGGGCAAATCTGTTCAATTTTTTTTTTCTATATTTTCTAACATTAATGCAGCTCAACATCACTATTACCCTAGATCTTATTAGTTAGTGGGGTGATATCTTGGCTAACAAAATTCTGCAATGTGAATTTTAAGCCTTTATGTTACACTGAAATGGTTCTAAATTTAGAGTAGCAGACGCTACTTGAACAAGAGTGAATTTTGGACTCAGATAATGTTTTGTCACAGGAACAATATTGGTACAAGCCTGAAAGATGTCAGTATTAATGTCACACTCATCCATGGGAAAATGAAACCTGCAAACCTGAGTAATATTATGAAGCAGTAAATTGGTAAGAGAGGTTCATAGCCTCTGTTTAGAATAGTTTCTTATTTGCTTACTAGGAAATGGGGTTTAGAAAATTAAAAACTTGGAGAAAATACTTGTCAAACTTTGCAGTAGGAGCTAAAGGATCTATGGTACCATACACTAGTGAGCCACACAGAGTAACAGAATTATTCTAACAAAATGTCTTTAAGAAGACTTTGACGTCTTTGGTCTTCACCTTGCAGAAGCAACAGACAATGGTGCCTAAAAAGCTTTTTTTTCCACACATTTCTATTGCTACTGTGTCTGGAGATACGTTAAAATTTGTTAATAACTTTTGTTTAATCTTAGATGTTTTACTCATATTTAATGTGAAAAATTCTGTAACTATAAGAATTGCCTGTGGCAGAGATTTGATACTGTAAGGACTAGGGTCTTTTGCTGTGTAAATAGCCTGTGAAGAATATAATTCCAACCAGAAGGTTTACAGATTAGCTCCAGATTAGTTTTCCAATAATGAATGCAAAATTAATTTCATAAAATAAATACATGGGAAAACTTGTCTTTACTCTGCACTCATACAGCATGTGTCTGAGTATAACTGTTTCCTAGGGCACACTGAAGAGTAGCAGTGAGGGAAAGAGGGGGAAACAAACACCTATGAGTTTCCCTAGACCATAAATAGAGTGTGTTTATACATTACTGGCTGATCTTCAGTTGTTATGAGGAGGGCTGGTTCTACAAGAGTTATGGCTCCTCCTGAAGGCAATGAAGTGTCATCTAAACACCTGGCCCAACAGGGCAGAGGATCAATTAATCCAAAGAGTAGTAATCTATGTGTAGCAATGGCAAAACATAAAACTCTCCTGGGAAATGAACCCTATGAGAAGCTGCTGGCATTTGCACTGTGAAGTACTATTTGCTGTTATCATTGTTGTAGCTATTATAAAAGATTTTCAGAACTTTCATATGTCTGTCATTCTGAAACAGATCATCAGTCATAGTTTAGCAACCAGCTGCTTCTGTGCCACTACCACCCTTTCCTCTACTGCTGCCTCAAGTCCTTCCAGTGACCAACACAGACAAATCTGCTGCTCTGGTTCCTTCAATATTGTTTCTAATGACAACATCGATCTCTTTTTTCCACCTAGGGAACATGTGAGGATATTTAGGGGCACTGCATCTCAAATCTTTTGGTCAGCAACACTGACTGCTGATGACTTGCATTCATGGAGATATTTCCCTGACCTCCTGACATGCCCATCTGTGACTGGCCATGAGTCCCAAGCACCGTTCAAGCAGATGTGCCTTGGAAAGATGATCACTGAGGAAAGACACTGGAATTCCCAAGGAAAAAAAAAAAAGAGATATTTGAAGGTAGAAGGGTTCAGTCATAGACTTCAGGAGTGGTGGCTATGAAGCAACTGCACAGGCCACACAGCACTGCTTCCCAGAAATACTGCTGTGACAAAGCAAAAGTGAGCAGATGCAGCTCACTAACTGAGGAGAAGGACTGGGGTTTTTTTTGTTGTTTTACAGTTCTTACAAAATCTGAGGTCTTCAGACACCTCCATACACGCCTTCATGCAATCTGACAGATAAAATCCTTCAGTAACTAGTTGTAATCTCTTTTGAATGTGCTTTTCTACTTCAAACCAAGTCAATGACAAGAACAGGATATTTAAGTCCTTGCCCAATTTAGCCTTGCATTCTTGTCACTTCTTTGATATTGGTTATACTTTTACCAGGTTTATCTTTCTTCTCACCCACTATAAAATTTCAGTCAAAATAGCTGAAATTACTCAAGTGATTCTGAGCTGACAAACAATCCTTTAAAAAGAAGGGAAAAAGCTGTCGCATGTTTCCATGTATCAATTTCCATGTACGGAAAGCATAATGCAAAATCTGACTTTTGACCTGACGTGGCTTTTTCCCCATTTTGGATTTAATCTGTGACCCTTTTATTTAAGGACCTTTGTATTTGTCTACCTTGGTATTTGTAATGGGAAAAGTTCTACAGCACATCTGAATTGGTTTTTTTTCAGTTTTGTCCTTGTGCGATGCCAGTTCTTTGTTGTTAAACCAGATTTACACAGAGACTGTGACAGTAACAGCAGCAGCCTGTAATCTGTCAAATCTGTCTGAAACGTCCTTCACTTGCCTTTGTGAATTTAGTGCATCTGTATAAAGCCCCTTGTTGTGTAAAATATATGCTCTGGTTTTGATCAAGTCCTCCATATGCTCAGAGCAAATTTCAAGAGACTTATAGTAGCTGTATGCAAATACAGAGACAGATTCTAAGCTTTCTGATACATGTCTTTATACCTTTTTGGTGCCACAGTAATTGCTTTACATTTCTCATTTTTGTGCTATATGGATGATAATGTTAATACAGGAAAAGGTTCTTGGTTTATAGTTCTTAGACTCTTTTTATGGTGTAATAGCCAACTGATCCTTTCAGGTTTGTTTGTTTGAAGCTTGCTCTATATTCAGTTTTTAGTTTTACAGCTGAATACCATCTTTTCTTAAACAAAGCTGCTATTAATAAAACAATGGAAAACTTAAGACAGGGATTTAAATAAGCAGATAAGACAATGGTTCAAATATGTCTGCCTATGGCATTAATTGATTCTACAGCCTACTCTTCCATTTCAAACATTTGAGAAAGTGAAACGAGAATAATCTAGGTTTTGACTCTTTTTGAAAGTGACATCCACTATTTTCCACAAAGCAAACAAATTCACAGTCTATTGCCCGTGGTCCATTAAACAGAATAAGACGATTCACTTGCTCTCTGATGGGTCTGTTCACCCTTCTGATATTCGATGGATTCATTATACTTTACTTCAAGGTAACACAGTCAGTTGCCGTCCCAGCTTCACCTGTGTTTTAAGACCCTGTCTGATAGGTTTACTCCCTAAAGCCCTACAGTATAATTCACATCTGGTTACATATGCAAATCACAGAAGCTTTTGATTTTTAGCAAGCTTGACAAGCTTTAGCCATGACTTTTGGAAAGCCAGGACAAAATCCACCTCTTATCAGTGTCTCAGAGGACACAACAAGCTCCGCTATCCACAGTCCTCACTAGTAGAAAAGTTATGTTAGGGTGAATCAGGCACTTTGCTTTCCTGTGCTCTCCAGGCATGGTACCCTCATTAGTGGGTGCTGAGGATTGCATAGGTTTCTGTTAGCAGAAACTCAAACACCCTGAATGATGTCTCCAGCGACTGGCAGCAGTGGAACAGCTTGTTTCTATGTTTTGCTTGGGAAAGCATGTACTTGGCCTGACATGTAAGTAAACTGTTTAGATCCATTTTTTTAGATCCATCTCATCCTTCTCTCCTTCAGTTTTAATCATGCAAGTAAAATCCATATCCCGATTCTTACTAGGTAATCAATACCAAGCATATATGTGTGATATTTCTCACTGATCACTGATGACAGCATTAATGCAACACAGAAAACTAACAATAAGATAACCTATCATGTTTACATTACATTGGATCATTGTATGTTTGCTTATGCACTGAAATCCTCAGAGCAATTATGATGCCCATTGAGTCCACACAGTGTGTACACCATTTGGTAACCCACTTTCCTCTCAGAGAACTACCAACAAATCCACTAGCCTCTTCTTGTTTCTGTGTTTTCAGAGTTGCTAAGATTTCCATTCATAGCCTGAAATAAAAGCATCATGTTTTGGCATCAAAATCATTACAAATTTTTCATTTGCTTCTATAAATGTGGAGAGTACAGTTTATCTCTCCTGAAAAGTAAAAATGAAAGTCAGCATCCTACAAAATGTTTTCAACAAGAATGATTCTTCTTGTAGTCCTCTTGGGACATGATGGAGAAAATACCAGTATCTATAAATATCAGAGAAGCATACATATTAAAAATAAAAAGACACACCAGATCAACTAGTTAATCTCCTTGCAAATGAAATGCTATTTCACACTGTACAATATAATTGTTACTTGATAATTATCATTTACTGCAACCATTCATATGTATAGAAGAAAGTAATCACTTTAATGACCATGAGACCTTTCCAAATGGTTAAATTTGAGGGAAATTAGATAGTATTAAATCTTCAGATCACAGAAAAAGAACAGTCAAAATTGCATTGGGTGACCACATGGTGATCTGGAGTTTCTACATCAGGTGTCTTTGAAAAATGCAGGTCTGAAATGAGCCCATTAGGGTCTGAAATGCAAATTCCCCAGCTTTTGTATATAAGACATTTAAACTGAAAAGCTCAGGGTAAACTGTGCTCCCCTGTGGATACTGAAGGGTTACAAGTGTATGTAAGTCAAAACACAGTTGATGCTGAAATTACAGTAGCTTAGTAACAAGAGAAATATACCGATGATGGAATGAACCCAGAAATAACTGATGTTAAATTAGCCTGGTAAATGGGCAATTAGCATGGATGTGGTGCGTACAAATATGCCTCAGGTATTACCATGCTAATTACTCAGAGGCTTCATTATTCAGACCTTCCCTGCCTTTTGTCTTTTTGCTTCGGTTTCTTGGTACATGTCATATTGCAGCTAAGTTTTATTCTGGAAAAAGATACAGAGCATCTCATTGATAACCATTGTGTTCTGTCTTCAGCTTGTTCGGCATTGCCCTTTCCTTGATGCAGCATATGTGGTCAGCACCAAGAACAAGATCAAGATCAAGTAAGTATGTAGCCCTGGTGAAGCTCATTACATAAAACTGGGCTGATTTACATCTTCCATTCATACATATCTATTTATTGCAGAAATTTTAATGAAAATTTAAAATAAATTTTAAAAAAAGGTGATTCGATCTGTCACAACCATTAGACTTTGGAAAAATTTTCTGAAGTAGAGGTGGAACATTAATAGTGGTTTTAAACCACTATAGCCATTTCATCTTTATGGATTTCCATAACTTGAACAGTCGCAGAAATATATTAATTAATTTTTCTCTCATGTATCTAAGTAGCCTTTACATACAGCAGCCAAATGAAATCAAGTGTGAAATCATGGTTTCATTATTTACCTAGCAACAACTTAGAATCAACATCACACCTCTTACTGACTGAGAATCCAGTTTTCTTTTCCATTCTCTTCCTTTTATGTGGCTATCAAGCAATCAGGAGACAAAAGATGACAGGATTTCATTCATATAATTACAGCTCATCAAAATGGCCTTCATGAGCAATTCATTTATCAGATCTGACCCTGTTTCTGTTGGAGAATTATCTGTGAATTGATCATAGCTTTTATTTTTTGGTTGATGAAGAGCTTTTTCCAAATACATCTGAGCCTGACTGTAACTACTTTTTCAAGTGTTTATTATTTAGAGTTCTCTGGTTGGATCATGTCATCTCTCTCTTATGGTACAATTTTTTTACTATTTGATTAAACAGGCCTCATTTACAAAGTGGAGACATGCCAAAGAAAATACTAGAGTGGTGAAATCTTCTCTGGGAGCAAAGGGAATATTCTATAGAGACTTACCAGGAAATTTTAAGACCAGAAATCACAAAGCATAACCGTAATGCAAAATAGGATAAAAACTTACCACTGTGCTTAACAATTTTATTTCTCCTTCAATATGTCTCTCTGGTGAAACTCTGTCCATTCTTCTTAAATTTCAGGATTTTTTAGAAATTATTCAACATTAAACCTCAAGGCTGGTACATGTAAAGCTTGCTGTCAGTTTCAAGTCAGTGTCAGAAGGAAATTCTCACATAGTTCTATAGAAAAAAATTAATGCTCAGAAAAAATATAGTAATGGTGTAACACACCATAAATGTCACTATGAGTGACTTTCAAACAACTCTTAGAGTTCAGACCTACTTACACTACTCCTACAGATTTCCCTCCTCCTACCATGCCTAGATCTGCTGCAGATTTCTGGTTGAATAGATAATGTCAATTTTTTTGCTTCCATAGATGTGCAACCATTTGACTTTGTCTTCCAGTTTATTCAAGATATCTTCTCAAATAATTACAGAATGGTGATATTGAGTGCTGTTGTCTACCTGGGATTTTGAAACATTCTAAGTAAAGGACAATCCGCTCCCTTTTTTTCTGCCAAACTCATAAAGTCGTTACTCTCTTAAGATAAGAAATACTTTCTGTCTCATTCAATAAAATAGATGACACCAAAAAATACTTTACAAAAGGACTTCCCAGCAAATAAAGCTAGAATTATATTCTCATCCCTAGCCAAAGTACTGTAAATTTGGGAAAGACTTTCTCACATATTGTGCATTCTAATGTATGAAATGTTATGTCAGTCAGTCACCAAGCCTCTAACTTACACATTTGCATTATCCCGACCTCTCTGTCAGCGTGCTCTGACTAACTCACCTCTCAATCAGAAAATATGTGAGCAGTCTGAAAAGCTTTTTCCCAAATGTAATCTTCCACCACATTTGTGTAAGCACTTACAAAGTAATGACTATCTTTTGCACCAGGCCTTTGTGAGGTTTCATCTCACCAGGCTCTTGTACAGACAAATAATACTCAAGATAAAGTACATGTCACAATCCATTGCTTTTTTTCCCCTTTCTGCTGCATCAAACAAAATCAAACCAGTGCAATCCAACATGGACAAGTGACACAGATTGAATGATTCATTTCAAATCAAGGGAAACAAACTAAGAGAGAAAGTGCTCTGATGAAAAAAAAAAAGGTGCCGCAAGAACATACTGTGCGTTCTCCTCTGTAATAAACTGTACCTATCTCCCCAGCCTCAGTTTTCTCAGAAGAAACTCTCTCTCATCTGAGCATTACCCAACAGAAGCCCCTTCTCATCTGGGTTGGCTTCTCATCCTGGACTGGGGGTTTTGGTGGGAACTTTTCAACAGCAAAAACAATGATACAGTTTCATTAATTAACTTACAGATATTCTCCTGTCTGAGGATGTGTCCTTTTCTTTGGTCAAGAGATCTCAAAAACCTTTCTCTTCCCCCTTACAGCTAAATTTCCTGGAAAATATAAGAAATTAATACCTTTAACATTTATTTTCTTTCTCCACCTTTCAACAGAAATCAACCATGAGATTCAACAGTTAGAAAAGGAAGGCAAAACCAAATGGGCTCACACAGACAGTATGAGAGCATGGGTACCCTCTCCTTAGAAAATCAGGTGAGGCGAAATGGCTGGGTTCTGTCAAAACAATACATAAATCACAGATCTTAGATATGCAGCATGGTAGGATAGTGAGAAGAAGAGGGGAAATGTTATTTGGTAACAAGAAGACCTGAGTGAGTTGGTCAGTACAGTAACAATATTTCTTGCTGCTCTCTTATGCCTCCCATGCCACTTCTAGTTCCCTTCAGAGAGCACTCTACATCTCCTACACTTTCCCCTTTGCTACCCACAGATATTTTTCACACCTCTTTACTAATCCTGCTGCCCACCAGTCCAGGTCACGTGTATGCTGTGGGCCTCCATGCACTCCTGTATGTTGGGCTGGGGTAGCAGTGAGAGCAGTAGTGTCTCTCCTCTAAGATGCTCCTCATCTTGATCACAGAATTAACATGTCTGAGGTATCAATGTGCCTCTACAAAATTTGGTTGAAATGCAGTAATGGACTTGAAAAAAAGGTTGTGGTTACATGTACTTGAGGAATAAGTACATGTTTCCTTAGAAAATTAGTCTAAAAATACTGCCAGAGTCAAACTCATCTTTGACATAGGAAACATATCTAGGAGATGTGGCAGACTACAGCTCTGGTAAAACTACCCATCATAATGATCACACAAGCAGAAGAA
The DNA here is from genome assembly GCA_013401255.1 of Urocolius indicus. Taxonomy (NCBI): domain Eukaryota; kingdom Metazoa; phylum Chordata; class Aves; order Coliiformes; family Coliidae; genus Urocolius; species Urocolius indicus. Next base: position 353,822 of record WBNH01010995.1, read on the forward strand.
ATTTGTTTTAAAATTGTCATTGTGCTATCTTTACCTATCACATGTAATTCAAGAATACAACATTAGTGGCTGAAAGGTCAGTAAATTGCTTGAACACCATGAAAATCTGCAAGAGACATCTACTAAATTGCAAGCTGCAGTTATATTGTCACAATACATCTTCCTTGTTGAGAGACAGCATGAACACACACACACATACACAGAGTCACTCAAATGGTTTGCACTTGGATATTTAAAACAAGTTCAAAGCTCTGCTGGTGTGCATGCATATAATTACATGTATTTAGAGGCTTCGAGAGGGAGATGCTTTTCTGTTTGCCCATTTCTTGTTTTCTCTTATTATGCATCCCTCCTGTAATGGAAAACAAAGAGAGGAGATTACAGCTCCCAAATACCACTTCAGGGAGGACAAAAAACCTCAACCATGATCTCAAGGAGACTGAGCTGCTATCTGTTTTTTTTATCTGAAATGTTTTTAAATATTATTATGCTTATTTTTACATCAATAGTGCACTGCTGCCTTATCCCTCCCCTACATACTTGTCAGTGCAGACCAAATAACTCATTTCAAATGCAAGCACAACAAAATTCATGAGCCTAATTCACATTTGAGGATTGTAAAGGTCATACAAATTTAATATTCATATTTTGTCACTTCTAAACACAAGGTCAGGAAAATACAGCACATGAGTACGAGTGTAGGAATGAGGCATGAAGTTAGGAAGAAAAATAACATTTAATAACTCATATAACTTTTTCAGATACTAGATCAGGATGATAATGTAAGACAAGTAAGTAAATTAATTGCTTAGCTCTGTAAGACATGCTCCATGTTAACTCAAAATCCAAGTCTAGCTGTTTTGACATTTGAACATAGATTTATTTTTATGTGCCATTTTATGATTTCATCTGACCTTACACTGCAAATAACTGAAGAGAGAGAGGTAAGGAAGATTAAAGACAGGTGTTTGTACCAAGAGATGTGAATTCTTCCACGTATAAGGGATGCAAAATCCTCTACAGTCTGACCAGTTGGTAGTTAAACACTCTGTACAAATGTATCTGCCTACACAAAATAGAGAACATGTAGGAAATGGGTCCAAGACAAATCAAATTTTATCATGTAGCGAAACAGTGGCTACTCGTGAGAAACCTTTTCCTTCTCAATGTGCCAGGAAAAGTCTGCAATCAGCCTTTTGCAGATGGTTGTTTACCAATTCAGTGGAGCAATGGAAAATAGTGCTTCTGAAGCACAACGCTCACTGGGTTTTGCTCCACTGATGATTTGTGAGAGCTAGGAATTGTGCAGATACTAGCCCCAGCTTTGTGTTCAGAATGTGTAAAACTGGGGCAGGGGAGGAGTATGTCTTCCTCTTCATGCAAAAACCTCTGAGCTTCAGCATTTCCAGCTTACACTGAATTCTGAGAAAAAGTTCAAAGCAGAAACAGAAGTCCGGAAGCGCAATTCTCACTGCCACCCTTAGGACTAAAAACATGGACTGAAATAAAGTGCTTTCAAGCATCAAGCACTTAATCCTAGGCCATTCCTAGCCTCTTCAGTGGGTCTAAAGCTTTCTCTTTCCCTTCATCCTCAGACACCAGAAAGGGGTAGTACTTGTCTCCTTTTGGCCCCTCCACCCTTCTTGCTGGTCCAGAAAGTCCATCACTGGGACTTCCTACTGCTACCAAGCACAGACACGGCCTTCGTCTGTCACTTGGGCACTATTCTGTTATGATCCACCTTCGGGGATGATTCTCTGCAGTAAAAATTGGCTGTCTTATCCCAATCAAATGCTGTCCCCAGGCAGCAGAAGGGGTTGTGGAGGGATAGTAAAAGCCCAGTCAAATGTGTAGCAAAACCCTCCACATTGCCTTTGATGAGGATGGACAGATTTGGCCTTGTGTGCTGTGTGCATTGCCACACTAAAAAGATGTGTTGTTATAAGGCTTTAGAGAAGCTTTCATGAATTTCCATTTGTCAGCAAAGACTGTTTTTTTCCCTTCAGTGATTGTGTCTCAAATCCAGGACAGTCTCAAGGGCTTCCTCTGGTGAGTAAACTTTCTTCACAGAGACGTTTCTAGGGGTGCAAATCCAGTGAGAAGTGATTAGTTAGATTCAACTGAGAAATCTCCAGCAAAAATATACAGGCTCTCTTCTGGATCCTCAACAGGATGTCTCTCCCTGGCTGAATCGCTATCACACTCCTAGATAAAACACTCAGATCAGAAGTTGGCAGCTGGCCAACATGTCTTTCATCCCATCCAAAAGGTGAAAGGCAGGGAATTTGTGAGCTTTTCAGAGCAAGCCGATGATGAGTTTGCTCAGCAGAGATTGGATTTCTAGTGAGCAGTTTGCCACAGTTTTTGTCTGCCAACACTATCATTTTGTCTGTCCATTCTTTGTCCCTCCTGATTTCCGTCTGCTCTAACGTGAAGTGGCGGGCTTGCTCATTTAACTCTGCAGGCAAAACTTCAGCTTCATTACTATGTATGAGATCTATCTTCACCCCAATTTAATATTAATAAAGTAATTTACAGAGTTCTTAACAGAACTATGAATCTCTTAAATTACTATTTCCCTTTCTTTGTATGGATCTAAATTAATATTTACCATTTTTTTGTAATTTAGTGGTAAATGCATACTTTTTCCCCACCTTCTCACTCCCTTCTTGGATCCTTCCTCAGAGGCCATCATAGTCATACAGGTTTGCTGCTCTCTGCCCCTATTAGACTGATCTGAGGAGTCAATTGTGACCATGATTTAATGCTGTTGGACCAGGTTACAGCCTGTGACAACAAACTTCTAAGTAATAATCCCTTAGAGTAGTTTCTTTAGTATCTACAGATTCATGGTCCAAAAACTCCTTTCTCATTCTGAATCTGAAGACATCGCATTATTCTTCATGGATCATATGCTTTGTAACCCGTGACTATACTTCCAAGAAGTAATGTGAGCTTGAGGACCTGAGGGACAAATGCTTTCAGTCTATGCCCACACTCAACCTGAAAGGGTTTGCATTGTGTTTAGGACAAGTCCAGCTTAAGAAATCTGCTGATTGTGGCAGACAACACATTCAGACCTGCCTAGGCTGGACTTTCTTGTCCTCATGAGCAAAAGTTAAGGTCCTTTCTGAGGAGCTAAGTAAAACTTCAGGTCTATCCCTTAAGAATTCTCTGGACCTTCAACTGAGGCAACCTCGTAACACAGGATTTTGAGTTCATAACATAGATGGCTGGAAAGTATGTCTTAAGAAGGGGCTCTGAGGAGTCTAGGCATACACAGATGTCAAATACTCTTAATTTGTCAATCTTTCTTAATTTATTTGCAACTGTACGGCTTTATTAGAAAAAATAACTTTTCTTTTTCCGCACTCTTCAACAGCTGAAATGCTGCTAAGACTTAAATATTTTGGGGTGAGGGCTTTCTTTACTTCATTTTGTTCAGGGTTTCTGCCAGTGAAGATGTTACCTTTTTCTGACACTGTTGTTAAGAGGATTTAATGGTAACACAGCAATGTCTCGTGGCTCTGATCAAAACTGGAATCTCCTTGTTTGTTTTTTTTCAAAATATACATTATTATTAAAATCCTGCTCTGTATAAGCCATGGTGAAGGTTTACAGGGACAACCAGCCCTTCTCTCAAGTGCCCCATCCACGTCTAGAAGGTGTACACAATTTCACTCAAAGTACCTGGTAATGGCAATAGACATTACCTTTGCAAGAAGGTTAAAATGCCTGAGAGTTTTCTTACCCTTTTAAGAAAATAATTTGGAATATTATTTTAAAAGCACAGTACATAAGAGACAGCTGCCATTGTCAAAATCTTTTTATGACAGTTTAGGTGCTTTGAGGGGGTGAATGTTCTGCTTTAGTTTTGTCTGCCTAGGTGGAAGAGCCTTAGGATTCAATGTCTGCTGCCAGTCAGTTTGTAAAATTACATTTCATATGACAGGAAAGGATATTTAAAAGAAGCTGAGCAAAGGGACATGAAGGGAACAAAAATCTGTTAGAAGATAAAATAGCTTCAGAAGAATTAAAGTTCACACATTTGCAACTGGAACCTACTCTCACGGTGCCTGGTGCTGATAAACTTTGATATTGCAAAGCACAACACCCTTCCTTCTGACCATTTAAAAAAAAATTCAGCCATCACAAATTGCTAAAGGTGGGAATAGTGATCCTAGAGTGCACTTTAGTAATAAGACCCACTGCTGTCACTTAGAGCTTGTAAATCAGTTTGCTATAGTTTTTTTTTTCCTCTCTAAAATCTTTCCTGCTCTGACAGAGAAAAGACAGGATAGAAGAATTGATAAAATGCTGCCAGAGCCCTGTGACAGATGTATACATCTTCTTATCCTTTCAGTCAGCATTGCTACTATTCATTGTGCTGGATCTTGTTCTTTGGAAAATGAAGCGCTGTTCATTTACTCTTTTATATCACAAACACAAGGAACTTTATTCATATTTTCTAGTACTAGTGGTACAAAAACTCCTTCCCCTTTTTCGTATTCTTTAAACAATGGAGAATCTGATTTTTATGAACTTCCAAAGCAGAATAGTGTTGTACTTGCAAGCTTCATCCACAATAAAAAAAAGCTGAGCTCAGGTAGTCCCAGGAACCAGCTTCAAGATGAGCACTGTTATTGAGAGGAAGCAGTTTTCTTAGTAGGGAAGAGAATCACAGACTCATAGTGCAGCTCAGTGTGGAAAAGACCATCAAAGGTCACCTCGTTCAAACCATTCAAGGTAGGTCCAACTTAGATCAGAACATTGGCCTCACTCAAAGCCAGACAACCTTATCAGCCAAAACTTCTTTGTCTTTGCATTAACCTACACTGGCCAATGCTTAGACAGAGTTCATATTTTTTTAAAGGAAATACATCATTCCTATATTAGGCAAGAGGAAAATGTCTGCCACTTTCAAGCACTCAACACTGCAAGCAAACATGGAATACTGAAGAATGAAAGAGAATACCAACTTCATTAGAGACAGTAATTTTATTACTCTGGAAGCTAAGTCACATTAAGAGTCTGTCACTCTCTGAAATGAGCTTGATTTCTGTTAAAATCTGATGATTAGAAGAGCAATGCTAACTAGAAATCTATGAAGAAGAGAAACCTGAGATCCTATTTTTGTCAACTTGACACACCCTTAAATTAACTGCATTAGCGATTTACAGACTTTTATGAAATGATCTCTGAAAAATACACGGGAAAAATCACATGACAGTATCCGCAGTACACCAGCTAGTGGTTAAACTCGATGTACAAACACATATTCTAAAGAGAATTAAACTGTTCTGGCAGTTCTGACCTCTAGATAATTGTCTCCTTTGAAGGAAAATTGAAGTGACTTTTTAAGTTTGGGAAGAAAAGTCTTCTGTGCCTGTGCCTCTGTAGTTAAGGTCAAGTGACCACATATTGATTCCCCAATATGTTTGGCCTCTGTCTGAAAGAAAAGAGAGGCTAAAGAAATCATGAGGTTTAAAGACTAGAAAGCTGAAGACAATTTCTAAAATTTGGGCATATTTCTTCTCATTTTTGTTCCTCAGACTTTCCATCCACAAAATAGTATTTAATCCACTTTTTGGAAAACACATAGAGGACGAAGGATATAGTGGAATTTTTCAGAAGTCAGTAATGTCAAACTGCTTTTCTTGATGTGTTCAAGACAAGTGTAATTTATATGGTGGAGACAAGTTCTCTTTTTAACGTGCTTCAGGGCACATGATTTCCTTTCTAATCTTTGTCTGCACTTTTGTGAACACAATGACAACAAAAACACACAAAACTTGAGGTTGGCAACGTTTCCTAGACAGGAGTAAAATGACACATATTTAGAAACCTTCAATTATTTAGAGAGGAGAGGGTAGATTATTTTTTCAACAACAGTAAAACACCAACTACCTTCAATTTTTGAAGTCACGTTTACTAGCCAAAGGTAAAATCAGCCAGACTTAGTGGAAAACAATTGCCTGTACAAGAGGAGGAGGAGAAACATTTATCCCACTTTTTTGTAATAAGATAGCACATGAGTAAATAATATTGGGAATCTAATGTATGCACAGTGTGAAAGGGACATGGGAAGAGACAAGACAGTAGGATTACTCAGGCATCCAGCTCCTGCATGGTCTCCAAGTCCCTTGAACACTACTGGCACACAGGTATGTCATTGTCTCATTGTAAGAATTTTAGCATTTTTCTTAGATGGAGCTTTACTCTATCTCAATGCACAATGATGACTGCTGAGAGGGTGAAGTCAGAGCTAGGCACTGGCAAAACTCGGACGAGCAGAAGTGGTTTTGCAGAGGAGGATTGAAGTAGAAAGAGTAGGGATAAGAGGACGTAGTGAAAAAGAGGAAAGATGTACTGTATCTCAGTATCAATTAAAATGCAAGTGTGCTTTGAGTTATGGGGCTATCACTCTATTTTGGAGTACCTGTGTCTCTCATTTTTGAGGTTTATGATGTCCTCACAAGCCTTGGATGAGATCAAAGCTCTGTAATTTGAAGTGCTTGTTAAATTATTTTATATATATATACATATATATTATGTGTATTATAAATGAAAAACTGTAATAGTATTTAGGGCAAATTAACTGAAAAAAAAAATTCATAATATAATTTATTTGACCTGTTTTACCATTATTCTTTGGATAAATTTTTCAGTGAATAGTAATTGACCAAGTAGAGAGTCAAAACTTATGAGAAAGGTTTTCAGAATCTATTACAACACTCAACAAAACAAACAAACAAAAAGAAATATTTGTTGAACGATGTATTTCAGCTTTTAGTTAAGGTACATAAAAGTGCACCATTGCCTCTAGTATGTCATCTAAAGGATTAGTGTGTTTCTCAATATTTCTTCATATATCAAACTATGTTTTGCTTCCTGAGACCATTTTGAGTGTAAAGCGGAGATCTTTCATATTGTTTTGCAGGATGCAAGAGATTTGGGGAGATATGTTTACACTTAGCCATTGCTGAAAATAAAGTATTGCTACATCTCAGTGTTATGCTGTTCAAACCAAAGCCCTCTTCATAAAAGGAGTTTGTACCCTCCATTACTCTACTACAAAAGCACTCATTTACTTACTCATATACTAGAGGGTTTTTTAAGCTTGGAGATGTATATAAGTAAACATACAATCAGAGAAGGGAAATGCCCTCATCAAGGACTTCTCTTTGGGTAAAGACTGACACTAGAACTTACTCCCACAGTAGCCCAAAGAGTGCTTCAAAATAGTTAAGGAAATTGAGTGCAAGGCACCCAGAATTAGATCTCTTGATTGCCCTTTATGTCTCCTTCTTTACATAAACTGAAGAAAAACCATGTTAGACATTGTTACAAATTCTCTGTATAACATGATTTAAGCCCTTCTTGATAGAATAAGCTATAAAACAGAGGAGAAGCAGTCAAAGAAGGCTGCTCTTAATCTTGGGAATTTTCCAGGAGCTAAAAAAAACAAGGTTTCATGAAGAACTGACAACTAAAGGAAAAGTACCAGAGAAGCCAAAGAAGACCTTGACTCCAATTAAGAGAATTTACACTCACATTTTACATTGTTTGAGGCCTAAACCCAGCAGGTTGATGAATATCTATAGTTGAGCATCAGCAAGGCTGTGACCACTGCAGGAATAAATGATGCTAGGACAACCAAGTATCTTTGAATCCAAACCTCATCTTCTTCCTTTGTGTTTGGTTGATCTGTTTTGTAATAAATTCTGTGAGTGGAAGATTTACTTGAGAAAGGCATACCTAAGCATTTAATTGTTTATGCTAAAAGTGGGAATATATTATGTCTTCTTTTTCTTAGAACACCCATGAATCAGTTACCTTATAAAAGGGTCAAAAGCAGCAGCTCTCTCATTACAGACTGTAACTCCTTGCTAGCTGAGGAGAAATAGATTTCTGAAGTGCACAAGAGAGAGAATAGAACAAAATGGAAGAGGTGGTCAGATTTATCAAGGGAGAAGAAGACACAGACTGTGGTTAACATTAAACCTTAGTGATCTACTAAGTTACAATTCTTTCTGAGTTTCTCACAACCTGAACAAGCCACTGCACATTGATAAACCGTGAGGATGACACATGAATCCATACAATATGATATCTCTGAATTTTGGATGTGCGGGCAGATCAGTTAGTAGATGTCAGAGTAATGATCAATGTATTCCATTCAGGACAGGTTTGCCACTGAAGTGTTTAAGAATCAATCAGTTGCTGTTACATTCCAATGACAATGTAAATGTGAGGGCCACAATTTATTTATTGTATATGTACATGTGTGCATATTAATTTGACAGACATTGAGAGAATGATGATATTCTGTCTCCACATGGTGCAGAATTAAATAACTGTAGTTGTCCAGACTAATTGAAGCCACCTGAAGAACTGAGACCTGGTAGCTCTGTTTGCAAGCAGTTTATCTCCTGTATTCAAACTCAGGATCTTCGATCTTTACTTAATTAATTAATTTATTTTACAACATGTCACAATTATTCTTCAGAATTATCATTCGCCAGATATAATACACAATCGTAGATCCTTGACTTCTCATGGAAGTAAAAAACTATCATTGAGGTAACTTTTAAGGGTTCTTAACCTGTAGTTATTTCAACTTACAGTTGAAATACAGAAAGCAAGAATTAAACCCATGGGATATATTAGAAAAATTACAATGGTGCACTGGAATAGCATAAATTATTAAGGACAGAGTCTGTGTGTAGATTTATGCAGCTGAGAAAACTTGGAAAAAGTATATCTTGCAATATTCCATATTCCACAAAGTATAAATTAAAAACAAAGTCTACATCATGGAAAATATTACAGTGAATGTTAATTTCTGTATAATAAAAAAGAGCTGGGGGATGATATTGTCTTTGTCCTATGAAGGATTAACTTGCTCAGACTCACCATTAATATCAGTGGAAAGAAAGCCTTTGGCTAAACTGCTATGAATTACCCTGGAAATGAATGCCAGGACGAGTAACACTGCAAGATAACTAGGCATCAACCTGTGGAACACTTTGAATGCCACATAATCACCAAGTATTATTCAAACTCCAAATAATTGCTTGGGATTCAGTTAAAATGTCCTCATTCTTTCTCATTAGCTTGAACTAGGCTTTCACAAGCCTGAGTTTTCCCCATATAGCAAAAATATGGGAATACTCTGGGGAAAGCAAGTAATTCTTCAGTGTTGTTGAAAGTATCACAATGTAGCCTTCGGTCAACCAAGGAATTTTACTGTCTGAGTCATCAGCTCTCATAAACATCTGTGAAAGCCTTGTGTCCAAATCAAGGCACCACGCTGCCCAAATTTGACAATAATATTATAATAGCTTCTGTTTTGACATGATGGTTGTTCTTTATTGTACTGCAGATATGTTGTAACTGTCATGGGCTGTATAAATATTTTACAAATAGTGACCCAACACACAGAGTCTTTACTTAATTATTATTCAGGCAAAATTATTTTGTTCTCCTAAGTAAATCTGGATTTGGCCCCAAAGCACTTGTTCCACAGGACTGTTATTAGAAAACAATCACTGCAAATGCAATTATTTTTAGGACAGCGCAGCAAAGAACACCCTATTCCCCAAGCAGAGATCAAACCCAATAATTAGAAAGAAAATAAGAACACACCAGAATGATTTGGTGAGTAATCACAAGTAACAGAAAACACAATTTATGCCAGTGTATATTATTCCACTTCAAACACAATGGCAAAATGAAATACAAAAGCAAAGACAAGGCAGGCAGGGACACAGAAGCTGTGTCTTTTTGTCAATGTGTATAAGAAATCACTGGTAAAAGGCAGAATATGTGAGTACATATCTTTTAAAAGCTGAAAGAACAAAAGGGGAAGTGGTATGCCGTTCCATGGGTTGTTTCTGTCACATACAATTTTCATAAAGCAAAGTTTTTATGCAATCTGCTCTTCTGGGATTTTTTTTTTTCCCCAATTTTAGCTGTGATAATACTTCAATCAATTTATATGAAGCTGCAAGGATCCTGTGAACAACTTGTACTTATTGGAAATCCCTCTATCACAAGTACTTGGTTTTAAACCCATTTAATTATTACGGTATTCTCCACTCTGGCCTCTCTACCAGTTCATTAAAGGCCAGCCTTAACAAAGTGTCACCATAAAGTCATCATAAATACCTTCCTTAAATATCAGACATGGAAAACAGCTAATGACTCAGATACCACTGCGTGTGAACATTTTAAAAAAAGTAGCTTGTAACAAGAAGACCTAGCCAAAAAATGTTTGGGATTTGCTGGAAATTTCCTTCTCTTTCATTTGGTTCTAGTCCCAGCAGAACACCTGAGAGGGTAGATGACCATTAAAGCTTAAGGGAGACATGGAGTGAATTAGACTTCAAAAAAACTATGACAAAAGGAAAAGTGAAGACCTGCCCTTTTAGGAGTGTGCTCTTCTGGAACGACCTCCTCTTCTGAGCATAATTGGCAGGTTTGGGTAGCCGAAGATGCAAGTCCTCTGTGTGAGAGGAGGCTGGGAACTGCCTAGGATACTTGTATTGGGCCCAGTCAACTCCACCAGTGTGAGAGATGCCAGATCAAGGACATCTCCCAGGAACTGCAACCATTGGTGACTCACAACAAAACAGAGGAAAGCAAGTAAGGAGAAATTAGCAAAAAAAAAAAAAACAATACACATGGAGCAGCAGGCAGAAACCCATCATGTACATAACCCCAAACTTCCTGTGCTTCTTAACAGAAAGCATACGGGAATCTGACATGAAGATGGGAAAGAAGTGTTTGAGTGAAGTTGAGCCTGAGAAAGAAAAGCTATTTATTTAAATGCTTGATTACATTCTTTTTTTTTTTTTTTAATATCAAAATTAGTGGTCAGAAGCTTATGCTAATTAACCACAATAAATTGTCTTGTGTAAAAAAAATATTAATTAAGTAAAAATTGTACAAGGCAAGGCCGGTTTGCCTGCAATAGCTCCCAGTAGCAACAGTAGGACCAGAGAATGTGTACAAAGTTGTACAAAGTATTGGAAGTAAAAATGCACCTAAAGTGCGAAAAGCTCATGCAGAGGGTACTCAGTGTCACTATCATATGACAAGCTGAGTCTGCTCTGGAAGATGAGCAAACTTGGATGTTCTTGTTTAGGAATGCGGGCCTAGAACCACTGCAAGGTTGGGTCTTGTTCTGGAGAGTTTGGCTTGCTGCTTTTGTTTGTGTTGGGAAAGGAAAATACGTAAGGTGCAACCTTTGCTTCTGCAAGAACATACTGCAGCGGTAGCCACTGTGCCAAATATTTTTAATCCATTTCTTGCCAACAGCAAGTGCACTGGAACCCAGTCTGGCTTTCTAAGCCACTGACATCAGTAAAACTATCAGTGGGACTGTGACCCCTTTGCTGTACTGCACACCTCTCTTTAACTGACATGGTTTTCTGTGACAGAAATGCAGCAGGATTGATGAACGAGGATCTCACTTCTAATCCCACTTGCTCTATGCCTGTGAACAGGCTACTTTCACTGGCAACCATATATTCATTCCTCCTATGGTGACATTACCATTCATTAAGAACTGAGTAATAGGACAGAATTCTGCTTCAGGATAAATGCTGAATCTTTCTTAAGAACTGTCTGTATCTAATGGAGCCAAGAAAAGTCATTCAGGATAATGCAGATTGCTGCTCCCTGAAGCGAATGGCAGAGCAGTCACTGCTTTGAAGCTGGGCTGTCACTGTATTACTGTATTTTCATGTGCCCAGCAAAGCCCTGTGGTAATGCCCACAAAGTAATTCCTTCTCAGTGTGAGTATAAAAGTGAATGTCAGCCTCTGAGGGAGAAGCCAACAGCATGCAAGAAGCTGACTCACCTCAGTGGCAGGGTAGTATACATGTGATAAAAATGGAAATAACCAAGTGGATATTTAAGGCCACTTTACATAGCATCACCTAACTTTTGTTCAATGGGAGGTACAAGAGTTCCCTAGTCTCCAAGGGAAAGGGTAGTACTTTCAGTATTTTACCCAAAGTTTTAGTAGGCTCATGAAAATCACCTTAGCCTTTTCCAAAAAAATAAGCTGGCTATCTCTCATACAAGGCTGAACACTGAAAAAAATCAAGTCTATGTGAGCTCTAGGCACACTGGAGCAATGCTGGCAGACACAAAGTATTTTACTGTATCCTAAAGGTGAGTATGGGTGGAAGTATCTGACATTTCTGTAAAAGTGAGAAGATCATATGTGTGAAACATAGGTCCAGTGCTCTGAACTTATTTTGACTGCAGCTTGGATGACAAAACAGATCTTTGAATACCTGAGTAGCTTGGACTCTGGATGTTTTTCAAAGCAGTTTTTCCCCGCAAGCACTATTCACACTCCACTATTATTACTGACAGACTCTAGACTTAAAATCTGAGGAGAGAATAGAGAAGTGTCACCAGGAAGAACTGGGATTGCTCCTGTGTGAAGATCCAGACTGCTGGTTTTCATCTGCCTCTCTGTAAATCTGCCTGATAATTATGTCTCAGACTTTCTCATCAACCTGCCTAACTCTTAAATTTCTATCTGACTTCCAATTGTATCAGCTTATCTGAATTATAAACCCGTATTTCTGAGCTGCCACTCTAAGTTTGCAAGTACAACCTAAGGGACTGGCTTCCCATACAAAAACATGCAGTGCAGTGGTCCTTACAATAAGTAAACAATTGGAGTTTAGGTTTTAGTCTTGGATACAAGGAGATATTGATATAATCTGTTATGACGGAGCTTTAATTTTCACTAGTATCAATTAAAAGTACCACTCTTAATAAATCAGGGATGAAGAGTCTTAATAAAAAGATAAAAAATGACTTATCATGTCTTTCATTTTGATGTATGTACTTAATATTCTCTTTCATCACTGTAGGAAGATAGCAATCTTGCTAAAAGCTAGAGCAGAGAGAGGGAGTAGGACTGATAAAGAGACAGCGCTCTGCAGCTAACTGTGGAGTTGCTTTAGCTGCAAGATGTTATTAAAACTGTCTCAGCTTCTAAAAAAAAAACTAATCTGGGTGACTTTTGGGGAGAGGCAAGCAAACACAGAAGAGTGAACTGCTGTTCTCTTTCTATAACTCCCATGGCATAAAACAACTAAAACTAATTACAATTCATATACAAAATGTCAGTAGTGACTGTTGTGTGGTGAGCTTCATGGCTGACTTGGAAATGCTGTTTAGATGGTGAGAACCTGGCAGTGCTGAGAAAGCTATAGGTCGAAGAAAAAAATGGTAATATTCATCCTGAAGATACCCTTGGGGACTGGATGAGGTTGCTGGCTGAAATCTGACATGCTTTGATAATGACTAAGCAGCTTAACTATACGGATGTTTCATATGATGTTTCCTATTGTGTACAACTACATAGCGGAAAGTAAACAGAGAAACGCTGAACATTTGATTGGTTTGATGTTCATAACAGAAGCTCTGAGTCTTCAGTTCAACAGTTTTCTTCAATTAATTGGCTCAAATGACTTCCTCTATACTAGGATTCATGCAACAATTGTTCTTATTGTGATCATAACTTCACAGTACTGACGCTGTAACTGTGATTGAAAATGCACTTTCAAGTCCCTAACTTCAAGTACTTCTTTCATGAGGAAAAATCTTGTAAAATTAACTTTTATTGTTAGCTTCCATTTTTAAAATGCCACAGCTTTACCAACATTCTGTCAGGCAATAGTAAGGGCTGTCGCTCTGGTAACAGAGAGGTGATGCTGACAACACAGCTAGCGTAGTAGGAGCATCCTTCTGTACCCAAGAGAGGTGAGCAGTGTAAGTCCAGAGACAGTAGACAACTTTGACCAAGAGGAAACCACCAGGCAAGCTGTGGTGATGAGGTGAGTACATGGTCAAAGTGGGAAGTCAATCAAAAGGTTGAGATTGGGTCCAATGATGCTAAACAGAGTCAGACACAGCCCAATCAAGTCTGTAGTGGCAAAGAATATTCTAGGTCAAGCTGCGATGTCAGTCCACGGGTCAAGGTCCAGTTTTGCAGATCCCATGGCCTGGCAGAGACGTGGCTGTGGTTGAGATGAAGACCAACACTCCTGACACGTAATTGGCAGAGAATGGGTTCCCAGAGCTGAACTAACAGGACTCCTGGGCCCATGGGCGGGATGGAGATGAAAGCCCCAGATGAGGTTGGCCAGGGCCCAGTAAGATATATTAGTGCCTCCAAGGCCCTGACAGGCTCTTCACCATGCCCTCCAACAAACAACAAAATGAATATTACAAACAGTGTCTTACACTTTTATATTTTTGCAACACATGTCACAACAAACAAAAATAATCTCTTTAAAAAGCCTACTTCCCCTACAAAGAATTTTTCAACTTGACACTCATGCATCTAGCTTAATGTGTTTTGCTATTGCTATTCATTCTGTAATGTCCTTTATCATTATCTATTAGGCAATACTGTCAGCACATCAGAGCAGGGATCATCTTGTATTATGATATTTTGACTTCCATGAACAACTATCTGAAACCAGTGAAACCAATAAAGATCTGATCTACACTCAGCAATTTAGCTACCGCACATCAGTGTACTTCTGTACTGATCTGAATAGGAAACCTTAAATCAGATATCACAGCAGTACTAGTAACACCAGTTCAGGTCTGCAAGCGAACTAGTTGTATTAGTGTGTTATATCTCTGCTGCTTCCAGTTATAGTCTGGAGATGCCTACATCACCATAGAGACATATTCCACTGAGCCCTGTTTAAGCTAAAAACCAGCAAGGGTTTTTTTTTTTGCTTTGATTTACTTTGTTTTGAATATCGGTTTTGTTTCAATGCTTTTTTGATCAACAGCTTTGGTTACTATGAATTTAAATGAAATTGTTGTTCATAAGTCTATGAAGGACTGTATGAGAACTTTACTACATCTGTCTATGTTATAATTTCTGTGAAAAGGCTATCATCCTGAGATATTCTGTAGAGGCTTGTCTTTTATATATACTGATTGCAAGTACAGAAATCCAAAGGTTTTAATGTTGTAGTCTTTAATGGCTAGGGAGTAGGGCATTATGTCTAATGCCATCTCCAACATTAAAAGATATGCTCTGATTTTATTAAAACAGACAGAAAAAGAGATGAAAAATCTACTTTAGTTCAATGTTAGCAATGGTAAATATTGACCTTCAGTACACAGCTGAAGGTTTATCTTTCTGCCCTTCCTTGAGCAAGATGACTGGATAAGCCACAGCACTAGGAAGGATATTTGGTATTTGGGGGAAGGTTTGATTTTTTGACAGAGGATTTTATTAGTCCAATGCAGGAATCTTCCTCTTTTGAAAGTGGCATGTGCAACCAGATGCTCAGATAAGCAGTCGTCATAAGTTTACACAGAAATATCTTTAAAGTTGAATAGCTGAAAAGCAAAAACTGAAGGCCTAAAAGTTAACACTATGAAATAATCAGAAGTGTTCATATAGACAAGAGGGCTGGAGTTATAGTGCTGGAGGAAACATATGTCTAAGTCTCACACTTAAATATGAGTACTGATTTTTTCAAATTTCAATTGCAATGTATATCTCTTACAAAAGAGAAAAATCTGACGTATCAGTGGTGAACAACAGCACAGATGTAGTTTCTTTGTCACTATGTTCCTCCAAATTTACACTAGGATAATTCCATTAATTTACAGTAGATTTCTTCTTAAAAAAAAAAAAAAGATGATTACACTGCATAAAATTAAATTGTCTGTTAGAAAAGATTCTTAGGACATTTTCTGGAGAAACTCCTATTGCTGGCCTTATGCAGACCTTTCAAAACCAGCAAGTAGGAAGCCTTTGGGCTCAGCAAATACCTTGTGAAATACTTTTCAGGTTAAGTTGACACTTAAGAAAATCTAATTCTCTTCTTTGCACTGTGAGCCCAGCTCATGCCAAAGAGTTGCTGAACATAAATATTCCAGCCTGACTTCAGGTTCTCAAAGCCACCAAACAAATGCCATCTGGTGAAGCAACACAGCACAACACTGAATTGCGCTCTCCTGGAGCAAGTGACTCAGCAGCCCAGCATAGTGCAGACTGACAATTCCTCCTTTGGTTAGTCTTTGTGTCAGGTGACAGCAACTTATTTGGAAAGTTTGAGCTCAGGTGATGATATGCGCTGATGTGTTGCTAGGATTCCTATTGCTTCCTACTAAAACAATGGAGGAAATTATACTAAACTCAAACACAGCAAAAGAACTCCTCAGTTTAAGTTGCCAAATCAAATAGTAAATGCAGGTTTTCATGTTCTTTTACATTTTCTGTATCTACACTACAGTCTTAATTGTGCTGCAACATCCCATGTTTCCAAAGACACCTGCTTTATTCAACGTGCATACCAGATGCTACCCAGGGAATTGATATGTAATTGTGCATTGAATGCAGCTATTAGGAGTTTGCCGAGAGCAAGGTAAAGGACTTTTGTAAGTAAAGACATTGATGCTAGAACAAGTGAATCTGCTATTAAAATTGTCTGCATTTTCTCTGTACTTTTCCCATTTAATTTGATAAACCAAATCATACTGAACAGCCAGAAAAGGCTCTGGCCATCTCTGTGATTGGACTCTGCTCCAGATCACTAGTACTGACTGGAGATAGGGCTAACCATTTCTTATTGCAGCTCACATCTACAAAATGGCTGCTTAGGGCCTCTGACAGTGGGCCAGTGAAGACTGGATAAAGAAGCACAGGACTGTGAACATTCTGCCACTATCCCACAGGGTCAAAGACTATTCTGAGGGATGAGTACACTCTGTGGGACACCTTATAACCTGATTTTTGTACTCTGTTTTGCACTCACTGAGAGGCTTTTGGAGAATATTAAGACTTATTTCAAGTGTGCATAACTGTTTACACTGAATACTGAGAGATACTAAGTAGAAACTGTCATATTCATCTGGACCTTATGACACCATAGAGATGAACCTTGACTAGGGCAGACCCATCCATGAGCTGCAAGCATTCCCAAGACATGGAAGGTAGTAATAATCTAAATGAGCGACGATAAGAGCCTTTAATCTTTGTTTCCTCGTTTATAAAAGTATATATTTATTAGCACAGTTTATCATTATTAAAGTAGGACATCTATGAGTGGATCCTCAAAGAACATGTGGAACAGACAGAGTTTTCAAATCATCAAGTCATTTCTGTGTGGGAGAAAGGCAAAATACATCAAGACAATTGGTTGTGGTTACAGGTAGCATATCAGTCTCCATTACTTTTCCACATTGACCTTAAGTTTACATAGGAAGGGAGAACACAACTGGAAACCATTGGGAGACAAAATAAAAACAATGCAGGTGAAGGCAACAAAGCACCAGTCAGGAGTGGAATTGGAAGAAGATGTAAAAGTGATAGGGACTACATTTGCTTTCTCTTCTCTTTCCCTTCCATTAACCAAAACAAGTCCTGTATCATTTCCATGTATAGATGTCTGATTATCTTCCTGTTGATAATATTGCCTTTGTTCCTGCTTTTGCCACTATGAAAAAGTAAAAGCCATATAACTCCTAGAATAATACAAGGAAACACCAAACTGGGGCCAAAGCGACATCAAAGATCCACTTGATGGAATCTCGTATAAGAATAAAACCATACCCGTGCTGGTGAGTGCTTAGTTTGAGTGAACCCAATGGATTACCTGTATAAACAAATACTTGTAATTGCCCACAAAATTTCACATCTGAGTCCATATTGAAAAACCTGTAAGATGTGCAGATTACTTTACAAATAGGACATCAGACCAAAACTAAACAAACCCAAAACAAAACAAACCTATATATCTAGTGCAAATTTACATAATTCCACACTTCATTTCTTAACTGTATTAATTTACACTAGTTGCAGACCTGCCTGAGATCTTTCTACCTGAAGCTTGCAGATGGAAAACCTTATTCCACAATACTTTCATTCCTGAAATTCACATTCAATTAAGAATTTATGAAAGAAAGGCTTAAAGTCTAAATTAAACCATTAATTCTCTCTTGTGCTAACAGATCATGGAAGATTAGATGGGACGGAAGCAAGAGAAGAAACAGGAGATTACTTTTGTGGAACATAAATTACCATCGACTGTATGCTCCTTGGTAGGTGGAGGCAGGTCATAATTGATTTTTTTCTTGAAGCTATTGAGTGTGAAAGCCCTGGAACAGAGATTAAAATATCTCTGCAGTTTTTCGTCATCTTATTAAATCATCAATAATATGTAACCTGAATAGAAGCCCTGAAAAAAACCTATACGCCCAAAAGCTTCTGTATTTATTCTAACTGCTTTAATTCTTCTAATAAAAGATATTATTATCTTCCCACAAACAGTCTTTAGTAAGAAGAGAACCTCATGTATGTATATATGTTCTTACGATTGTCTTAAAGAAAAGCTTGCAAAGCAGCTCAGCAAGAGATATGAAGGAGGAAGTGGGGGACAGGAGAGTGAAAAAGAAGGGATGGAGACTCTGTGGAAGCATTTTGGTCCTGTTAGCAAAAATCTTGGCAACGCACCTGAAAATCTAGGGAAGATTGTTAAAGAAGTGGGGATAGGGGAACTGAGTCATGTTTAGGATACTTAGGAGCTGACTTTTCTGCTGTGGAAACTGTATTTGCTGCTCACTAGGAGAAAAGCAACAACTCTCTTTCACGTCTCAATGAGCAAGGCTTCCAGCCTGCAAGTGTCAAAAGCAGGGGGCTTGGTGAAAGGTGAGAGTAGTGGCAAATACCATTTTTTGGGAGGATTGAGGAAAGCAAACCATCACCATGAGCTGGGCAATGGTAGAGAGGAATCTGTGTTTCCGCAAGGTGAAACTAGTGTTGTAGCCAAGGTATCAGCTTGCAGAGCCACAAGGCAAGGCCATCATAATGCCAGTGTGGAAGGAAAGCCACATACCAGGTATATCTAGAGACAGTGCAGTCATGACACTGCAGCTGTGACATTGTTCTGTGGCCCAAGAGGGACACTGGTAACAAATCCACTACTTCTGCAACATCTTCCTTCATCCCCACATACCTTACTACTCATTTTAAATTACTACAGATGAGATATTTATACCTAAACTAGTCAGACAACATGTGTCTGTAGTCAAGAGACAGGTACTATCAGCATACAGCTCATACAAGCTACTTCAGACACCTGTAGCATAGTGAGTTATAGTCTGAAAGTGCCTATTCTTCCTCATTGTCCCTAAAAGAAATTCAGTTTGGTGAAATGTTGCTAGGTTTCGTGAGGTGATTTTAACCTTTTCAGACCACCTTTTTAGTATTTGGAGTCAACTATGTGAAATCTGTTCCCTTTTTTTAAGTGAAAGAGTAGCCTCGTATTCATTTGTTTCAGTCGCAGACTGTGTCTCCTCAACTTAATCGTGTGAGACAGCCCAGTCATTTTGATTATGCTGTTTACCTGACTGAAATGGCTAAGACTTGTTTGCATATAGCCAAGAGCTTTGCAGCTGGAGCTAACATCTACAGCAGACGTTACGCAGGTGTATCCGTAATGAAAAGAAAACTTTTAATCATTTAAGTGAGGTGATTAAAATTGTGGCTGGAAAGTATTGCTTAATCACTGCATAGGTGTGCTGCTCGTCTACTCAGAGCTCAATTAAAGAACACAATGGGAGACTATTAATGAGCAATTCCTCAAATTCTGAACAGCTTGATAAATACTTCAATTTCATTGGGCACTCTTTTTAAATGCACTATTTGAATATAGATAAAAAGATCAGAGCCAGTTGACTTGCAGATGTTGCTTTCATTAATGAATTAATGTGATGTGTAATAGATTATACTGATTGCCATTAAATCAAACTTCAATGGATTAGCTGGCATATTTAACAAACTTAGTCATTTTCTATGTAATAATGACAAGATGATTCATCAGTATGACACTTTATAGACAGAAGTAGTGTAGAAGTAGTGTTTTTGTGCACCAGAGGACAGTTGGCTCCTCTATTGCCTCTATTGCTTGACTCAACTTTGGGGGCTGCTGGTTGATGTTACTTTGTGTTGTCTAGTGTAACAAGGGTCACTAGGGGGTAAAAACAAGTGGAACATTGTCTTAGAAGCCTTCTATTTGTGAGATTCCATGCTACCCTCAGAGACAGTTACCTCTGCCTAGCTCTGGGTATAATCACTTATATCTCCCCAATGATGTGTAGCTCAAGGCCAAATTCAACACAGATTGTTTACATCTTTATTAATGGCATTAGTACACTGTAACAGCAGGAGGCCTAAGATTTTTTTTCTCTTAATAAATTGATGTTAATATACAAACATGAAGGGTAACTTTGAAAAAACTAGAAGAGCTAATGTATTTTTAAAAGACTGATTGTATAATTTTCTGCAGTTTATTTTTCTTAAATGGTCCTTTTTCCGCTACTTCCCTTAAAAATTTTGTATATAAGCTAAGAAATTCTATGTGATTTTTCAATATAATCTTGTGTTCTGTACTGACAATAGGGATGGAACACAATAGTATATAACATATAGGACTGCACAAACAGTAGATATCCTTAAAGAAAGTATTTCCATCTTAATGGAAATACATTGATGAGATAAAGATGTGTTTAAAATTGTGTTGGCTTTGTGTGGAGCAGTTTCTGGTTAATGGGGTGGGGCTGCAATGGTGGCCCCTTAAGAAATTACTCGAAATCTTGGCCAGCTCTGAGTCAGAAACACCTATGCAACTGAGCCAATTGGGCACCTCTGCGATCACTTTTTGAGGAGGAGAAATCAAAAGAGGAGTGGTTGGAGGTGGTGGAAGAAAGAAGTGAATATGTGGACTCCAAGGTCAGTGAGGGAAGAGAGGAGGAGCTGTGCTGGAGCAGAGACCGCCTGCATCCCACGATGAGATGGCAGCTGTCCCCTTGACCCCCATAGAGGGCAATGCTGGAGCTCAGATCTGCTGGGAGTTCATGGAGTGCTCCAAGACAGAGGGGGTGGCTGTTCCCAGAGGAGCCATGACTCTGCTGGGAGGTGGCATTGGAGCAGAATGTGCCTGGAGTTGTGCTGTCGCAGAGGAGACCCGCACTGGAGGAGTTTGTGAGGATATGCACCCCCGGGGAAGGACTCACACCAGAGAGGTTCGTTAATGACTGTATTCTGTGGGAGGAACTCAGCACTGGAGCAGGGGCAGAATATGAAGAATCTTGCTTCTCTGAGGAGGAAGGAGCATCAGAAACCATATATGAAGGACTAACCACATCCCCCATTCCCATCACCTCTGCACTGCTGAGAGAGAGGAGGTAGAGATATTGGGAGCTGGGAGCTGAGGCCAGGAAGAGGGGAGGGGTGGAGGAAGGAGGTCTGAAAGGGCTGGTTGTATTTTTCTCATCATCCTGCTCTGGTTTACCTTTCTCTCTGTTCTGTTTCTAGTTGGTACTGGATTAAACCGATCTGTTTTCCTTTCTAAGCTGATGAATCAAGTATTTTTTTGTCCAGAACAATAGCCATTGAGCAAACCCTCACTGCCTTTGGATGCACAAGGGCCTTGGTTATCTTTTTTCCTCCTATCTTGCTGGAGCCTCCATTGTCCTACAGAAGTGGTGGCAATGGGGAAGAGAAAGGCAATGAGCAAGTGGCTGAGATACATCATTGACAGCTGAGCATATACCACAACATAAATAGTCATGTATGATGAGACCTTGGAGATGGCTCTACTATGTTCCTAGATATAGTCTTAATACATTATTTTAAAGGACAAAGTCTCCTAATGTTCATGGTAGGCATCCTCTGTTATCATCCTGAATGTCCATCTTGTCACTGCAGCTCTGAAAAGATTCTTACTTACTCCACAGCATTAATAAAAGCAAAAACGCCTGTATTGTGAAAAATCTGAACTAGCTTCATTTTACACTGTAAAAGATCATCAGTAGGGGCCCTGAGAACTAGCCATATAGAGATATTGCTATTTAGACAAAAGATACCCTTCAAAGGGATGCAAGAGCCCTTTAAACCTTTTCTTGTAACAACTGAAGAGATAATCTTTAAAAGGAGAAACTACAGAATCACAGAATGCTTTGAGTTGGAAGAGACCTTAAAGATTCTCTAGTTCCAAACCCCCTGCCAGAGATTCCACCTTCCATTAGACCAGGTTGATCAAAGGCCCATTCAACCTAGTCTTGAATACTTCCAGAGATAGAACATCCTATATTTTAAGAGAACCTTAAAGAGGAGACAATAAAACTGCGTCAGTTTTGTACAGCCATAGATCTCCATGAGTTAATTTAATTTTAATGTTGGACTATTTGCACTATATACCTGCACATGTATTTATCCAGCTGGTAATCTGAAGCTACAAATAAGATTCATTTTTGGACCTGACTCATCTTCCCCTGGCATATGCAGGGATGCAGATGCAGCATGGATGAAGCACCTTCTTCCAGGTGAGGTAAAATACATCATTCAACGTTTGTACATGGGCATGGAGTTATATCCCATCTTCCTAACCATTTCCCACTTTCCCTCAAAGCAAATTTACATCTTCTATTTGTCATTCACTTCACTAAAAGGAGATTCACACAAACAAAAAATGCTTCTGGAAATCCTGCCCCAGAGGAAAAGGTTTTATTGTGCTATTTCACAGTGTGGATCAGTGCAAATTCTACTGCCTAAGTTTATACCTGCATTTTCAGTGCCCTTAAAGATCTGTTTTAAGAAACAGAATCTTCCAGTTTATTTCATTTGTTCAGAAAAATCTAAATGTGACAATGTCGTCTCTGAGACTTTCCTTATTCTATAGAGACAGCATTCTCCATTTCATTCTTTTAATACCCTCATCAACATGCTTTATGTTCATCAAAGTATCCCAGCAGGCAGGAAACATGCAGCAAATGGCTTGGTAAGCCTCATGTCCTTCACCCCATGCTTGTTGAGATGTTAAATCTTCATATCCCCAGTGCATCAGTCATTATTTTGCAGGCAGATTTTAAAGCTCTTATTCATAGAAGCTTAAATCCTGATCGAAAATTGTCTGAAATGATCAAGGACTGTGCTGGCTGTTTAGCCCCTTCAGAAGATGCGCTTGTCAGCACGGTCTGACTCATCAGCCTATTCTCACACTGATTGTTTATTAGGAGGAATTAAATGAAGGAGCCATGAAATAAAATGGGCCTGGCAAGTCAAGATTTTATGGCCAGCATGTGTTCTGCATGTAACACTCACTCCTGGAAATTGTACAAGAATTTCCTCCTTGCTTTTTTTCCAGGCAAAATGCAGTTCCTCTGTTCTAAATCTGCCTCTTTCTAGTCTCTGGGCTGGCATCCATTGGCATATTTTACCAGAGGGACTTTGAGGCAGAAAGTCAGCCAGGGGCACTGCTGGAGACTTCAACAGTGCAAAGCAGCTGCAAATTCCCTTTGCCAACAAACTCTCAGTTGTCTAGACCTTCTCAAGGAATGAACTGTGTGCCGAGGGGTGGTGGTAGTGAAAGGTTGGATGAGAGATGTGCAGATTATTCTCTCAGCAACATCCACTTAGCAAATCTTTTATGATGATCTTGTAAGAGTCTTCCAAGCTTCACAAAGTCACCCTATTAAAATACAGTCTAAAAGAGTAAGCCAAGAACTGAACAGGTCTTTACCTATCCTTTCATCTTCACAAACAGCCTCTAAGGAGTTGCATTTGGAGGCATGCCCCAGGCGAGATCAGACTCATTGCATAAAAATTATGTTTATCTTCTAGATCTATCAAAAATTCTTTTCCATTTGGGTGAAACCACAGGGGGTTACAACATCAAAATGAAGTAAAATCACCTAATAAAAAATATTATTTTCTTATGTTACACATATTGATAATAAATACATCAGCAACATTGCTGTGTAACAGATTTTAGCAGAAGGGCCTGCAGTGTATAGGTGAATTTAACATTCCATTGTTGAGAGAAAGATCCAAGAGCAGGAGGAACAAAGGCATAGGAGAACACAATCCCACAGCACAGGTTTGTGAGAACTACAGTTACACCACATAATAAATTATTGTGAGATCTGGCTGGAAAACTTTTCTATTATCCAATTCCTAACATATGCCAAGTTCTTTTCCTAAAACAGAAAAAAAATACCCAATAGTGATGAATACAGATTTTTAAAGGATTAAAACAAATAGGTTTATTGCAGTCAAGATTTCTTTTTAAAATTTCCTATAAGAGTCTTGTGGATCACCAACAATAAGCAAGGCCCTATGCTTTAGTACCTCAGCTTCTGGGAAGAAACAGGTAAGCCATTAGAGAATGATCCATTAAAAAAGAAAATGTGAATATATCCTTTCCTGAGAAAAGTGGGTACTTCTTAATGAAAATGTGCTTTTCAAAGGCAAATTTACTAGTAAAAAAAATGCTAAAACTACCTATATGTTCTTATGCAGAAGACTGCTAACACATTATAAAACCTGAATTAGGTAGTTGTGATACAATGGGGTACTCAGAAGAGATGCAGTTTCTTCCTTGTTGATTTTCAGACTCTTAGGAAATGTTTGGTAATGTTCTCTGATTAGGACAGGATACTGTTCCTATCTTTTAACTCATTAAATTTACCAGACAAAAGGTACAATTTTGTAAGAGATTCTCTGTATGATTCTTCTGTTGATAAAATCTTGTTATGGTTCACATAGGATTTTGTTTGCTTGAATGGAGAATGTACAACAGTATATAGTGCAGAACACATGATCTAAATTTGATTGTAAAGGAATTTCTTTCTATTTGGATACCTGCTGACAAACCTTTAAGACATCTGCACGTACATTTTCACTACTAGCAACCATTACAACAAGGGAGTGACACAAAATATCAGGACACATTGTCATGCTATATAAGGACATTGTATATCAGTATATTGCAACAACTGTTTTGGATTTGAAATATATTCTAGGAAAATATGAAGCAGCCATATTACTCTGTGGTACTTGGCTGATATTAAATCAGACCTGGGTTATGGATCTTTCTATTACACCAGCTGTTTATATCAAGCTTGGGGCAGTCACAGCAATTAACATGAGTAATATGAATCATCCTCGTAACTCACTTATCACTCACTCTGGCAACCACTCACATAAATGACCTGAAAGACAAAGTCTGCCTCAGATGACTTGCAAACCAAAATCCTGATCTTCCAGATGAACCTACATGAATCATAAGCTCACGAGAAATTATCTCAACTCAATTTTACAAAAAGCAGTTTTGCTAATGATACATGAGAAACAAGACAATGATGGATAGAGAAACAGGAGTGTAAGAGGATCTAATCATGGGATGGTCTAATCTCAAAGGTAAAATATCAAGTTAAAACAACCTGGAAGCATAGTCTGGCCACCTGTGTAACTATTCTCCTGTGGCATTTGTCTCTGGAGTCATCACCGTAAATTTGGGTTTTATCGTTAGCACGGCAGAATTCTTTTGCAGGAAAAATTGAAAAGATGGAGGAAAGAGTAAGTGATATAAATGATCTAAGGTTGAGGAAGTAATGGATACCCTTAATGAATCAGGAAGGTTTTCATTTTTTTAAAAAAGAAGTTCAATCCACCCGTATTCTGTACACCAAGGCATATTCCCACCTGACACACACAGAGCTGCAAAGCTCCTGTGCAACACTACAAATGAGAAGATAAACAGATCAGCTTCTCAAAGGCACACTGAACAGCTGTGTATTGAGAATATCCATTAAATAGATATATACAATAGGATTATCTTTTGTTCATTATAAATTCATAATAGGCAAAGTCTGTACTTTTCATGCTGACTCTAGTTTTACGCTGTCAGAGCTTTTTAACTGTGCTACATTGCCTCAGCACTTCATTTTACTGCAGACTGGTTGTATTTCTCAGCTGGTTCTATAACTCCTCACAAAATCATCCCATAGTAACACAATAAATAGGCTTTATAGCTTTTTTTTTTCCCCTGAGTAAGTAAAAATGAAATCTTTTGAAAGCAGCTAGCTTTTGAGATTTATGTGTGTGTATGTGTTCCCCACTGGTCCCCTCTACCTTTCTATGAAGGAAAAATAAGCAAAACATTCTTCTTCTAAGCGAAGGCTGATCAACCAGAAGGTTTTGCCCTGAGCTGAAAGTACATAACTAGTAGGATCATGAATGTGGTTTTAATAGGTAAAGTCTCACATCTGCAAAGACATTTGACTCCAAAGAAATTCAATAAGATTGTTTTAATACTGGGGTTTTTTTTTTGAGTTTTTACAGCCGCTATTGTCTGCATTTCCTGTGGAGGACCTTCAGGGATATTCCTGTTCACATGCTAGAAAGAGCATTTGAGCCTTGCAATGTCCTCTAGATGGTTCAACAGAGATATTTAGAGCATACTGTGCTTGGAAAATTTTGTACAAGCCACTGAATAGCCCAAACAGCAGTCCAACATGGCCCAAACCCCTCTTTTTCCAGCCCAGTGCATGCACCCACTCATGTTTGTCATATCTCTTCAAAAAGTCTCTGTTTACCTAGTGTGCATAACGATGCATGCATCCCAGCAATCTTGTCTGCTACTTTGGCTTTCCTGTGTGCCCTGTGGGTCTCCTCAAGTGTGTGTCTCAGCCTTCAGTTGGCATTTAGAGACAAATCCCACTGGCAAAAAGACAGTGTTACTGACAGAAAGCCCGAAAATACTGTGATGAAAGAAACTTCCTTGTTACTACCCCATGGGAACAGGCCTGGCTGTCCCATTAGAGCTCATCTTTCAAAACAAGTTCTCACCTAACTTCTACAGAAGACAAAAATACAAGACTTCAGCTAGGTTTTGCACATGACCTGTAGCACATGAAAACTGAAGATGTCATTGTCCTAGGCAACAGCCATTATTTCTGGTCCTTGCAGTGAGACAAATATGTATTCATGGTGTCATCTTGTCTCCCGCTGTACCCCAGGGAAGGACATTAACTCCTGAATTGCCACCACCTCTATGAGGGGAGCTGTCCTAATTCTCTCTTCCAATATTTTCTTTCCCTGGACTTAAAGAGTACTCTTTGAGCCCAGATTCTATGGGGGTCTTCAGAGGGGAATTGTGGGCATTCACATAGTCTGGGGTCAGTCAGGCAGATGAAGACTATGTGGGTAGGCCTAGGTTTGCTAGCCCTGCTTTAGGTCCCTACTAGATTCAGGCAAGTGTGGTGGGAACAGTAGGAAATGCTAGTAGACGGGGGTCTGGCTTTGACCCAAGTAATTATTTTTATTCTTTAAATCCATACACTCTTTCACTAACAGGAGTTAGGTAACATCTCCTATACAAAGCTGCCTGGCAATGGTCACATGATGTAAGTTACACATGAGTCAGGGTGGAACAAAAGCATCTGTAGCTGCTTCAGGCATGTATAAAGACGGCTGTGTCCCAAGTACATCCTGGGTCATCCTGGTACCCAGCAGCATCAGGGTGGTAAGTGATGTAGTTACAGCAGAATGTTCAATACTGAGGAAACTTGACAGAGTCAGTCTTTGTAGATATAGACCCTTGGAGGCTGCCCAGCACTCTCTGCAATAAGGAGAAGAGTGCAATTACGTTTGTAGGACCAGAGACAGTGGCATAATGTATAGGCCCTTATGAAAAGGATGAGGTACTTCCCTTTGTTAAGCTGACTACCAGTGTTCACCCTCTTCTGGGGGAACAGCCCACAAGCCCCTTGCAGAACTGGTCAGTTACAGTGCCCAGATTCCTGGCCCCTAACTGCAGTTAGGATGTAGAGCTATAGGATGTGTTAAGAGGGTTAGAGCCATAAGGTCAAACCACTATTCACTGTGAACAGTTTCATAGCCCAATCACTCGGTCACTCATCTTCCATAATGATTTATTTTTCTTGTATGGATGTTGTAGGAAAGAGTCTAAAGTTTTCTATAGGTATACTTAGTTTGGAAATTACTGCAGGGAGGTCTTGCCTAAACACATCCTTGCAAATAATTTTTCTTTAGAGCTTCATTGCAGGATGTAAAAGGCTAATTAAAGGTAGTTACGAGGTGAAAAATATTGTTTCAGAAAGCAATGTCTAATAAGAGCTCAGACATTTCTATGATTAAATTGCCTTTGGAAAGAGCCAGACTGCCCTCACAGTCTTCCCTCATGCTTCCATCTTTTGGATTGAACATATTTGTCAACACATTATCAGCACTTTCTAGGTGGCATTTGGTGCCTCTCAGTTGGGTATAAGGGCCATGTGTGTGCATTTATCAAGGAAAATTACTTTTCCAGTAAACTTACAATGACACTGTACTGTGCAAACTCAGTGACATAAATATTTCCCTGACTCCAGCATATTTAACAATTCCTTGTGTACATTGCTGTGCCAGATAGTCTTGTTTGGTTACAGAAATTAATTATCAAATGTACTTCAGCTCATACATGTGAAGTAGAGTCTGGAGCAGTTAAAAATTCCATCCATTTAAGAGAAGGGAGAGAAAGAACTGCACTTCTAAATGTTTTCTGCTGTCTAGACAATGAATGAAAGACACGAAAGTAACTTGGGGTGTGCTGAGTTTGAAATCGTCTGACCTAGCTTATGGTCAATTTGTCTTGCAACTGAGCTCTGAAACTGGACTTGAGAGTCTTAGTTCATTTGTTTGTATCCAACCAGTCACAAAAAAATGTCTAAACAGTTTTCCCAAGGTTCTTATAAAGTTTCACATTTTCAGTAATCTTAAGGATCCTTTGCCATTAGGGAAAGTTCCCATGATACTTAGAGATGTCTGCACAGTCAGTTTCATAATATTTCAGTATACAGGTTTTTTTCACCCTTCAAGAGAATCTTTGACAGAGAAGCCAGTCTACAGTACACACAATATAGCTCCACATGAAAGATTATGTCTACAGTACATACAACGTAGCTCCCCATGAAAGAGTAGCAGAAGAACATGGCGGCTATGTTGATCCATGGAACGCTTTCTACAACTAGTGTTCCAAACAATTACTAACAATACTTGATTATGTGACCTGATCTAGGTCGACCTGCTTCTGCAGTGAGGGTTGGAGTAGATGATCTCTAAAGGTCTCTTCCATCTCCTACCATGCTCTGATTATACTGCAGGCAAGTTCAAAGTAAAGTGATGGGCCACTGTTGCAAAACCGAAGAGAGAGCAAGCAGATTTATATACTTTTAGTCATCTGAATTATCAAGAGGAATTAAATGCAAAGATGGATTCCCCCCCCCATTTATAATATTGAATAGAAAAAGAACTGGCAGCTCCTTATTGCTATTCTACTTGCAATGTTTTTGTCTGCTACAGTTTTGTAAACTGTATTGATCCAGTTACATAAAATGTAAAGCCCATCAAGTAACCATCATTCCCTTGTTTCCACCTCATAGACTTTTGCACATATCTAGGTGAACCTGCTTTAGCAGGGGGGTTGTGCTAGATGATCTCTAGAGGTCACTTCCAACCCCTACCATTCTGTGATTCCTCTGGGCTGCTATCTTTTCACCTTAAAGTGAGAGCACATATGGGTGAAAGACATTTAAAAAAAAACAATTAAAAGGCAACTTAATATTACCAAGGGTCAGTATTCAAGACTATGAGCCATGGCCTCCAAAAATGCCAATGACATATAAACACATCAATAAAAGAGTAAGGTCAAACCTGCCTGCCCTCCAGTTGCCAGACTATAGAAGGAAGAAGGTGGTTACTGCAGCTGTGAGACTTGCAAAAAAGTTCTTCCTTCCTGTGTGACTTTATGTGTTTGTTTATTTAAGTCAAAGTTCTTTCAACTGTTGACAGCTGTTCTTTCAACAGCATCAGGGAAGAGAGGAAAGGTGGGAACAATAAATTCAATTCTTGTCTTGAGTAAGTGTGAATGGGACACCTGTAGTTTAAAGAAAGGGAATCAGGTTGAGGATGCACTGCACAAGTAAGCCTTTCCAGGTTCCAGCATCCAGGGTGACTCACCTGTTTACTCACTTTTACATAAGGATGCAATAAGCTGAAAAGTAGTCATTTATGTCCTAAGAAGGTTGTAGGATTCTTGGATTAAATATATGTGACTTCAGTTTGACAAAGTTCTGGGAAAGATTTATTCCCCTCTCAGTGTAGCAGATAAAGTGTGTGTAACTCTCATGCCAGCATGAAAGTGAGAGGAGGTGTAAGAAGAAAATCATGTAATGAAAAGTGAACAATACAAAGGAGGACCCTTACTTTAAAGTACACTTTCTTAAAATCTCCAGTCAGAGGTGGTACTCCCTTCTGCTCTCTTGTATATGATTTATTACTCTCTTATTCCTGCTTTCTAATCGTATAATATCTATCAACTTGGGTCAAATTCTGATTTCAGCAATTCAGGTTGAAATTTAAAGCCCCCTGAAGTACTCCTGCAAAAAGTAATGGATTTCTTTTGGATGCATAGGGTTGTAAATTGAACATAGTTCTGGTCAGTCACCCATATCTGACATCCATCTGTCCTAGGATTTTAAACTACAAGTCCTGCTCTCTAGAACCCATCCAGATACATTATCATCATCATTATTATTATTATTATTATTATTATTATTATTGCCTTAGGACCAAAAACATTCCAGGTGATTTTCAGACCAGCAGGAGACATAATGTTTCTCCTGCAAACTGTACAGTGTAAAGTAAAAAAGACAAAGGGCGATGGAAGCAGACATAATACATAACCCAAGGGATCTCTCTAGTATCAATTTTTATCAGAAATGTATTTGCCTGTTTTAATTACCACTTTTTTAAGCTCATTTTCCAAGGGAATTTGAGCACAGAAGATTATTCACTTGGTGGTCTATAATGCAGGAAATGTGTGGAGAGCCTTTTGGCCTTAGTTCTTACTTCACAAGGCATGAGATACTCCAGCCAGGTAGCATCCTCTACATAGGTTCACCAGAGTCTTAAAAGTGTTGAGTTCACATATAGCCTTGATATAATTTAATTAAAAAGGCAATCAACTGTGAGATGTAGACCTGTTGGAAAGCAGGCTTCATTAATTTTGTGAACACTGAAACCGATATTTATAAACAAATTTATCTTCCATCTCTAGTTTTCTCTCCATGAGTCAGTTCTCACAACATTCTGGCCATCCACAGCATTAATCCAGTTTACACCTAGTACCCCTCCCCTCCTGTATTTAACAGATTTGAGCTAGAGCCTTGGTTTCAAAAACAGTTTTAGGTCTGGTTAGTTAAGTGTCAAAACAAAGGGCTTGAGCACTGTAGAGAAAAGACCTGTTTCAACACCTCTCCCACTGCAATCCTGACTGTAGCTTCACCGTGTTGGTGCCGAACATACACACACCAGGGCAGTTCACACTCATTTTTCAGAGTGAAGATCCTGCCTTGCCTTAGCATTATGAATAGCTGTACTTTTTACAAATTTCGATGTGAAATCCAGATGTTAAAGATCAAGACGTGAACATCACTCCAAACACCTTGAGAACTGGTGGAATCCAACAAACTGGATTCTTCTGTGCTCTTCTGAGTATAAGGACTTTCTTGGTTACATGTCACTAATGTTTTACAGTGAGTTTATGCTGCAAAGATGTGACTTCAGCATAACCTAAGTATATTCATGCTTAGCTAATAACAACAAAGTTGGCTATGAAGTAACGTCTTCTGCAGCAATTCGTGGATTAGTATGGACTGTAAGTCAACTTGGGACTTAAGGAAAGTACTCTGAAAGATAAGATCAATATTCAACTGCATTTGGTAAAGCTAGCTTGGGCATTTACAAAACCTCCCATCATGTCTTTGATTGCAACATAGATTTCAGAGCTAGAGTCCTTGAGCAGGACAGTACTCAAGCAGTCTCTGCAAAATAAATGTAAAGCACATTTGCATAATTCTGTTGTTCTTATGTTGATTAAATAGTCCTAACAGAAGTATACAGGGTATATTCTTTCATGCTATGAAAAACTTTCTTTCCAGATCTCAGCCATTATGATATAAAAGTTTGAAGAGATTTTGGCCAAAATATGCACCACAGGCCAAATTAAAGCTGAATAATGCTATTTATTGTCTCTTAAGCAGCACTTTGCATATCTGTGTTCCAGTCCCAATCTGTCAGACAGTTTTGAGATATTAAAATTTTCTTGGCACAGCAGCAATCCATAAACTACATCTTTCTGTGGAACGTAGTTTTAGATTGGCTAAGATTTTGTTCAAGTATTCTTAAGGTAATAGTTACCACTTATACACAAAATGAGGATCCAGTATAAAAATGCTGAAAACTTCCTTCAAAAAGGAGAAAGTCCACCCCAGATTACATTCAAATGCATAACTAATGTTCTACTTTTTCTGTTGCTCAAGAATGGTTCATTGTTCTGCCTCATTTTGCTCATGTACATGTCTGGATGACATTCATTGTTATTTGCTTCATGTGCAGCTAGATACAAGTTCTAGTGCCAGTCCTTTCCCACCACCAAGCCATTCTCTCATTCCCCCTTCTCTGCAGGACAGGAGGAGAAAATACAATGAAAAAGGTAAAACCCATGGGTTGACATAAGAAAGTGATAACACTCACGAATTACCATGATGGACAAACCAGACTCAACTTGGAGAAATTAATTTATTGCCAATTAATAACAAAGTAGGATAGATAGAAATAATAATAAAAAAAACACTTTTGTCCCAAACTCAACTTCACTCCTAACCTCCTCCACTGAGCAACACTGGGGATAAGAAATGGGGGTAACTATTGTTATAGAAGGTATAAAAATTTCAGTAATTTTGTTGAATAGCTATTTTTAAGTAAAATTCATAAGTAACCTAGCATAACTAAGCAAAACTAGCCCTCCTTGGTGAAGCCGCTCCCAAAGAAAAAACATGCATGAGAAATCAGTCACAAGGAAAATAAGAGTGATAATCACAGAATCGCACCTGCAAACCATAAAACATCTAAGAACAATGTTGGCAATGATTGGTTGACAGGAAGAAAAGAGTTTGTTATATTAACCATTAGACTATTTGCTGTCCTTAACCCATGTAACTTTCTGGTCCAGAGCACCAGGTAACATTCTGGTCCAGAGTGCCAGATAATTAATACCATTCTGGTTCAGAACACCAAATAATCAGTAGCCTAAATCAGCTAGCTGGCCAAGTGATTTTGAAATATATGTGAATATGTATAACTTATGTAATAAGGGACCAATCAATAACAGTGATGTAACGTGTCAAAGTAACAAATAACCAATTGAGGTAAAGGGTAAATTTAATGAACAATTATAAGCAGGCTTTTATGTATGGTAAAAAGGACAAAAGAATTTTGGGTATAAATATCTGTTAAATTTAATGCTTCATTGGACATTCTATAGGAATGATCCCATGTGCCCAGGACGTCTCTGCTTAAATAACTTCGTGTAGATAAGTTTCTCTCCCCCACCAGATTTGAAACACTGTCAGCTCATAACACTGTATCTGCCACTCCTTCCTCCTCACACTGTTTCTCTGCTCCAACATGAGGTTGCTCCCATGGGATATAGTTCTTTAGAATCTTCTCCAAAGCGAGTTCTTCCCATGGGCAGTTCTTCAAGAACTGCTCCAGCATGGGTCATTTTCCATAGGGTGCAGTTCTTCAGGAACAAACTGCTCCAGTATGGGTCCACCACATGACACAGGTCCTACCAGAAAACCTGCTCCAGCATGGACCTCTCTCCATGTGCCACAGCTCCTGCCAGAAGCCTGCTCCAGCATGATTATCCATAGGCTGCAGCTTCCTTCAAGGCATCTCCAACTGCTGTGACGTGGGGTTTTCCATGGCTGCAGTGTGGATGTCTGTTCCAACATTGTCCTCTACAGGCTACAGGCAGGCAACTTGCTTCACCATGGTCTTCTCCATGTGCTGCAAGGGAATCGCTGCTCTAGTGCCTGCAGCACCTTCTCCCCCTCCTCCTTCCACTAACATATCCACAGTTGTTTCACAGTTTTCTCTTCTTTCTCACAGCAGCTGCACAGAGGATTTTGCCCTTCCTTAAACACATTATGTCAGAGGCATCACCAGCACCACCAGTGATGGACTCGATTTTGGGCAGTAGCTACCACATCTCAGAGTTGTCTGGAACTGTTTCTGTGTGACAGGGAGCAGCTTCTGGTGTCTTCCCACAGAAATAACCTCTATATCCCACCCACTACCAAAATACTGCCAATACAAAAAGACAGTACTTTTGAACATTCTGAATTAATTTAATGAGTCTAAAAATTTCTTCAGCTCTACTTCTGACAAGACACAAATGTTTTTAGCTGCCCAAGAAAGAGTGAGGATCAATCCATTCTGCTGCACTGCCCTTGTGAGAGAGAAGGTCAAGGAGGGAAAGTTATGTCCTGCTGTAAGCTGGTAGGAAAATGTAGAGAGGGTCTTCAGCCTTAACTCAGACATATGCTTCCATGACTATGGCAGAGGCGTAACTGACAGTCAGCTTGAAGAGGTCTAGCATCCAAGATGAAAGCATTTAAGTGACTCCACCTGCCACGGGAGACAAATGAGCAAATACCTTCCACCTTTGGCACCTGAGAAGAGATCTCAGAATGTTCTGCCAGTAGCCTGGGAGTGGTCCCAATCACTGCTGTAATGTGTGCATTCTCCTGAACAGTGTGGGAGCACCATAGCAGGACCTCTTGCAGTGTGTTTTTAAACACATATGCACACATATATGCATATGCACTTGTATGTATCTATATATACATGTACTTGCATTGTTGAATACAAATATTCAAGCCCTCATATGCCAATCCATGTCTAAACACACCTGTGCTGGCAAGCTGTCAACTTTCCTGTTCCTGAAGGTAAATGGATTACTAGTCAATGGAAGGAGTGTTGGAAAAGGCAGTGAGAAGAGACAACGAAGAGAAAACAGCTGTTTCCTGCTATGGACAGCAAAGAGAGCAACACCTGAAAATTCACTCATTATTCCATAAAAACAGGTGGCATCGAACAACACATGATGTATATAGCCAGGCTTCTTGGGCTCACCTCTGAACACTCAAGGCAACATGAGAAAAAAATTGAAACTGAAGTTTCAATAAGGCACACTGTTTTGTACAGTGAGTCACTCATCGGAAAGCAATTATCAGCTGATTTTTAAGCGGGTGTCTGCTGCTTTCTTAAATGACCTGCTCTGTGAAAGGATTTTATACAAGGGTACAATCCACGCATAAGAAAATCTTGAATTTCTCTTTTATTTGTCTCAGGTCAGTATAAAATTCCAAATATGCATACCTTAGTAACAGTAGTGAGTACAGAAAGAATTGCCTCTTAGCTGTAAAGGTTAGTCCGTAGTGTTTTTAAAGAAATAACAAAAAAATCATATCTCACTGTTTGCAGAATACTAATTTCATACTCCTGAAGCTTAGCTTTGCTGGGTAAAATGAAATGGATTTCTTTGAACTGTACAGCTCTCTTGAAGTAAGCTTTTAGGATGTTGAAATGTATGGCTACATGAAACATGTCAGCCCATTATTAAAGCTACTATGAGATCTAGGAAAGAGCATATATTGAAAGGCAAACCGGCATCTTCTCCTGGTTTCAGGTGGACATCAGCCTTCTGTGGCTTACGAGTACTCCTCAAGCAAAATTTAATGTTTCAAGCAAAGACTTGTATATTCTAAGCTTTGATTTAAATTACCTATAAAATACTGCTGTCACAAATATCTATTTCAAGTTCCTCTTCGATTTCATATTTAAAGGAAATTTAAAACATAGGTGAAAAAGATGGGTGTTGTGGCCACAAAGCCTCATGCTCTTCTGAAAAGGACTAACATATCCTAGATATGATGCAGGAACTGCAATGCACAATCCAGAATCAAATACAAGCAGACAAAGTGAATTAATAAGACTATTTTTATTCTTTACCTTTTTTATTCCATTCTGGCTAAACAATTATACAGTCAGTTAAATAGTATGACAAAGGTTTCTTTGAATGACCTTACTGCAAGATAACATTCTTGCATCAAGAATATGTAGCTTTCACGCAAAGGAAACTACCAACCAAAATGCTATTCAGTTGGTCTGCTGACTGCCTTTTGAAAGCATTTACTTTCTCAGGCAGGTGAGCTGAATGCATTCGCATCAGCCATCCATTGCTATTGATTCAAAAGACACTTTTCCAGTTAGACATAGTTATTTGCAATGCTAGCACTGGTAGATTAGCAGCTAAAGATTTTTTTTAGGGAGAGAGTTTTTTTTTTTTAATTAAGATCTCTTCGAGAGATTAACAGACAAGATTTTTATTTATAAGAGCCTATGGATATACAGCATTAAAAAAAGTGTCTAGGATCAGCAAAAATTTAAAAAAAAGAAATCCATGAGCATACAAGAATACAGGCAACTGACTGAAAAACCAATTTCGCTCTGAGCACCAGGAGATACTGAATGGGGTTTACACTTGTTATACAGCTATAAGGTCCTTATTGTTTCTCTCCATACCAAGTTCCAGACATCAGTGTTAAGGTTGCCTTGGTAATTTGTTTGCTGGGCTGAGAGTCTCTGAAATCTGCCTGCAACAGATTTCTCTAAAAGCTGCAGTGAAGGAAAAGGGTACATCTAGGTAATAGATTCAAATCTGTTATCTCTGTCAGGGTTATCTTTTAACTGTAAAATGTCCTTAGAAAAAGCTGTATATTTTTCTTTCACCCTTTCCACAAACTCTTTTAAAATATGATAATGCCAAATTTTGATAGCTGTTTGCTAAACAATTAATGAAATAACTGAATATTGAATCTCTCAATTTAAAAAAAAAATCTCTTTTCAAAAAATATGTCTTATGTATATACATGGCTCAGGCCAAATTGTGAGATTAAATGCTCCTAATGAAAGAGCCTCTGTAAGGCACTTTCTATCAGTTATTTAAGGCCTCAGATTCAGTAAAGCAAATGGAAAATCTCAAGGAAATCCATTTTTTCTTTGTTTCACTTTAAGGTATTCCACCCTGACTGATGGGAAGATGAAAACTGGGGTTACAAAAGAGAATACAGTAGGTCAAAAATACTTCTTCAGAGCTTCAAGACCAACTTACTGTGAGAAGATTTGTCTTAGTTATGCAACATATGATATACAGCATGCTTTACACATGTTTGACTGCTTCATGTTATTTCAAATGCAGAAAATATCCAGAGGGATGAAATAAGAATGAACAATGAGCTTTCATCTGTCTATAGGCTCTAGTCTCATAGCTAGTGCTATGCATTATAAAACTCAATGTCTCCACCTGCTACAGACAGCACTGGTCTTCCACCAATCTGCCTCAGCATCCCACCTCCCACTGCCTACTGCCCACTCACTCTGGCTGCCTTTGAGTGTTTCACGAAATAAAGCCCTGATAAGCTACCAGTGGCAATTTTAACATCCATTTTAAATCCACCCAGCATAACTCCTTGTCTCAGCAGAAAACTGATAATATTTCTCCTCTTGTGTTCTTCCATCCAATGGGAGTAAACAATACACCTGCGCTTCATAAGTAGTCAGTGCATCAGCTCTCTGTGTTGAAGAGTTTTGCTTTCAGCAGAAGGTGCGAGAAGGAATATTCAGGTTGTCTTAAAATTTGCTCTATAAAGAGTCTTTGTTATGTAGGTTATACCAAATTTCTGCATTTCAGCTTGCATTTAGTTGTGGCTCAAAACCCAATATCGCTTTGGTCATATGTTCCTTCACTTGTCATCCAAAACTGACTCAAAAATACGTTTAAAAAAAAATCCAACAACGAGATGAGGCATTCTGCTCTTCTCACCCGCTCTTGAGGTAGGAGTTGCTGTAGGCAGCTGAAGTGACTACATCCCGGCAGTTTGCTTCTTGTTGGTATGTTTGTAATTTACGTTAACAATACAATCTCTTATAGTTCTTTCCAGGTCTATCTACTGTTACACAGAGAATACTTTATGCCACTGAAGCATCAGGAAAGCATAGGCATTTGGATTTACGTTTCAAAGCTGAAAAGTATTGGTATACCTGAAAGCTTGTCTGTCCTTTTTCTAACTATATCAAATTGTCTAATAAAAGACATCCTATGTGATCTGATCTAGGTGAACCTGCTTCTGCAAGGGGGTTGGACTAGATGATCTTTAAAGGTCCCTTCCAACTCCTACCATTCTATGATTCTATGATTTCTTGTCCTTGAAATCTATGTCATAATAAAGCCTAAGTGTAGTCAGAGTCTCAAAAATAAGAACTTTTTTATTGCAGAAAGATTACTTATTTTCCCCTCCTGGGATTTCACATTAGCAGCAGTGGGGGTCAAATATCACTAGAAAGACAATATTTCTGGCTGTTTAGGTTTCTGTTTCGAAGTAAAGAGTAGGTGGCCACCTCATGCTTTCCTCAAGGTCTCATTGCAAGTGTTGAACTGCCCTGGTCTAATGTAGCTAGTGAAATACTAATGGGCAGAAGCCAAAGCAGCCTTCAAACATGCAGATGTGGAAATTACTATTTGCATATGACTACTTTGCATAATGATATATAGTGAAAGTGCACACAGATGTCTCTATAATGATATAGGTAAAGCTCAAGTATGGTGATGTGACAGTAAAATTCAATAGGCTGTGAAGAGTTTAATTCCACAGATAGACTGTAATCATTCTAAGGAATAAAGCAGAAAACGGTGGCTAGGAGACTATTTTTCTTTCCTTTAGGTGCTTTAGATATTGAGTAGCACCAGTCTATATGAGTCTTGATCCATCTCTCAGAAACTGCTCATAGTAGACCTAATAACATTTCCACCAATGAATTACAGGAATCTGTGGAATAGACGTATGGAAATGGTGGCATTTTCTGTCACAGAAAGCCTCTTGAAATTCAGACTCCTTTCTTTATGTCTAGAAGCACTTTCTTAACATAAAGCCTTAATGAGTTATACAGAAATTCCTTTCAAATCTATGAAACTCAATATTGTATGGTTTCTTTCAAGGGTGTTACACAAATTTATAGCAAGGAAATTGTTATATATTCTGTAGGATGGTTTAAATTCTTATAAACATGACTAATAAATGTCTTAGGAATCTAGAAAATTAATGAAATAGATTAGTTAGCATAAAACATCACTGATTGAATACATACTTGTGTTAACCTCTTGGGAGGATGTCAGGGTCTCTCAGCCTATTACTTGAAAATCTATACATATGTATTAAACACCATCAGTAAAGCAGAGATGGATTCCTGATGATATCTTCTGATGTTTCCAAAAGTTACTGTAGCTGAGAGTAAACAATGGCCTCAAGTACATTGTGTGTTGGCATAGACCTAATAGTAATTAGTGCAGCAGTGAGAGACATACCATTTGTCCCACAGAGGTGCAGCATATTGTGAATGTCAGTGTATTCAATTGTTCTATGACCTTAACTCCTTACCTCCAAAAACATAATCCTCACTTAACAGCTTGACTTACAAACATATTTTATACCTTTTTTCATATTCAACATTAGGGTAAAAATGAGAAAAAGAACTTTTTTTTTGTCTGGCTAAGATAGAAATCTGTGGCTTTGACTGTAAAAGGGGATGATGTTCACAAGCCCTACACAACTTTGTTTCAGTTTAGAATATGTGGGAGATTACTGAAATAAATGGATTTGTGCTACTTATCATATAGGTGAGAGTTCTTCCATTAATAATAGAAAGTAAATTCCAATATTAATATCTTGGCAATGATGTGACCTGAGAGTTCATTACAAAGCTCTAGTACAAAAATAAATTTCTCTAGCCTGTCTGCAAAGGAGACTTTGGGATATCTGCCTCATGCATAATACATTGAGAAGCAACCAAGGTCACATCCATGAAGGAACATGGTCAATAGAGATGCTGTCTTGTGAAACAAAGGATCACCTGACGAACAGCTATCATTTATGACAGAACTATTCAGATCTTTATTGCTGCTGACATCTCTTTAGCAAATCCATTAGCCTCTCCAACATATACTGCAGCAGTAGCTAAAAGGAATTAATTTAAATACACAAGTGTACATATCAGATGTTTCTGGAAGTGGGCTACTTCTATTCCACTTTCTGCGACCATCATCAAACTTTAGACTCCTATTCTCTTGCTTTTTCTACGCTTTCTTCAGGTCTCCATGCCCATGGACCAGGTCCAGGAAGTCAGAGAGGACTGGGGACTCTGAGAGAAGCCTGAATCTCCTCCTACATTCTGTCTGTTTGCCTGGCTCTGCCTAAAAAGCCAATTGGCAAATCCAATGCAAGTAACATCAGCCAATCAACTTGTTACAGTGAAGCCTATGTGATTCATAATACATGTGTCTTTAATGTAACAACCTTCACAAGAGGGATTTATTTTTAAGCATATCACCACTTTTCACATCTCATGAGAAAGCAAGCAGGTACTTTTCTATCTCTAATAATCTGAAAAGTACACAGGTAAAAGGAATGGAAAACTGTTGAAATCTCCTTGGGCTATCAGTTGACTCTTATGTACTCCTTGAGGGCTTCCCAGTCCCAAGGTGGAAATACTCTTGTCTCATTCCTCTTGTGCAGAACAGCCCAAGTCAAAAGAGGACTAATTGGAAACTGAACCACTTCTTTTGTATGAATATCATCCAAATTGATCCTACAAGAATCTGCATATGAAAAATAAAAAATCAGCAAATTCTGCATTACCTTTCTTTTTCTCCCTGATTACTTCCTTGTGGACTCATTCATAACATAGCCAAGCTTCATCTGCAAATTAGCTGGAGTTTAGTTTTGGGGTTATTTTTCCCCCATATCATATTGGAAAGTTGCTTTGGAACTACCCTATCTTGAAGTCTAAACATTTTTTTTAGCCTCCAGCTAATTGACTGCTTACTCACAGTCAATTTGTATTCATCTGTTCCTGAGTTTTTCAATGTCAAGTGGTCAGGTGTTGAACATCAGTTTGTCATACATATTTTTCTTTCCAATTTCACTAATAGAGGTTATCTAATATCATAAACTCTGCTGACTTCAGTCAGCTTACTAAGGCAGTGTCTGCCTTTGGGATAAACCCCTCTGAGCCAACGGAGAGTAACCTCCCCACGCCCTTGACTTAGAAGAGCCACAGAAGGGCCTTTTAAGGAAATGCTGGGAGTCAACTGGGGTTTAAAAGAAGTAGTGCTTTTATCACACCTCTTTCCAATGCCACTACCAGCAGATGAGTTCATTGTCCTGAGAGCATGGTTAGATTAGTTACTAGCCAAACTGGTTTAGCAGTTAAAAGATCCTTGCACTACTGTTGTGAACATAGTCTGAGCATCACTTTAGTTTGCTTGTCATTATTTTCCTTTTTCCTGTCCTCATTCTGACTGCTCTGTCTCCAAAGGTCATAGGCTTTGCACCCTTGCTCACCACTGTGGCATATCTTACCAAGGGCAAACCAAGAACAGTCTTATATTCCATGTACCTGTATTGCATCATTGTCTCATTTCTCTTCTTGTTCTCCCTATCTGACAGATGAATAATCCTATGTTTCTTGTTTTAATATTACAAACTAAACCTAACTTATCTCTGCTATGGAAAATTATTGCTGCATTTATATACTACCTGATTCCAGCTTTCTCTGGCCATGTACAGACTTATATGCAATTTGCTCAGGGCTCTTGATCATCCAGTGATTCATATAAAATATTTCTTAAATCTTGCCTCATCGTAGTAATCAGAGTGGCTTT
Source organism: Urocolius indicus (assembly GCA_013401255.1). Lineage (NCBI taxonomy): Eukaryota > Metazoa > Chordata > Aves > Coliiformes > Coliidae > Urocolius > Urocolius indicus. The sequence continues at coordinate 395,359 of WBNH01010995.1, forward strand.
GGAGGAAAAAGGAGGAATGGGATTTGGAATATATCAGAAACATGCACACAAACTAAGGAACTTGGAAGTGCTCCCAAGCAAGTAATATAGTCATAGCCTGAGCTGATCTGTGTTTTTTCACTCCTTCCAAACTCTCTGCTTCTTCCTAATACCTCTCTTGGGAAGGAAGGGGAGATTACTAGGGCAAGGAAGCCTGCAGCTTGCTTGTCATGCACATTCCTGACAGTTTTTAGTAACTTTCGTCTGAAAAAATCCTAAGTCATTCGAGCATTAAAGTCCCTGATTTCTCAGGTCATTTGAATTTCCTGATCAGTATACCTAGTTTACCCACATTTGCTTTCTTTAGAAAAGTTATTGTCGCTTAATCCAAGGCTATCCTCCATGACCTTCTATGACATTCTCATGACTTTTGAAAACCATATCTAAAATAACACTGCCTCAGCTCTTCCAGTGATTATTTGGTGAATAAATGTATCAGGTACCATACTCACGAAAGTGCTTCTCCCTGCAGTTGAGAGTAGTGCTTGGCCTCATCTATACATCTGTTGAGAACACAGAGGTCTTTTGTGCCACTGCTAGTGCCAGTACAGGTCTTTGCTCATAAATACAGAGGCTCTGTCTTTGCTTCCCTTACAGAAAGCCAATGAGAGTGTGCAGAATCATAGCTATTTTGAGTGAATGTTCTGAGTGGATTCTAGATGATGCTGCAGCAGCCCCAGCTGACTACGACTAATATGAGCTGGCCTCACTAATGAAGGATAGCTTGTCTGGCAACAAGTTATGCCTGTGGGTAGAAAGAATGATCTTTATTCAAATCTTGACCAAAATAAAGAAATAATCTCAGAAGTCTCCTGTGAGAAGGGATGGGCTTCTATTTAAAAAGAAAAGCCAAAACAAAACTTTTTCTGATCTTCTTTAGGCCTCCAGTGGGACAAACCCATCTGTCACCTTTGGCCTGACCGACTGATGTACTTTTCTGTCATTTACTTTTTGAAAGAACAGTAACTTTCTCATATTTCATATTATGGTTCTACTTCCACTGAACCACAATTAAATAGATTACCCTCCACTATTAGTCCAGTTCCTTGATGAGAATACTCGTCCCTGTTGCCCTTACAGCTGATGTGGACTGCAAGATTCACCCACTCAGGAGTTACACCTGTGAGAGGGTGTCCCAAGACAGGTCGCATTACAGGGAACCCTGGGTGGCAAGAGTCACAAGTGTCTCTTCCTTCACAGCTCTTTAGTATTGTTTACTATTTAAAATGGAGAGAAACAGATGGCTCTTAGCATGGAATAAATGTTACCTGTACTCCCTCATCACTGAGAAAACATTTCTTACAAAAGAAGCAACTTTAGGCACAGGAAGACATTGGAGGCCTCTATTGTAAGCTGGTTAGCTTGAACATTTGCTGTTGGCCCCAGGATGATCAAGAAAGAAGTTCTCTGCAGAGAGGACAGGGGAAGGGGAGATAAATTCAGAGCTTTAGATAGAGAATGTGCAGACAAGGCAGAGACACCATGGTGTTTGTAAAGTATCCACTGCATTGTACTTGAGTGCAGATGCATTTCACATGTCCATTCCTTCCCCAGAGGCTATTGTTGTTTAAGCAATCCCTCAAATTTGCCTAAGGCTAGATGAAGGCCAAAGGAGCACCTGGCCTACCTTCAGCTACTAGCAGCTTGTGAAATGTGCAGCAGGCCATGGTAATGCTGTTTCTCTTCACTCTGCCAAGCAACTGATCTCACACACTGTGACTTGAGTTACCCAAACACATAGCTGATGATCCTGGCAGAGATCCATGGATTAGATGCCATCTGTTACTGCATAGGGAATAAATGCTGCCATTGAGTATTACATTGAGTATCACCACACTCCACACCGATCCTGTGTACAAGAATAGGGTAATATTTTGTAGTAATACTCCAGATTTCTGGAATAAATTTCCCACTACTTTGGTCCCTCACAATTATAGTAGTTGTGGACTTCCACTCCCCTTCCTTGACCCTGACAACAGGGTTAGACTATTTCTCCTACAAATATTCTAACAGACTTTAGCAGGACACTTTTCCCAAGGGATGTCCAAGTTGTTGTGGAACATGTTCAACCAGGCACATGGTATTGTGAACCTCATAGCAATGAGACATACTGTAGACTCAAAGACAGATCATTTGGCACATGCTAGAAAAACAATAAGCCTTGCCAGCCTTCTGAGAAGCTTATTTACCCAATACTGGACCAGGTTAAGACCCAGACTGCTCCACAGTCAACACTAGCTCATTGCAGTGGCCCAGCTCCTCCAGAACCTCAATGCTTGCACAGCAACATGTAGCTGTAGAACAAGATGGTGCTGGATGGAGTTGTTGATACTGTGCATTCAAAATCAGCATGATGAGGTAGGCCTTCACCAGTCATCCATATCCCTGCTGCATTTGCACTAGCCTGCAGAATGTGTGACTGTGGCAACTAAGATAAGGTCATCTAGTCTCTTACTGCTTCTTCCTCCTTACAGATCTGAGACTTTCAGTTTCCCTCTTGCCAACTTTATGTCCAAAAAATTGCAACATCTTGCCATGGTGAAACCAGAAGAGCAGCAGAATACTGAAATCCTCAAATGTATGAAAGGTGCTCAAGAGCTTCTGTGATACATAGCATTAGTGATTTGTTGCATCCAAGATACAGAATAGATTGCTTGAATTCTCATGAGATTTTTATACTTAAAGTCTTTTCATGTGCAAAATGAACACATTGTATGGGCAAAGTGAGGAATTTATTCTAATTAATCTCAATGATCTAGTAAAAAATTAGCAATGCAGTTAAGATGATACTAATAGTTCACATTACTTAGCATTAAATGATATATACACAAACTTTCTTTATCTACCCCTCTCTGGTGGTCACCTTCCCACTGTCCCTGAGGTTACTGGATTCTGGGGTTGTACAAGACAGGTCTCAAGGTTGTATTCCTCTAATGACTAGTAATTGACCACTGATGAGTTACTTAAATCCCTAGGGCCACATGTTTTCAAAGTCTGTGCTATAATCTCATGCCTGTACACAGACTATATTTCTTTCTAGGATCAAATCTAATTCTGCATGAAAGAACTATTTGTTTTTACTATTAATAAGATGGTATTATAAAGTATTAAGTGTTATACCAGAGAGCTGTACCACATTAAGCAAAAGCCAAAACAAAGTAGGTTATTTAAATATATTGCTGTTACTAGCTAAAATAAATTTCCAGGGAGACCAAGCAAAGTCCAGACAAAGCTTGAGAAGTCATGGGACTCACATTGTTAGTTAACAGGAAGCCTATGGTTTATTCCAGGCAATGGAATACCATATTTGCTGGATTTATATGCTTTGATAGACTATTCCCAGAGTGACTGCAGAACAGCAAACTGTAGAGGACAGTCCTATAATGCAGATAAGAAATAAGCACTTAACTGTGGGAGAGCTGCCTAACAAAATCTGTGTAGGCTTTTATTTTACAGGACTAGGCACTAATAAACAGCCTAAGATATGGTTCAGTTTCCAAGCTCAGTCACAGCATCTTGTGAATTTTCTAAAATAGTACTTAATATGGGCATTGTCTCCGTCTCTCATTGATAAGAGAAGTGGGGAGTAGTGATTGTCTCGATTACTAACAATGAGAAACTAAGAGAACAGGCAAAAGGATATGAACTCTTACTGAGTTAAGTATATTTATGTGAACTGCTTGAATATCACAGCTTATGCAAGAAGGAAATATTTCTGCCCTCACCTGACAATCCTATTTTTAAATGTTATTTCTCCTTCTTAGCAGTTGAACTGATTTGCTACCATGGTCAACTGTCTCTGACTGGCATTAAAGTGGTGCTTTGATGAGGATGTTTATACATTATTTGGGCTAAGATTCTTACTGATGAAGTATTTTTCTCATTTCCATCCTCACTCACCATAGAAGAGACAGGGACGACACAGAAGAAAGAAGCTCCGTCACCCACTGTGATGCAGCCATCACATTCCCTGCCATCTGGTCAGAGGGACAGGGTTGGGTGCTGAGCTCAGAGTTGTCCGAGCATTCTGAAAGTGACAGGGATGTTGTCACTTGTGCTACAGATGAGGAAAGGATGTCCTGAGAGCATTGTCTGTAGTTGCTTAATGCAGAAATACGGTTCTAATTTATATTGAGCATTCACCAAATTGCCAGCATGTAATTATGGATCTCAGCCTATATTCCTAGTGTGAGCCTTCAGTGTCAAGGTTAAGTGAATGCCTTGAACTATTCACTATTGATTTTTAATTTAGATGTCTGTACTAGTCTTTTAATACTATTGAGATGAGAAAGGGAATGGAGACTCGGTAATTAATGGGCACTGCTCTCTTTATCTACCTCTTGTCCTATTACCTTTGGGCTTCAGGGTTTCATTGTGCTTCTGCTTGACGTGTTTTATCTTTGTTTTCAAAACTAAAAGTCTCCAGTCCTTATTTTGTGTGCTGTGTTAAAGTACATTCCAAAGCCACAGTACAAATAATTGTTGTCTAAAGTAAATGGGGAGAAATCAAGACAACTGATAAATCTGGACAGCTTTCTTGGTAGTCTCACTGGAAGTGAGGAGTGAGAAGCTGGATGTCATTACTGGAGTAGGAAAAACCTTAGCATAGTCAGTTTGAGAAAACAAATCTGTCTCAGCAAGAGGTATGAGTGCATAAGCTTTCTTTGTAGAAAAAGAAAAGAACTAAATATACAACTTGGTCTCTATTCAGCATTCATCTTTGGGCCTTCTTAAAAAAAAAATTAAATAAAAAGCTCAGCTGCACTGACACATAAGCTCTCGTTATAACAACCTTGCTCGTGTCATAACAGCCTTGAAGGAAATCCATCTAAGGAGAATACCAGATGCATCCCTGGGGATAAGGAGATGGAACCAGAGAGGGAGTGTGGAGTTCAAGCTTGAATGCTTTGCAGTCCCCTCTTCCATGAATTTTCTAACCCACTAACTGAACCCCTGATGCAATGTATATGTGGGAAAACATATCTTCTGTAGTCCATTGGCTATAAAGTAGATGCTCATTTACTGCATTGCAAGGTACTTCAAAACACTGCACCTTAGGATTACTGATGGTTCTGAGCTGAAGTGTCTCTTCAGATCCAAGCCACCATCATTCATAGGAAATGCTAGTGCTGAAAAGATGTTTAAATCTTCTTCTGCCTACATGTTTCCTATGTAGGAAAGTCTTGGAACAGCCTTCAAAAATTACCCCATTTCCTCAATTTCTGAAGCCAAATGATCTCACATTTAGGCCTGTCAGTTTCCCTCCATCACTTAGCAATTGGTTAGGATTTTTTTTCCCCAGAATGTTTAACACTTGCTCTTGCAACAAATGGAATATTTGGAGCACTGTTAGGCCAATAATTAAACACCTTTGAAAATTTCACTGGTGTTTTCTTCTTTTTTCTTCTGAATTTTGTATTTCCACATCGTGACCAGTTCCTCAAAATTTCCTAATGACAGTTATTCTAAATTTTTTATTTCCTTAATGGTGATATATCATGGCATACCAAAACTACTGCTCATAGAATCATAGAATGGTAGGGTTGGAAGGGACCTCCAGAGATCATCTAGTCCAACTTCCCTGCAGAAGCAGGTTCACCTAGATCAAGTGACATAGGAACATCTTGAAGACTGCCAAGAAAGGAGACTCCACAAACCCTGTGGGCAGCCTGTTCCACTGCTCCGTCACCCTCACAGTAAAATATGTTTTTCTTAAATATAAGTGGAACTTTTTGTGTTCATTAAAAGAAAAATGAGGACTGATGAAATCAGCAACCATCACCCTCCTGCCAATCATGGTGAAAAGTCTTAATCTGTAGCTTGTAGACAGAGCTGTGAGGCAAGATTCTGCAGAGTTGATGGGAATGCCATTTTGGTAGTTCTTTTTCATTGTATTGTTTTACTTCCTTCAAAATGTGGAGCCGTCAAAAATGCATTTTCATAACATTTCTTGATAATAATTTCGCAAAAGTTACTGCAGAGAAACCGAAAATGTCTTGACATTTTTATTTGGGAATGTGCACAGATTTCAAAATTCTAAATGTTAGTTTTTAAATGTTATGATATAGAGCTGCTTTGACTTTTATATTTTTAATTCACTTTGTCGTGTCATTGATTTTACATTTTTCATAATATTAGGCATTACAAATGGCATCAGATACCTCTGTGTGGGCAGTGTCTGGAGCTCTGCAGTGTACATGCTGACACTACATGTAGGTATTGTAATGTGGAACTGATACCCCCTTCCATAGTTTGTAAAAAACCTCTGTATCTTGGTCATTACTATGTAGGTAAGATCTTTAGATCTAGGGCAAAAAAAGGTGCTATCACAGATTTCTCAATAGTGATAAATACAACTAAAATATCCCCCAACTTGAATAATATAAGGACAGTAGTAAGAAGTTGAATTAAGAAAAACCAGAATAATTTCAAAATGTCATTTTACTCTGCGAGAAACCTTGAAAATAATTTATTTCCATTTTTGGAATAGAAAATTCTGAAATTTGTATTCAGTTCTGCATCTGAAAAGACCATAGGACTAGCCAACTCTGGAGGGCCTGCCTTCTGACTTCACAACTGCACATACTTTCTGAGGGCAACCATAACACACAGCACACAGTGATATCATTCCTTACCAGTTTCACTGGAAACACTTTCATAAAACTCTGGGCTAATTAACTTTGAAAAATGACTTTCCAACTATTTCTACACAGCCAGGGGTACCAAATCTTGCTTAGACTTTGCTGAATCAAACAAACTGTAATTTTAAGGATACAGTAATCCTTCAATTTTTTTTTTTTCAATTTTATCAAAGATTGCATTTGCTTCTTTTTAAAAAAAAAAATAAAAATTACACACTTCTAATAAGTAATCTGGCTGACCTCCTCTGTAACTCTTTTTAAAGTATGGTGGGCTAGAAAAATGTGTGTGTGAAATTTTGGACAGATGAGTTGTGTTTGGGGAAAACTATCAAAGAAGAAAGTTGATCTTAGTTACGCAAACGTTACTAGGGAGAAACTCCTCTCTCTTCAATAGACATTCAAAGAAATGATGGCCTGAGATCCTGAAAGAATAATGAAATGTGAATTTGGAACATTTACTCATTCTAACCTGTTGGCTAGAAAAAGAGTGGAAAGGACCTGCTTTTTATGCAACCAATTGGAAATATCTCTTTCCTGCAAGGGAAAGGCTCTACAGCTCAGGCAGTGTATATTCACAGAGCCATGGTTATCCAGAAAAAAATACAGAAAGTTTGGTCATTTTATATATCTTGTAACTGGTGCTCTGAGGATACTTTGGTACAGAATGAGAAAAAAACCCATGGAAAATTAATGGAAAAATGAAGATTTGTTAGATCCCATTAACCTGCTCACTGGCAATATGTGGCTCATACCAAAGACTTTCTGATGACTTTGGCATTCAGACAGGAAAATAACAAAGTCAAAGAACTTTGATTATCTGCACATTATTCCAGAGGGTAAAAAATGAAAGAAAGAAAGAAAGAAAGAAAGAAAGAGCGAGCTCATTTACCATTTTACATTCCTAATGTCTAATCTGTTTTTTCCATTTCTTAGCCCCATTTGCCTTCTTTAGGCTTCCACTGCCTTTAAGCAGGTACTATTTATTACCCTTCTTTCCCTTTCTTCTCTGATTTTTCATTGCTTCATTAAAGGATATGCCTCCAATGTTCCTATACTTTTCACTCTCACACTCTGTTTCTTCTTCCTAAAATTTGTTGCCATACTTCTCTTAGGTGTGATACTTCCAAGGCACAAAGCCAGTCCTATCCCATGTTGTGCACCAAGCACTTGCATTACAGCATCAATCATCTGCAGTCTCACATTTCAAAGGTGTGCATGTTATTTTCTGTCATCTTTCTCTAACTTTCAGCATTGTTGCCTCTCAGTTTTTTCTTCTCTTCATCCTGCACTTGTGTCAGATTAGTAGGAGTAGTCTTCAATTGAATATGGAATTTAAATCTCTCTAAAACTCTTTTATTCTGTCTCAGTAGTTTATAGTAGTAAGGTAGTCCTTGATTTTCTCACAGTAGTACAAATGTTTGTGTAGTATAACCTGCAAGCTTTCCATAACGTGCTGTATAAATACAGTGCTCCTAAAACTCATTCTGATATTTAAATCTTCATTCCAATATTTCAATCCCGTCTTCTACTCAGAGTCAATTAAAACTTTTTTTTTTCCAGATAATACCTTCTAAAACTAAATATTTAACACTACAGTAAATTTACAATTATATACCATATTCCTCATGTTAATTTTAGCATTTCTAACAAAACAAGTTTTCTGGACAGTATCTATACTTCAGTAGTTAATGTATTGTCTAGTGTGGAGATCACTGGAGCCATGCTTTGATTCATTCATTGATTTAGAAGTGTTTTATTCTGCAATTTGCTGAATGAAAAGTAAGAAGATCAATTAGAAAACGGAGGTCTACTCATTAAATAGTACTGGAAGAATCCAGCCCTGTGAGCTGTTTCTCACATGTTTTTTCCCATCTCTTAATGCCTAAAAAGTCCTTTTTCATGGAGTATTTTCAAAGACTATTACTTCTTTGCCTGAAGGTTATCATAGTACTTACTTTTATCCAGTCATTGAGAGAATTACTTTTATCCTAGCTTTACTGTAGCTTTTTATGCCTCCTAACTAATATCAACATTTTAGTTGACCTTAGACCAATTGTGAATCATGTCACAGTGAAATATGCCACTCCTAAACCAGAATAAGAGCACTTGCTTTTTTGCTTTAGTTTCTGTAAATTGGCTTTATGTTGTTAGTGAAAGTGAATAGACGTTACTTAATCAAGAGCACACAGGGCCAGTTAACATGGCTGAGCTGGCACACAGCAACTTGCTTACCTGCAGTAATTTAATCGCACTCAATTATGAGGCCACATCATTAATTTTATTGCTGTAACTTTCAAATGTAGGTGAAGACTATAGCTTATATAACTCTGGGAGATGATTGCCCTAAATACAATCGAGACCAGCTAGATAGTATGGATTCCTATTTTCCAAGGTATTTGAGTAGTTTTTCTCTGTTCCTAATATTTCAGCATTGTTGATGTATGTTCTTCCTGATGACAGGCTTGATACCACTGTAAGTTATCTCAGTCACTTTTGAAACATTATTAATTTCATGTCTTCCTTATTTATGAATATACCTGTTTTCTTCCCTCTGGTTAGCTTCCAAAAGCTCTTATATTGCTTTCATATCTCTGGCACATATTAACTCGTTTTGCTGCTTTGCTCCTCAACATCGACTTTCTCAGAAAACCTGAAAAATTTATCAGCAGTCCACCGAAAAATTCATTAAATTTTCAGGAGAAGTAAGATCCTGTTTTCAGTGACTCAGCTCCCATAAGATATCATATTCTCGACAACAGTTACCACTAGTAGTAAAAATCCAGCTTCTTTACTGAATGTAGTCTGCTAGGTTCTGATGAAGTCCTTCATTTCTATTTATTTTCTATGCAAAGTAAGCAGTGGTGTTGATTTTTTTCTTAGATTCATATAATATCTCAAGTCACACAGAAGGGACCCATTGTCTTAAGCAACTCAATGCAGATGTTGAAGAGTTTCAGGAGATCTTGGTGCACATATTGGCCATCCAGAAGGAGTCTTTAAAATGTCCCTCAGGCTTCCTCTGAAAACTTTACGGTTTCCCTGTCCCACAAATAGAGGAATATGTGTCATTTGGGTACTGATAACTTTCCCTTGAGCCAGGGATGTGCCTATCCTATATCACTTTTCTCTGTCAGGAGGTAGACTTACCTTATCTGTTGTTACAGATAACAGGAAGGAGCTGGAAGCTTCAGGAGTAGCAGGAACAAATATTTTCCAAAACCTATTTATAGGAGCTCAAAGCTGCAGCAAGATCTCCTCTTTAGGCCTAGCCTTCAGGTAATGATTGCAGAAAATACTCAGCATCCATGAAGAACAGCCATGAATGCCAAAGTATTAGGACTCTAAGTTTCTACTGGAGATCTTCTTGTACAGAGCATGTCTCTCCTGGAAAATGTAATGGACTAGTGTCAAACTAATTCTTTTTTTTTTTTTAATGAAGCCTTTACACAACAAATCTGCTTCAAAGAAGGTTGACTAGACTTCTGTGCATTAGCCTTTTGTAATTAGTTTCTTACATACACATTCTCTGTCGGAGGAAAGCGTTCAGTTGTTTTCTGAGATATTGCATGATTTTTGGTTTATTACACCTAAAACATGACCTTTTCCTAATTTGGATCTTATTTATCACAACACTGAGAGATCCCCAGGCACATTCATGCAACTGAAAAGATTATATCCACTTGCTTTCTCATTATGTCCATCCAACTTGTACACCAACAAGTAGATTTTATTGTTTGCCTTTCCTACTGACAACCTCAATACTCTCTAAACTTTTCTTCTCTCATCTGCCACTCATACTTTTCCTCCATGCTGTCTCTCTCAGCTACATTCCATATCATCATATTATTGCTGCTGCTCCTCACCTTCACTAACATTAGTGTGGTCCCTGGTCCTAATGCATATCTGATGCATATGCTTGATCCATCACAAAGACACACCTTACCCATACTATCCTACTTATAAAGATGCAGCTTCTTAGTCTGATCCCTTTCTTTTTACCCAAATTTTTGGCCGTGGATGAGATATAGGAAAATGAAAATCCAATCTGGCCATTGTGAGTCTGATATGATTTCCTTTAGCAACAATACCCCTGAGAAGGTATATGATTTTGGGGTAACAAGTGCCATGCATGTATCAGTAGATACAGAGAGATTTGATAGTGGAGGAGGTTTAGTCAGCATCCTTTTGGGCACAGGATGAGGCATGCCTCATTTGAAAATCAGTTAAGGTAGCTGAGTCAGTTTTGATTCATTCTGCTCATTTCCTCCTTTTTTCTTGTCAGTTTACCCAAGACTGAACAAATCTATTTCCGTCTTTCCGTATCTTCGAGTTACTGCTTTCTACTGCCAACCCTCCACACCTGATGTATTTCAGTGGGAAAAGGCAATGCAATCTCTCTTTGACATGGAAATTGTTCTCCTAGTTATTGTTATCGATTAAATGAATAGAAAGAACATAAAGCCCACATATGCCCAGTGTCTGAAAATCTGTTATTATCTCAGTCCCAGAAACTGTAGAGATATAATGTACAGTATAATTACCTTCTCGCCCTCTAATTTACACCAGAAAAAGCCCCCTCATATGAAACCTAGTGCAGGTTTAGAAACAGTTTTCTCTTTACCATTATGCACTGCACACTACTGTGAAGGGTAATGTGTAACTTGCTCCAGCATTAAAATGGATGTTTTGCACAGTGGAAGTAACTTCTGTATAACTTTAAACAAATGTGTAACATCCTGGGGTTTCTACAAGGATTTTTCTTGTCTCTTGTAGATATTTGAATGAGTTTGCCTGGTGAAGAGAGGTATCCCAAATTGCTGCTCCCAGAGTATTTTTACATTTCTGTCTTTAAAATTCATTAGCCCAGGTATCAAAAGCACATTAGGAAAAGACATTGTGATTTCTCTAACCACTCAAAAGTAAGAGTCAAACTATGTCTTTCTCAGGCTATTGGGCCTTGACCATATTCCAGTCCTGCTTCTCTGATGACTGATATGCTCAGAAGGTCTAACTATGGCCCCCATCTTCTTAGGCACAGAATGCGGATGTTCCACTTCCTAGGACAGGCCACTGTACAAAAGTTAGCTGCTGAATTGACCCTGAGACAAGTACTTCATCAGAAAGCAAGGTGTTTTGGAGCATGTGGTTCAGGCTGACCACGTTATGTACACCAGGACAAGCCAATGTGCAAACTGGACCCGCAGGGAGGTACTGATTGATGTGAGGCTCTGCGGCATGTAAAAGAAGGATAGATTATGGATAATCTGCTCAGATTCAGAGATGGAGAATGTTAAAACTGTAAATTTTTAAGCAGAATTTAGATCAGCTATGTACATCACCTTTAAAGCTTGGCTTTGGTACCATGGCTGTTACATTGCACTCCATTTCCTTCATTTTCTTCCCACCAGATAAAGCATACATTGAAGAAACCTGCCCTTTTGAAGAAAAAGACTCCATTTCCAGCCTCTGGTTAGGACTTTGTTCCGGTTTTCAGGTACCCTTGCTTTCAAGAAATGATGTCTTATTTCCAATGTGAGTTTTTCTGCCTTTCATTCCCAACACTGAATCTTGCTGACTCTTTTATCTGCTATACAAGAAAACCCTTCGGTATTTTCTCCCCATGAGGGTATTTATATACTATAACCAAATCATCTTTCAGTCTTTTTTTTATATATGTAAGCTGGAAAGACTGAGCTTTTAAAGTCTGTTGTGTTCTCAGAAAGAGCACATTTTCAGATCAACTGTCACTCCCATGTGGCACACCCACATCTAAGCAGGACAGTCCATGCATAAACCTGAGAAAGCAACATCTTCAGAATACTCGATGCAGTCATTTGTTTTTCTTTCTCTCTCTTCTCTTAAAAACAGACAGGTAAATAAGGAAGTATTGTAAAGGAAAAGTCATTTCAAAGTACCCATATCTTCTGGCTGGAAGAAGGGAAGCTACTGCTTTGGGTGTTTTTTAAATTGTCTTATGCCTTTAATGGGCATTTCTACTTAAATGCAAAAAAAGTAAACAGTTTCAAATTCTGCTTTGCATCCATGATGCATTCATTTGTAACACATCACTGATGCAATGGTAGAAAATGAGCCTTTCCATTTAATCCACCCTTTTCCTTTTAGCATATATTGCAAGAATTTGACAGGCTGTCTCATGAAACTAGAATTGTTAAAATACAGCCAATAAGTCACTTGAGAGCTTCTGCCATTTCAGGACCTCTTTCAACTTTCTTCTTCTCTTGGCATATATGTGTTTTATATTTGGGTTTTTATTCTGGTTTAGGCTTTTATTCTTCCTGTAAAATATTAATCAGTACATTTTGGGGCTTCTTACTTTATGCCCACATTTCCAATTGCTGTTTTGAATTGGTCTCAAATTCTTCTATTACCTTTCCCAGTTCTTTATCTCAGAGCATAATGAATTGTGTTTTACCTTTTTCTCTGGTTATTACAACCAGATCTCTACTGATGGTAAATGGTAGTTATACTTTCTAAAAAGCTCCACAGCCACACCCAGGTAGAAGAGAACTTAAATTGAGTAAAATCTAGTGCAGCCAGCTTAATTTCTATTTCTACTTCAAGCTTTCTGACAGACCATTAGTACTGGTAATATTTAGTTGCTTTCAAGAAAAGATTGGTCTGCTAATGCACTGGGTCACTGAAAAAATGTTACACTCAGCAGAAGCACTCGTCAGAAGCCAAGAAGATGAAAAAAAATCATTCATGCTAAAGTACATCCGAATGCAAAAGAAAAACCTGGAGTATAGCCTGAGCTGCATAGTGGATTTATATTTATATCTAGATCTATATTTATATATCTATATTTAGTATATATGCATAGTTAAATACTCAAACCTGACCTAGAATTCCCTCTAGCTCAGTTTTCTGGTAATCAAAAGTCCTCAGAAACTGAAAATATTGCCAGTACAGTACAAAGAAACCATATTCTCTCTTGCTTGTTCTGTGAGGGTAACAACAGTTGGTCTGTTTTATCATTTTTTCCATCAGTGACAATAATAACTTATGGTATTGTTTTTCAGCTCATTCTGGGCACAAAGTTCTCCATTGGGGAGCCAAATAATAAAATCCTTCCATCCTTGCTCAGGGGCTCACTTGGAAATAGCTGGGCAAGATTCCCTGAATGTGGCTTAATATTACAGTGTGGTAGATGATCACCCTAAAAGGGAAGACGTTTTAAATACTAGTCACATTGTCCATAGAAAGATGTCATTCATTATCCCAATCTTCATCCTGCAGAGACATGTTTCTGAAGATGACAGAAAAAGAAAGTATTCTTGTCTGGTTTATTAAAATAGGGAGGGTTTTACTGGGGTATTTTATAGCTGGGTTAGCCATCTGAACTCCTTTTCTGTCATAAAGATGCCTCTGAGAATTGACCAGTGGCAGTGAAAAGTATTGTGTCAGTGATGTTTCACTGCAGGGTTTTTAAATGAGCAACATTTTCTGATTGAAAATATGCAAGCATGCTGTCCTCTTTTCTGTGCTCTAGATGTAAAAGAACTACTTAATTAAGCTAATTAGGATAATTAGATCCTCAAGCCATTAGCGTTCTCCCAGTTCAGTTTCTTGGGAAACTGCAAGGTAACAGAAATGAGTTAACATGGTCACTATTTGGCATAATGCTGCAGAGAACCTAGGGCAGTGGAAAAAAATCTCTCAGGACAGCATCTCACAGGAATTAGACTAGAATTATTTCAAGAAAAACTCCCTCATAAAGTTCAAGCAGGGTTATTTTCTAGTGATGCTTTTTTCTTCTTGTGCTTTCACTTTAGTGCCTTTTCTATTACTACTTTGCTTAGATTTTTGTCACTTTTATCATCTTTTATTGTATGATGATTGCTCTTTCAAGAAACCTGATCTGCATGAAGATCTGAAGCTACTGGAGCACTTATAAAAGACCACCTGATACCAGACAAACAAAAGTCTACAGCAAAATCTTGGGGAAATGACTTTACTTTACCCTCTTCTCCCCACTTTCATGCATGCTGCTTAGAGCACTTGGCTTCCTGGATTATATTACTCCATGCAGCTTCTGTAAATGAGATAAAGTTTGTAGAAAAGGGAACTGCATGCAGATCCACAATTACATTACTTTAGCAGCACAGCTTGATGTATTCAACAAATAAAATATAGTGGATGTTCATTGGTGGTGGAAGACAAAACTTGGCTTCCACCAGAATGGCCTAATTTGCCCTAATGTTCCTTCATTTTGGTCTTCCTAGTGATCAGCAGACTAGCTGCCATGGATCCACGCTGTGCTGGAAGGAAGCATACAGAGTTGAAAGTACTTCAGCCTTAAAGCAAAGCTCTCATTAAGAAACATGAAATGCAGTGTTTGATATTGTACAGTTATGGGAAATGGAAAAATTCAATGCAAGAGCTATGAAAAGTATGACAGATAAAAAAAAAAAAAAAAACAACAAAACAACCAACCCTTGTCCTTCCAAACATTCAAATTTAAATCCTACATTGGTGCCTCCAAGAGAGATCCCAAACTTCCTTAGGTATAAAAGGCAGAAGGACCAGAATAGCCATTTTTCTTATGGTCAGATTTTGGTTTGTTTGTACACACAGGGCTGCATTGTAGTCTCTACTCAGTCTTACAAATTTCTCTTGAAAAACTTCAGGAGTGGAACAGAACTTAACAGAAGAGTAGTAGAGTTTCTCAGAAAGGTCTGATTAAAATCACAAACAAGCAAACATACTAGAATTGAGTTGTGACACTTGAATGAAACACGGTAGCTGATTTTCATTTTGTCTATTGTCCTTTGTGTCTGGAGGCTTCAATGGAACATTTAAAGTACTGCGACCTGTTTCATTTCAGTACCAAAATCTCTTGGTAAAGTATTTATTTTCATTTAATGAAGCATAGAAAATACAATCAGTGATAAATATGAACCTATGTCAAATGGATCTTGGATGTGTAAATTTCTCCCCAAATGCTCATCATTAATAGTAATCCCTCTGGTTATAGTACCCTGGAGTCTGATGAGCTATTGTGGCAAACGACAATAATTTCATTTCATCTTCTTGGAAACAGTCCCTTTGAATTTAAAGCACTGAAGAATCATTCCAAAGATTTTTGTCATGCTCAAAATGTACACATTAGTAGAATAGTTTCATATAAATTTCCTTAAGTTTCTTCGGCAAAATTAGAAAATATGTTCCCAGGACTATACAGTATTCTGACTGTTTCCTTGGAGATATTTTATTTAAACTAGGGGGTATTTTTTTGTTAAAAACAGAAACATAGGACTATGGGTTGTTGTTGATGAATTTGGGGGTGGGTTTTGTTTGGTTCTTTTTTTTTTAGCAAATCTATAGACCCATCAATTTATCTCATTAAATTAACAGAATTAAAACAGATCTACAGAATGGACTCAGTACAATTAAAGGGAAGGTTTTACATCATTTCTCCAGATACCAAAACATTTAATTCAGCTGCAATGAAACATTGTTAAACCTCAAGTCATTTGAATGTTGAAGCAAAATATTCTCTTTAGGAATTTCACAGCTATTAGCCTTGAGTTACCAGTGATGAATGTTTCTGGAGCTGTAAAATTTCTTCAGACCCAAGAGCACATTTTACCCTAGTTTATTGTGGTCTTTCTCTCTCCTTGAAGAGGGACCATCATTTCTGATTGGCTGTGCAAGTGCAGTACAGTGCAAGAGCTACATATACCAGTGTCCACTTTGCTTAATTAGAATTTGAAAAATATTGTTCTTTCATAAATCTGGATCCTAAAAGGAAATAAAACTTGTGAGACTAGCCTCTGATGAAAATAGGCTTACAAAATCAAATGCAAGCTGCTTTAGCTTTCTACATGTTTATGACATAGATGAACATACTGGAAACATGGATATGTTTTTCTTGATCACAGAATACTAACAATTTTTACATGAATACTTCTAGCTGGGTTCACACAGTAGATAATTCCCTTTCATATTGTCATAAACATTATTAACCGGCTAGAGAAAGGTCTTTTTACTCTCAGAAATGTGTTGTGGTTTAAGCACAGGACTAAAGTTTTTCTTATGGTGTATTATTAAGATGTTTGCATTCTGATAACTCACAAGTCTGCTCTGACATGTTTTATCTGTCCCACCTTCCATGTCTTGTAGGTCTCCCTACTCTCACTATTCCTGGCTATTTAGACCATTATCAATCCCAGATATTTTCTCGTCTGCACTAAGTGCAGTCCCAACCTGTTAGCTAAAAATGTCACAAACATGTCAACCACACTCTTCCTTTGAAAAACTTAACTTTGGTAGCCCTTTATCTCCATGTTGTTCAAGTGAATATACTGAGTGACAGACTCCTCCACCATACCAAACACAGGAGTAATGGCATACCCATGTGTCTTCCTTAGCACTCTAAATCATAATCAAAGATGTAATACCAATAGAAAAGAAAGTTTTCTGACTGCAGTTGAATTCCATTACAATACTTACATGACCAAAGCACAGCATGTGGTACAAGCTTACTTGAAAATTATGACAAAGGCAGAATAGCAGACATGAACATAGATTGCTAAGACATGCCATTGCTAAGAACATCTGACATCTCTGCTTTGGGAACTTCTTAGGGGAAGATAAGGCCATAGGTTTCCATACCTAATAAATGGTATTTCCATATCCATGTAGACATTCATTAGATGTACATAGATAACAAACAGGTACAGGTACTGGTACTTATTCCTTGCTTTGTGTGGAAAGGTAATTCTAGACTGATTCTCTGTTTTATTGATTGTTATTTTTCTGTTGTCTAACAGTGGCAGCATTGTGGCTGCAATATGACATTACTCAAATGCAGAGAACAAATGAACATGAAAAAACCATTGCCGCTCTCATCTGGCAAACAGAAGGAGCCTGGAAAAGCTTAATACATTATTCAATAGCAAGTGGTGGAATTACAGAGCTAGCAGATGTAAAAGATTCGTTGTACAAAATACTCAACTCCTCAACTGAGTATATGGCACACTCTTGAAACCGATTAAAAACATTAGTATGCAAAAATGGTGATAAAAATCTAAACAAAACTGTGCTCAAAATAAGCTTGATTTGGGATTACACCTTTCCACACAGATTTTATTTGCTTGTTTGTTTTAGTTGCACTTAAATACTTGAAGCACGTTAAATTTAGATTTGTTCATAGAAACATAGATCCATAGAATGGTAGAGGTTGGAAGGGACCTTTAGAGATCATCTAGTCCAACCACTCTGCAAAAGCAGGTTCACCTAGATCACGTCATATAGGAACACGTCCAGGTGGATTTTGAAAACCTCCAGAGGAGACACCACACTCTCCCTGGGCAGTCTGTTGCAGTGCTCTGTCACTCTTACAGTAAAGAAATTTTGCCTTCTAAGTAGAACTTTTGTGTTCCAGCTTTTGTCCATTGCCCCTTGTCCTGTTGCTAGCTACCACAGAAAAAAACGGATGCCCCAACCTCCTGACACCATTTAGATATTTGTAAATGTTAATAAGATCCCTCCTCAGTCTCCTCTAGACTAAACAGCCCCAGTTCCCACAGCCTTTCCTTATATGAAAGATGTTCCAGTCCCCTGATCATCTTGGTGGCCCTGTGCTGGACTCCCTCCAGAAGTTCTCTGTCCCTCTTGAGCTGGGGAGCCCAGAACTGGACACAAGACTCCAGATGAGGCCTCACCAGGGCAGAGGAGAGGGGGAACAGAACCTCCCTCAACCTACTGGCCACACTCTTCTTGATGCATCCCAGGATGCCATTGGCCTTCTTGGCAACGAGGGCACATTTCTGGCTCATGTTTAGCTTATTATCAATCAGCACTCCCAGGTCTCTCTCCTGGAGATGCTCTCCAGCAGTTCAACCACCACTCTGTCCTGGTGCATGGGTTTGTTCCTTCCCAGGTGCAGGACTTTGCACTTGTCCTTGTTGAACCTCATGAAGTTCCTTTCTGCCCAACTCTCAAGCTAGTCAAGATCCCGCTGAATGGCAGCACAGCCTTCTGGGGAATCAGACAGTCCTCCCAGTTTGGTGTCATCAGCGAACCTGCTGAGAATAAACTCCATCCCCTCATCCAGGACGTTGATGAAGATGTTGAACAAGGCTGGCCTCAGAACCGATCCACTGGCCACAGGCCTCCAACTCGATTATTAAGAGATTAAATTAATATAAAATAAATATAACTGAGAGTATTTCTTTAGAATATCAAAATAGAAAAAAACCCTATATAATAAAATACAGCCTGCTAAAGTGAAAAATTGCTAAAGTGAGATTATTTAATTATAGAGATTAAGATGTATTTATTAAATCGCAGTGTAATATTGTTTCACATGCAGGCTTTAAATTTGATTTTAGAGCCATTCATAGCCAAAAGTATGTGTGGTAAATTTTGTACAGATTGTTCAGTTAGTCTTCTTATTAGCCAGCTTCTATGGACAAAAGCATACAACTTCCTCTGATTCACTATCTGTATAATTGTTTCCCTGAAAATTTGGCCAAGTAGCCATCATATCATATTTTTCAGATCTTAAATAATTCATATTTACTGTTTTCTTGTTAACAATTGACAAACATTTATTAAATGCAAATTTTATTGTAACTTGAATTATGGACTCTCATAGTTGGGAAAGTTTGTTTTCTAACAAGCAGCTGGGGAGTACAGAGGCATTTCAGAAAGAGACTTCATCTCTCCAAGCCATCTTGAGCAGCTCTGGCTGACCAGTTGCAGCTCCAAAGAGCCACCCATACAGGTACCTTGGCTCCCTGTGGGTACACAAGTGTAACATCCTGTGATTTCAGGTCAGTAAGTTATAAAGACATCTCCATGGCTTGCCTCAGCAGGATCTTTTGCTTTCCAGGCTGATCCCTGTCTCTCAGTGACAGGAAAACCAGTCACAGTCTCAAAGAATGATCGTATTTATTCTGGAGTCCATTTGTTCCTTGGATCTTCTCCCCTCTCCAGACAGCCAGACATCAGGGGCAGATATTTCCAGACTGAGGAATTTCCTGAAGATCCCAGCATGAGGCCTCAATTCACCTGTCCACGTTGGTCTGAGGTAAGATGGAAAAGGGAATAGACACAAGGATCACCAGAAATTATCTGCAGGAGCTTTGTAGCCTACTGAATGAGGCATAGCACTGGCAGAGGACAAACTACTCTTCTTTCTCCAAGAGTTATTTCTAGGTGTTACTGAACATCCTGCCTAATATACAGAAAATAACAATCCAGGGAGCCAGAACCAAACCTTCTACAATAAAAGATCTCTGTATGTACTGGGATCTCTCTTGAGAGAATATACATTCAAATCACTTCATAAAGCTATTACTTAATCTGACGTTGTCATTCGTGTTAATGAAGGCAATAATCATTGGCCTTCAAGCTCCCCTTTCCCTGCACTTTCTTGTCTTCAGAAACTAATCATCTCTGTCTTTGTGTCTTCACTACTGTTACATATGGCACTGGAATCTAATGGCAGAGTAAGGGCCTGGGCTAGGGACTGTTAATTTTATGTCTCATCTACCTGATTCAGCAAATGCCGAGAATTTGTCCTCATTTTGTATTTTCTTCTAAAATCTTCTTCTTTGCTTTCATATGCAAAAAAGGTCTCATGTCCAAAAGCTGATGCGACTTTTTCCACAATACTTAATTGGTCTAGTGACAGACATTACCTTACCTAAAATAAAATCTTATCCTGTCTTTCTCTTCCTTTGTATCCCTACAATAACATACTACCGTATCTCAACTAGTCCCTGGAGGTTCTCTTTACAGGCAATATCATTTAAGGATGCAATTCAGACAACTTAGTTTACACAAGGATGTAATCAACTGCTGTTTAGTGAAGGTAATTTCTCTCCATTAGCTATAAAGAATGCCTATAGTGACTAGCTGTGATTCAGAAGTCTACGCTTGATCAGATGAATCCCAAAACTACTCTATAGGTTTGTTACTTCTAAAAATAAATTATAAGTGTGTAGGAAAATCACTGTAGTAAATCTTTGTTTCACTTTTTTTTTTTTTTATTAATAAGCAAAGTATTAAGTCATATTCTCTTTTGCACATCCCCTGTCAAGCACATTACTGCTAATTTTCAGCTACCTACTACTATTTAATTTAGAACTGTACAGAGTTCTTTCTATTATTATGAGAGCAGACATTTAACATTGTTTGAAGTAGCAGGTAGATATTGATGAATCTGAGAATAAATGTTGTCCAGGAGTATGTAAGAAATGAAGGAATAGGAAGTATTGTATATAAAATTGAAATCTGGGAAGTTGAGATAATGCAGAACAGAAACAGTACATCACAACACAGAGAATATGTGTATTTCAAAGTGGTAATTCTTATAGCAGCATGAGCACAGTGCGTACAGAGGACTTCATCTTAGTGTTACTAGCCTTAAGGTAGCAGAGAGTTTTGAAGTGCCATGTTTCACTTCATCCTTAATCTACAGCTGAAGATTCACACACGGAAAGTTGACTCTTGTGCCACTATCCAGGCACCTCTTTGTACTGCTCCAGTACTCCTCAACACTCTGCTAAGGCACTTCAGCAAACTAAGTGAATTTTTTGAGATAGCTTTCTGCTGGACTAACATGTGTGAATGGCTTTGTAAAGAATCAGACAGCAATAATGCAAGAGAAGAAATTGTAATAGTTTAATAGATGGAGATCACACAATAGCCTGAAACAAAGCCTCAGCTTCCATCTGAGAAGGTGTTTCTGTCCTATCCCATTTCCAGTCATATATGCAATGTGAATATGAGTTGTTTGCTGCAGGGCTTAAAAATAACCCAACAATGTTAGCAAACAGTTTCCTGACAGCTCAGCATCTTAGTGGACATCAGAAAGTTCACAACATTTCTCCCCCTACTGTTGGTGTTAAATGCTAAGAAGGTGGCAAGGTGAGGTTGCCACAGAGTGAAAATTCAGATCTGCAGTGGTGAGAGCAGCACTGTCAGCAGCAACACAGATTTAGATTCCAATCATGAAAAAAACCAATGTTTTCTGTCAGAAGAGACAGAGATCAAGCTTATTACTACAGTCACTGAAATGAACAGTTGACCCAAGTCAAGTTCCTGGACAGACATAAGAGCAGTCTGAACCCCAGGGAGCTGCAAGACAAGGCCTTAAAATCGTGATGCCAATTTATGCACATTGAAAGTAGGGTTGTGCATGATTTACCCATTGAGAATAACTCTCTAAACCGGATTTTGCACTTAATCTATAACAACTTGCCTGCTAAAATATCAATCAACAGAACAGATGTTTTGCATTTCAGTCATTTGTTTCATCTTTCAATTTTAGCCTAACAACCTGCATGTACACGTACATCATCCTCTGACCTTCAGTTATAGGAAGGCAAATCACTGACCAGTGGCAACTGCATGCTAGAGTTTAATTACCATGTGAACTTCAGATATTCCTATATTTGTTTTCAACATGTAGTGGGATATAAAGTCATAAATTACTCATGACATTAACAAAAAAATCCAAAACTTTACTTTGAAAATACTAAAATGACCCTTTGTTTCAAATGAAAGTTATGCGAGTTGCTACATCAAATGCTCTTTTTCAGTATTTTCAAGCTGACTAGGAATGATTCATCACTTACAAAAAGAAAAAAAAAAACAAACTCAACTTGAGGCAGTTTAGCCTACAATGAGGGGCTCAAGGGAGGATGTGGTAACAATTTTCAAAGATGGAAAAGGTTACTGAAAAGGCAATGAAGTACCAGTGCTCCATGACCATAGTAGGCAAGGCAAGAAGTAACAGCAACAGCAGAAAGGCTGAAGGAATGTGTCTCTTTTCTAGGAATGAGCTACAAATTAACTGAGCTGTTTGGGAAATCTGGAGGTTCCTTAAGAACATAGGAGATCAACATCTGCCAGTAAGTATTGTTGACCTGCCTTATGGCAAAGGGATTGCACTAGCTGAGCCAGCAAAGTCTATTCTGGACATATGAATTTGTTCAGTGCCAAACTGAACCCATCTGAGCTTTATGGTGCCCGGTAACAGTTCATGCCCTGTGTGGTGGGGGGCACTCTGGGCAGGGTGTCTGATTGCCTAGCAGTGTCATTCCTTTCATGCAAATCCACTGAGACAAGTCTTGGCAAAGAGAGGTGCAATGCATCCTTAGTGGAATAATTGAATGAAATTGGCAACTCCATTCAAAATCAAACAACATCCTTGGACAGTGAGCTCTCACAAAGCTTGGTCTATGCATGTATTACTTTGAAACTCTAACTTTTCACCCTAAGCTACTAGAAGTTGGAGGAGTTTTTTTCTGCTAATATGTCCAAAGTTTAAATAATTTAATTTGAATTTATGATTACCCCAAAATGGCATCAGTGAATGCTGAGAAATGCTTTATTCTAGCAGAAAAGAGGAGAGCAACACATAGCCTGCTACAATGAAAAGACATACTCTCTGCTACTGGTGCTGGTCCTGGAAGCGTTCAGTTTCTGAAGGTTACTGAGAAACTGTTTTAGGAGGTGAACAGAAGTGCAATCTTGTTTAAAGAAGTCTCTCCAACTGAGAGATTATGTCACTATTGTGAAAGATGGTGCACTGCTCTCACAACATATCTTTTCAGGAATAAGCTGAGAAACATAGCAAAAGAGAGCTCATCATAGCCTCTTATCTCTGCAGAGGTGCCAATGCAGTTCAAGAACATCTTGAGTAGCTTGATTTCTCCTGCTCTTCCCAAGGGAAAGTCACATAGCTACAACAACAGATACATATAAGATCAGAAAACATCATCATGACTTTATGTCCTTTAGAAAGAAGTGCTTTCCAAATTTGTTACCTGATGGTTTGTTGATGTAATTGATATAGCAATCGAGATTACCAACTTGCATTAGCATGCCAGTATGATGAATCTGGGATGCATGTTGCCTTTGGATTTCTCTGGAAGAGAGGTTTGAAAGCTTTCTGCTGCTGGGAATTCTGTGGGTGGTAGAAAGATGAAAAAGAAAACAAAAGCTATTTCCCTGTACTTGTTACTTCCGTGACTGTAAGATTGAGATAAAGGGATACGTCTTCCTGTTCTCCATCATTAAGTTTAGCTAGCTAATACACATTATTTCCATCAACTTCTGCACTCTTTTCACCTGGAATAAGACCCTTGCTAACTCTTCCTGACTTACTTCCACATTCATCATCTTTGAAGGAGGATGCTTGTCTTTGAAAGGAGATGTATTTCTTTGCTACAATTTGATGTAAGAAAGTCAAAGAGTGGAGAAAGACTGTCATTCTTTCAGCTGAAATGCTCCTCAGAAGTGCCCTTGAAATGACAGGTAGGAGCATTATTTTCTTCAGAAGATGTATGTAAGAAATGTAGTTGTTCTTTTGCAGCATACTTTGCCCTTTTTCCCCCCACATCAAGCTGTTCTTAGCTACCAGTAATGTTGTGTGTTTAATTGTGATGGTGCAAGTCCAGCTCCACTAAGATTAGGGGTGGTGTTTTTCCTTATTATTTCACTTCACCGTCTCTGTTTCAGTAGGCACAATCCTCTCTTCCTTCAGCATTCTCCATGTCTACAATAAGATTATAAAAGCCTACCAGCAGTAAAAGTGGCCCTCGTTATACTAACATGAGTGTTGTAGGTAGGAAAATCTATTTCCATTTGGGAGATGAGTCTAAATCCGAATCCCCTTGGAAGCTTTCCAAAGTCTATATAAAAAGTTATGTGCAAAAAAAAAACCCAAAATTGATGCCTTAGCCAAAAGTGTTCAGAAAATATGCCAGCATTTGTTGCCTTATTTGTTGACACTTTCAGAAAGATTATTGATCTAAAAGACTGTTTTTCTTTCCTGAAGTAGTGCTGTTTTTTAGCAGACTGACTTTCTATAAATATGGTCCTAGAATCCCCAGGATTATCCTTAGAAATATTTCTAAGGAGGCATACCCCTCATGTGGCAATTAAATTTAATGAAGAGTCACATTTGTGAGAAAAGAGAAGTAGTTCCAATTTCTCTTCGCTATATTTCTGTTCTGTCACTTTTTCTGTGGCACAAGAAATACAGATACATAAAACCAAAGTTACCTTCGTTATAACGGCAGCTATTTAAAAAAATCAGATTAAAATCATCTTGTATATTGTTGCAAACATTTTGCACAAATCTCAAAAGGTTAATTCTATTTGCCCATTCCTGAAAGCCAGTGAACTGCATATAGAAAGGAACAAAACTATTCAGAGATATGCTCCACTTACTGATTGAGTACATTGGTTTGCTTTGGACAAAATTATAAGTGAAGGTGGTGCTTATGAAAATGAAGTATTATCAGTACTAGCTCAAGCCAGACAGTAAAAGCAAGTTGTATAAAAGCTATAGCAGAAAGCTTGCTTAAGTGCCTAATAGTCTGATTTCCAAACTCATTTCTATTTCAGTCTTCAATCTCTCTTGATCAAAGAGTGTCTGGTTAATGAGTTACGATCACATTTATGGTGATCTTGTGACATAAATGAATGAGGATTGGCAGGAGGCCACCAAAATCAGACCCAGATATCCAAAGAGTTTTTAATGATCGAACTTTAAAGCAAATTATTAAGAAATTAAACACTTATGATGTCAACAATCTTAACAAATAAATAATATTCTTTCTTTCCTCATCTGGAAATCACTTGGCACTGACTGAAAGCTTCGTAAAATGTTCTGTTTCTCACAGTACCTGGCTTCTTGGCATCCTTAACAGGCTGGTTTCATTGACTATTTCTGCATTGCCTGCAAATGTATGATACAGTTGTTTGGCTGATTGATTTACTTCATACTCTTGGAAAAATATTGTCTTTAATTCCAGTTGAATTTTCAGTATTTATGTACTTCAATTTTATTGAAAAAAATTATGAACTACGTGAATCTCTGATCCTTGACTGCCCGGCTTCTTTTAGAGTTAAAGCATGAATGTGAGATGCTTTAAGGTAGAATGATAGGATCAGACAGAATAAGTTGAGATTAAAAAAACTTCTACCCTTCTCCATCATCATCTGATGTGTGATTTTGGGCTTATTTCTTTATGGCTTTTACCCACCTTGGTCTAATACATACATTCTGTGATTCAGAAAAAAAATGATCCCTGAATTCATTCACTAAGGTAGTATCTGCTTTTTGCCATATCTTCTGATAGCACAAGGCACTTTGCATACAATCTGTAACAGAGTTTCTGAGAACAATTTTCCTTGAAAATATTAAAATACTTCATTCTTTTTATTAGTATTTTATCTCTTTGTAATCTCTTCATAAGAAGCATGAACTACTAGTTTGATTTAGATTCAGGGTAAAAAGAATGACTTCATATTTCTTAACTAATGAAAAAAGCAACTATATTAAATTATCTGTCCAAAAAGAAAAACATTGTTCTACACTTATTTACTCTACTGGGTTTGCACAGCAAGATTTAGTAGCAAGGAACTGCAGGGGTAGCTTCTGTGAGAAGCTGTAGAGATTCCCCTACAGCCCATGGTGAGACAGGCCCTGCCCCTGCAGTCCATGGAGGTCTACAGTGGAGCAGAGGTCCAACTGCTGACCATGGGGGACCCCACAGTGGAGCAGGCAGATGCCTGAAGAAGGCTGTGACCTCATGGGAAGCCCACACTGGAGCGGGGTCCTGGCAGGACATGTGGACACATGGAGAGATAGAAGCCTATGCTGGAGCAAATTTGTTGGGAGGACTTGTGACCCTGTGAGGACTCACACTGGAGCAGTCTATTCCCTACGTAAGGGACTCATGCTGGATCAATTCAAAAGAACTGTCTCACATGGGAGGATGTCCTGGTTCTTCTGGGATAAAGTTAATTTTCTTCCCACTACCTGCTATAGGGCTACATTTTGGATTTACACTGAAGAAAATGTTGATAACGCAGAGATGTTTTGGCTACTGCTGAGCAGGGCTTGCACAGTGTCAAGACCATTCCTGCTTCTCACCNGGGGTCCTGGCAGGACATGTGGACACATGGAGAGATAGAAGCCTATGCTGGAGCAAATTTGTTGGGAGGACTTGTGACCCTGTGAGGACTCACACTGGAGCAGTCTATTCCCTACGTAAGGGACTCATGCTGGATCAATTCAAAAGAACTGTCTCGCATGGGAGGATGTCCTGGTTCTTCTGGGATAAAGTTAATTTTCTTCCCACTACCTGCTATAGGGCTACATTTTGGATTTACACTGAAGAAAATGTTGATAACGCAGAGATGTTTTGGCTACTGCTGAGCAGGGCTTGCACAGTGTCAAGACCATTCCTGCTTCTCACCTTGACCTGCCAGCAAGTAGGCTGAGGTGGGCACAAGAATCTGAGAGCATGGCCAGATATCTGACCTTAATTAGCCAAAGGGCTGTTCCATACCATAGGGCATCATGCCCAATATAGAAACTGGGAAGAGCTGATTGGGAGGGGTGAATCACTGCTCAGGCATTGGTAAGCATTGGTGAGCAACTGCATTGTTCATCACTTGTGTATTTTGTTTTCTTCCTTTAGGTTTTATTTCTCTCTCTGCTATAGTCATTATTTTTATTATTATCATACATTACTGTTGTTGTTATTATTATATTTTATTTCATTTAATTAATACACTGTTCTTATGTCATGAGCTTTAGCTTTTTTTTCCCTAATTCTACTCCCCATCTTAGGGAGTGGGAGGAGGAAGGAGTGAGCAAGCAGCTGTGTGGTGCTGAGTTGTTGGCTGGAGCTAAACTGAACAGAGGGACTCCATGCTGGAGCAAGGGAAGAGTGTGAGGAGTCCTCCCCCTGAGGAGAAAGCGGTGGCAGAGATGTGTGATGAACTGACCACGATTCTCATTTCCCATCCATCTGTGCTGCTGGTGTGTAAGAGATAGAGAAAATTAGAAATTAAGTTGAACCTGGGAAGAAGAGATGAGTGGGGGAAAGGTGTTTTAAGATTTGAGGTTTTGATTTTGTTTTATCATTTCTGTCCAGCTGAGGAGGGGAGTGTTAGAGTAGCTTTGGTGTGTACCCTATGTCCAGCCAGAGTTAACTCATCAGATTTGCCATTACTCTGAGGCTTTTGAGCGAATAATCAAGTGAAAAGACCATATCAAAGGCATTGAACTCTTATATTCAGGATATTCAGGCATCTAAAGCTGGAATAACTTTTAAAGATGTTGAACTCTGTCATTTATAAAAGGGAAATCAAAATTTTCAGTAAAGAAGTCAGTTAAGTATACAAATAATTAAAAAAAAAAGACAAAATCACCAAATGCTTTTAAGCATTATGGTGCAAAATACCAACTATTTTTTTTTTCTTTTGTTTTGGAACATTGAAATTGTAATTGGCCGGATTTAAGCATCCAAAAAATGTAACTCTCTCCCTCCATCCTACCACTTTGGAGCAACTAATGTTATGTGACCATACATACACATATATAAAATTCCCCAGCTAACAGAAACTGTCTAATATTCACATATCGGTCATGATATTGCATTTCCAAGCAAGGTCATATTTTATTTCCAAATATGAAAGATGATACCCAGGATCTTATAGCTACTGAGAAGTCTGGTGAGGTTTTGGTGGGTTTTGGTATCACTGTTGAATGGTGAGAAGCTGTGAAATTTACAAGAATTCTATCATCTTCTGTCCATGGGTGAAAATCTATTTCAGCCCAAGTTATCCAAGGATAAAGTCTGCCTTGCATTATGGTTACCAAAGTGCCAGGTTGTCCTGCCAGCTGGCAGCCTGGACTGTCTGATGTGCAGAGTTACTGATCCTTGCAGATGTAGTACTTGGAAGTGTTTGCTTCAAAGAGTGACACTGCAGGATTCAAGAAGCCTACACTGCCTCAGGTATTGCAAAGACCCAGATCCACAAACTGGAGGTTGCTGGAGGTTGCAGAATTTGGAAACCACTGTCCTCAAGTGGCAGAATCAATGAAGTCCTCATTTTATACTGACTTGTGACCTGCAAGCTTACATTGCTGTCACTACAAGGACACTCCCCACATCCTGCCTGTGACATCTTCAGTCTCAAACAGAACTCTCCACCCCTTCAACCTCTCACAGCTTCACTTTTTCTGCCTCGTTTCTCTTGTAGCTATAGAAGAAATAGCATGTGTCATGATCAATTTGATGTCTGGAAAACAGGACAAAAGAAGCTCACCGCTTTCAAGGTTGTGGTGGACCATTCTTCTCTGTTAAACATTATTTTAGAACCCACATTCCTCCATACAACCACTTCCAATGAAGTGTGTCAGATTTAACTATCTTTGAGATATCTTAGTAAAAAGTAACGGAAATTATGCCAGCAGATTTGAGCAATATTGGGAGGGGATAAGCAGACAGATGGATGGAGAAAATTATTGCCCAAACCTCATTTCTTAAGAAAATTAGGCTAAAAATGGACTCTTTTTTTCTAATTCAACAGAAGGAAGTTATTTTAACGCCAATAACTACTTTAGAAAAACTTGGCAAACCCTGAAATGTCCATGCAGACTTGTCTTCATGTGATGGTGTTTGTAGTCGTGACTACTGTCTCTGTAAGGATTTATCTCACTGTGTGTAAAAGTTGCCATGACAACAGCACTCTGCAAATAATTATATAAATAATAAATGAAATATTTTTATGAACGTACATTAAAGCTGCAGTTCTCATACAGGCTTATTTTGCTACACAAATTGAAGAAAAGGGTCACACAGAGTATTTCTTGGTGCACATACTTATTTGCATTGCTCAAGGAAGTAAAACATTTGCTTTAGGAGGTGAATGCTAAAAATTAACAACTCAGAAGACAAACATTGACCAAACCCCAGCTGATGGATAAAAATTTTATGTTTCTTAAAGCCAGAGGTCAGAAGCACAGGTTCTGAGGCTCTCCTAAAACTGTGAAGCAAATTAAAAGGTGCTTTAATAAGACCCTTGGGATTCCACCTGTGCAGACAAATTCCCAGCAGGTGCAGAAACACCAGACAGCTGCTTTAATGTCCTGCTTTACACCCCATACAGAGGCTGTGACCACAGAAAAGGTGCATAACTAATGTATCTGGCCTCTTTGAATCTCTGGCACGTGCTGGCTTGAGCTAGTATAAATTAATCTGCTCTCTACCCTTTTCTGGTCTCCAAGTATACATCTCTGCAGCTACAAGAGGGAACCTGAGTAATCATCCATATATATTTCACATGTTCTCAAGTCTGTGTCTTGTAGCGATTCTGTGTTGAATGTTTTCATCAGAAGGTACTGAAGTCTCTTCATTTGAATGGTGAGAGTTTTGTGTGTATGACTGAGGTTTAAAACTGGAAATGGAACTATTGCTTTGGCAGGAGCGGCAGGGGTAAAGCTACTCTTCATCACTTAAAATTAGTCAGGAAGAAAATGTGCATATATTTATTCGATGGATTCATCGGTGATGACTGCTGTTTTCAGAAGTCTCAGTGAACCAGGGGGTATCATTTACATGTGCAGCCTGACTGGCTAACATTATCATATATTATCCTCACTGTTTTGGATTAATGAAGAGGTAAACATGACACTTAACTTACAGTTCAACAGTTCAGGCAATTTTGAACCATCCCTAATTGTTTCTTTAGGCCTATTTAGAATTACTATAATGTTTGTTATATAAAATATATCATTTGTGTGTATATATATGAATATTAATACATATATTTATATTTTGTACATCTGTAATGTCTATACAGAAATATATAAAATGCAGAATTAATAGAAACAAAGAAATATCAATCCAGCCAGGCTCATTTCTGAACTTCAAATCATTTTGAGGAAAATACCTTCTGCTAAAATTTTGTGACCTTTCTACTCCTATGAGTAGAAATAAAGATACACTTTTCAATATGGTTTTAAGGTCCATAAAGTGGCTTTTTTCAGACTAAGTAGTTCGGGATTTTTATAAACATCGTCCTGAAACCAGCTCCCTATTTTTAATCCAGGACACCTACAGACTAAATATCTCCATAAAACAAAGTTGACTGCCTGTCAGATAAGCAAATCTCAAATACTTTAGTGCAGGAAGCCTGAATT
This sequence comes from Urocolius indicus, assembly GCA_013401255.1. NCBI lineage: Eukaryota > Metazoa > Chordata > Aves > Coliiformes > Coliidae > Urocolius > Urocolius indicus. The sequence continues at coordinate 426,025 of WBNH01010995.1, forward strand.
CAGCAATGTGTCTAGTTTAAACACATGAGTAACCACAGCAACCTTATGTTGTTAGTCTAAACAAGCACATGACAGTCCTTCTAAAAATGAGCAGGAGACCAGTCCTGACTATGAAACAGTACTGTGATAACCCTACTGAGAAAATGATGGATCAATTGCTATTTTAGTATAGAGTTTTGAATTAAGGACTTTAGGTGATCAATCAAGACAGAAAATCATAGTCAACAGTAGTACAGTCTGTATTTTAAACAAAAATATATTTGGTTAAATACAGCATCTGAAACTCTGTTCTTTCAGGTGAGAAGCATCCAAAAATGGAAACCCTTTTAAGTTCATCACCTTCTATTTTCTTGTGGGTCATTCTGTTCCAGTAATGATAGGTTTAATTGTTTACTAAGTTTGCTTTGTTGTGCCATATGACAGTAAGAGACCACCTGCATCAACACAGTATCATAGCATCATAGAATGGTTTGGGTTGGAATGGACTTTAAAGACCATATCTTTCCAAATTCCCTGCCATGGGCAGAGATATTTTCCTTTAGACCAGGTTGTTCAAAGCCCCATTGAACCCAGCCTTAAAGACTTCCAGGAATGGAGCATTCAGTTTCTCAGGGCAACCTGTTCCAGTGTCTCACCACCCTCACAGGGAATAATTTCTTCGTTGTATCTAACATAAATCTACCTTCTTTCATATTAAAGCCATTATCCCTTGTCCTATCACTCCATGCTCTTGTAAAGAGTCCCTCCCATCTTTCCTGTAGGCCCCTTTAGGTACTGGAAGGCTGCTATAAGCTCTCCCCAGAGCTTTCTCTCCTCCAGGCTGAACAGCTCCAAGTCTCCCAGACTGTCTTTACAGGAGAGATGCTCCAGCCCTCAGATCACTTTTGTGACCTTCCTATGGAACCCACACCAACAGCTTCATGTCTTTCTTGTACTGTGATACCCAGAGCTGCATGCAGTACTCCAGGTGGGGTCTTGTCAGAGCAGAGGTAGAGAATCACTTCCCTCGACCTCCAAGTCACACTTCTTTTGATGCAGCTCAGGACACAGTTGTCACATTGCTGACTTCTACTCTGTTTGTCATTGACCAGTTCCCCTAAGTCCTCCTCAGGGCTGCTTTTAATCCACTTATCCCCAGACTGCATTTGTGCTTAGGATTGCCCTAACATGAGTGCGGGACCTTGCGCTTGACCTTGAGTTGTTGAACTCCATGAGGTTTGTACAGGCTCACCTTTCAAGCTTGTCAAGGTCCCTGATCTAGGTGTCCTCAAACCAAAAGATGTCAGGCCCTCTCTGACTCCATATAACGTTTCTCAGCACTTTGGTACAATGAGTGTAATTTCACAGAAGAACTGCCTGCAGGAAGAGAAGACTCATGATTCATTTTTGCTTGTCATTCCTTAGCAAGGATCTACTAGATCTACAGGAAAGCCCTGGTGATCAACGTGCAGCAAGGCACAAAGCAAACACAGTAGGTCTCGACTGAATAGTGATTTGTGTATGTTTGTACCATTCTGGACTCAATTTTGAGAACATGTGAAACTGCAACATGCTGCAGCATGCTGTTTCCCCAGCTGAGTCTGTTGGGCTGGTCCGGCTTGCCATTGAGACCACGGTATATAGTAAAAAAAAAAAGAGAAGATTCTATCAGTACATTCCCTAAAACCACCACCTTGAGGGCAGGAATATGTAAACTTCAGAATGAAAACCCATTGAAATTTTTTTTAGAAAAGAAATTGCTCACATATCCTTTGTTTTTTTCTGGCTGCTCTAACTTCTGCTAACTGACAGCTCGCTTGTCCTCTGGAGAAAGGAAAACTGTGCATTGCTACACGTAAGAAAAACATAACATAACCTAGAGTCTAGAGCAGCTTAAATTTCAGCAAGTCCACTAGGAAAGAAGCTTAAATACAATACTAAAGAACTGCCTAGGTCTTTTGTGCTCCTTCTGATGTTTTCTTAAACTGATCAAATGTCTTCAGACTTTACAGTTTACTCTGTCTAGCAGTTTCTCTCATCTATTACCAGTTCACATACCTTTGTTCCCCAATGCAAATAAAGATCCTATAATCTGCTTTAAAGTAGAACAATTTAGATTCATTTTCCCAAAGAAGTCTTAAAGAAAATCTAGCATAATGAATGGCAACACTAAATTATTTATTGACTCAGATTTTCCTTTTATTTGTGGTGTTCCAAGTCAGTGCCTGTATCTCAACAATGATTCCAGCCACATTCAGTTAACAGCACTGATGAAATCCACTCAGATTAGATAAATGTGTACTGACCTAGATCAAAGTGTAGTAAAATGTCAAACAGCATTGTTAGAAAAGACTGTATATATAGTGAGTTTGTGGGATTTTTTTTTTCCTTTTGTTCATTAGGAAAACTTGTATAAACTGACTAAATAAACTGAAAAATTCAGATTTCATATCTATGCCGCAACCCAATAATAAACACTTCTACACACTTTGAGTTCATCAAATAGTAGCACATTAGGTGAAAATATTTTCAAGTGTCTTTACATTTGTTCCTTCACATATCAGTTTTCCTAGCAGCTATGTTTTTCTGATTTCCCACAGATCTGAATCTGGCCCTGGGATTCTGGTCATTGCTGTCCGTTATGTTCTCAAAAGGGTGATAATAAGCCCGAGGTATTATATGTCTAAATTATGGTGGCAAAGACATCCCAAACCCAGCCAACTTTTACACTGTCATGGATACTGCACATTTCCAATGCTTTATTTAAAAACAAATCTTCATATTTTCTAAAGTCAAGCCATGTTTACTGCCATCCATTCCAGTATTTATAGATTTGGATTAAAACCATGTAACCATATCCATTAGACAGTGTGCACATTTTCAGGAAACTTCTGCCAGAACATCTATTCAGCACTTGGGCAGGATCAGCCAGTTTTGACAGGGCTCATGCCAAAAAAACCCCAAAAATATTCTTCTACAAAATATAAAATGTTTACAGTAATTTTAGATATTTATCTTATTGAGTTTCTATCTTTCAATAACTGAAATTACATACTCTGCACTTTCCCATGAATATCTCGCTAAGGATGGCTCCTTTTCAAGGTATGCCAGGCACTCTGCATTGCTGAGTCACTTCTGCCACTTGGATTCTCATAAAAATCGTGCATCTGCCTCCACCATCACACTTCAACTAGCAACTAGCTCTAGGAAGAAGTCTTTATCAACACAGATCGTGACCAGGCAGTCCAGCCCTTTGGGGAACTGCCAGAGCCCTTGTGAACTCTCCATCCAGCTACCCTGTGGATGCAATCAAAACACATTAAAGGCAGTGTGCACACAGTCATACTCAGGAGGTTTGTTAGTTCTTTCCTAATCTGTTCAAATCTGCTGCCTTTGAGGAGAATAACTGCATAGTGCAGCTAATTTCCCAAAAGTACTGGAGTCTGCATCAGCATAGCTCAATACATATGCACCATAGCTCCAGCTGAGTCCCGTGCTATAGTCATATCCAGAGTACAGATGTTGAGTAGGCAGGTAAGAGACACTCAACTTATAAAAGCTATCAGATTTTGAGAAAATACGGACTAAAACACAGAATCCTGAAAGTCCTCCAGGACCTCTCCTGGGGTGAAGAGAAGATGCCATGTGAAAAACATGAAACGTTGATGTTCCACTGGAAGTCTTAAGTTTTTCTTACACTGAGACTTTGGAGAAACCATACTGAAGCAGCAGAGCTCCATGATGTGCTTCACAGAGATATAATGGAATTCGTAAATATAGCTTCCTTGTGGGTAATGACAGTCACTGTTTCATCAGTCAGTTCTTCAGATCTGACGGGTAAGTGAAAAATACTGGAACACATTTTGGTAGACCCTGAGAGTTTCCAATGAAACCTATGAATGCTGGGAAAGAAGAAATAGGTTCAGAAACAAGTATCTGAAATGTGTGTTCTTATATGACCATTATGCAAGCTAAGAGGTGGCTGAGTTTTTGGGAATGGACACACGGGTAGTGTTCTGAGACACTATTTCTCCAAATTTTGAATGATCTCATCTACCCAGCTTCTCCTGCAGAGTCTTCATGGAGCTGAGAGCTTTGCCAGTATGTTCTGCTTTATTATTTGTCTTGTCATGATTCCTAAATACAATAAGGGCATAACCTGTAAATCTTAGAGAGTTTATAAGGATTATTTTGGGGTTAATTTATTCAATGTGAATTCATTCCTTGCATGTGAAAGGAACATCAAACAAGACTAAAACCAAAAAAACAGTAGGCGAGGAGGGGCAGGGTAGGAGGAGAGGAGAGGAGAGGAGAGGAGAGGAGAGGAGAGGAGAGGAGAGGAGAGGAGAGGAGAGGAGAGGAGAGGAGAGGAGAGGTCCCATTGGAAGGGGCAGTTCCATTAGTGTGCTGGATCAAAGCAATGCCATTATCCTTCTGTAATGATGGCACCCAAGCAAATCAGCTTCAGAACTCCACTCACAGCTGATGGTTGTGTCCTAATTGTGGACAAAATCTGAGCCATGTTGGTTTGAATTTGTTATAAATTATTCATAAAGTTCCTTTTAAAACATATCTCTCTCCTCTCTAGAAGTCAAACTTTGAGGCTTTCAGAGCATTGAAGGGATATATATGAGAGATGTTACTTTGCCTTCTTGAAATAGCCTCTGGAATCATGAGATGATTAAGCAGCTGAAAATAGACTCTATGTCAAAGGCAATTCATTTGCATGGGCTGTGCTAGCTAGATAACCAAGGTAGTCTTGTTTTGGAGTATTTGTGCAACCAGAACACGCTTTCCAAAAGTTGTAAGTATTCTGTAAATCAGTTGAAGAGCCAGGAATGAGCCTCATTTTGCAAATCAGACTTGCTTTAAACCTTCATGCTACATTTATCATCTGTTTCTGATCTACACCTCTTCTATACATCGAAATGATATTACAGGTAATCTACAGATACAGACTCTAAATTAGCTCCTGTTATAGCACAAAAGGTGATTTAGTTGAAAGGAGTGAGAATGTGTTTTTAAGTCCACAGTGCACACTAAGCCCATATTTTTTATTCCATGGACTTCCATGGAGTGTTTATTCTGTGCCAAGAATGAGACATGTGTCTGACTTCAATAATACAGAGAGATAGCAGGCAGATCTCTAGCTTGGGTTAAGCAGCTGCCTGGAGAAATTCTCATCCTTGCACTTAAAAACTGTGTGTAAGCAAGGAGTCACAACACCACAAGGGGCTGCAGAGTGTCAGCAGGAATCCAAAACCACTCTGCAGTTAGAGAGCAAAGTTCCCCAGAGGTATCACTTATGTAGCTGCTGCTCCATTCTTACTGGTCCTGTCCTGCAAGGGGTTGCAGATCAGATGGAAACCTTCAATCAAGGCTTCCCTCACAGCATCTTGCTGGCAGGCTGCACAGTAAATAAAGGTGCTAAGGCTGTTATTAGGCTGGAGCTGCCCTCTCATTCTTTCTCTGTCACTGAAAGGGGACTGTCTGCTCTCTGTGTCACTGGGTTCTCAACATTGGGGTGCTTGCCGAAGAGCAGATACATTGACTTTCCTTCAGCCAGATCAAGTAAGCTGAGACAATTTGCATGAGGAGGCATCGACCCTGTATTTACAAATGATGTGATTTCAAGTGTAGTCCATGTTAATAAGACAGACAGAAAGCTGAAGAAGGGCAATACCTACCTGTGCTCATTAAATATTAGTTCCATGAGATATGCCAAGGACAGCACAGAAGCTGAATAACTGATTGAAAATATATGTAAGCCAATTTGTACCCAAAAGCCACAGAACAAATTTAATGGGCTTCTGTACTATGATAAAATGAGAGCTGGGGCTCACTATTATTTAAGGTAAATAAGATGAGTTATCTGTGCGGCCTTCAATTGGGTTTTCTCTGTTGACAGGAGTGGCAGCTAACAGCAGCGTTTGGGTGCTGCTGAAGGAGAGGTGAATGTAGCTTCAGGCCTTTACCTTTCTGAAAAATAAAACCTCTGTTCAAGATTCATCTATGCTACCTATCCTCAACCATAACCAAAATGCCAGAGCCAGTGTTAATGTTAAAAACCTAACTCCTGTATCCAGCAGATATCCTTGAGCAAGCATACATTCTGATCAGAGCAATTGCTGCTCTTTCCCCAGAGCTGACTGTTCAAAATGTCAAGGTGGGTTGAATAACAAATCTTGATTTGCATTTCAGCGGATAGAGACTTTTCCTGAGCATTTCCTAACTGGTTCTCTGCTAGATCATCCTGAGACCTGGGGCCCAACTCTGAAGCAGGAAGCCTGGCAACTTCAAAGTCCCTAGCAATCTGGGAAGAAAATCAAGGCAGGTAAAAGCTTCCAGATGCTGAGCTTCACAGTAGCTTTGCAGCCAGACAGCTGGAAAACCCAAGTGGATAGGAGAATCTTGTCAATTATGGATAGGATTGTTTTGACAGGGTATAGCATTTTGATCTGCTGAGACAAATTATAGATGTCTTACCATGCAATAGGAAATTCCGTTTTGATGGATGCTGTTCTGAAGTAAAATTGCTGTGGGGGGAGGACTTTCTGGAGCACATAGATTCTGAGTTCTGGCTTCCTTTAGAAGACAAGCACACAAAGTCTGCTGTCTAAGACATCTGTCAGCTTCCTAAAAATTGTACTAGGTGTTTCATATGTCTTTGAGTGCTAAAATACATTAAAGTTTTAGTTCTAGGGAACAAAATGACTTTTGTTCAGTTTAGTTTCCCCTTCACTCCTTTGTGAGTAAACATTTGGCAGTTATTTAAAAACCTGCAGGTGTATCAACAAAGTAGAAGCTCTGTGACGTAAACTATACTTAGGTGCTAATGCTATCATTTTAAAAGTAGGAGTATGTGCTCATGAAGAATAGAAATATTTCCTCTTTAAACCAAAGGAAAATATGGCTTTAAAAGATTTAGCCTAAATTCCTACACTTAAGCTCTTCTCAGTACTATATTGTACTGTTGGAACAAATCCATTTTTGCTATCCTTGAAAATGCATAGCCCCATGCTGACGTGCATATTGTTTAGACAAGCCTAATGTGCTACTTCTCGTCTGGTCTATTTAAGGAAAATCAATCAGCGTTCTCCTGATGAACTTGATGGGCACTGGTGTTACACCTTTGCTTAGACTTGGCTGCTTAATGGAACACATTTTTATTCCAATCACATTTTCTTTAAGTAATAATGAGACGGCTATGAGTTTACTAAAAAGGATGACCCCCCCAAAAGGGGGTCATAGGTGAGTGAAAATTATTGGGCAGGTGCAAAATTCTTCTTAGGCAGTCAGCTACACTTATACACACACTGAATGAGCATTGTGCTGGATAAAGAAACAGATTCCAAAAAAATAATGAGAAAAAGGGAGAGGAGAGGAGAGGAGAGGAGAGGAGAGGAGAGGAGAGAGGCCAAAAGTCTGCCAAAACAACAAACATCACTCTGAGATGTTTGGGAAATTATTGGGTTAAAAGCAACTCCTTAATTCACTTTTTGAATTTATGCTGAGATACATGTCTCCTAGCTTCCTCTCCTTGGCTTTTTGTCCATCTGCCCACTCTTTGTAACATCTGTGGGCAAGGAATCTACCTTCTTATCTGTCTGGAAACTGCCTAGATTTAATTTAACTGCTAAAACTTTGCAAGTCTGGACAAAGTAAATCTATGCAGATAATTTGAGGTCTCAGACCTTTCGGATTCTTCTTGTAAATTGGCTCATTGAAACAAAACTCTAAAGTGGCAGCATGTGTTTGGTTGTTGTTTTGGAGAGTTTGCTGGCACAGACAGTGTGGAATGTGCTGTATACAATGTTATCTGTGCATCTCAGCATTACTATAACACTATCTGGTAATTGTATGCATTTCCAAAGAGAAACTTTTCTGCTTTGAAGTCAGGGAAAATTTACTTTTCCTATGTCTTTCCTTTCAGTTGTTTCCAGCTGAAGAAAAAGAAACAAAAGTCCAACCAAAACCACAAACAAGCAACAAGAAAAAATAACCTGTGGGCAAACCCTCTCCCAATCACATCAAAAGAATGATTACTGGTTAATTTCTGTAATAAGGTTTCTGCTTTCCCTTAAGTAGTTCACTCTGCATTTCTGTTGATCTTTAAAAACCCTGTCATTATGCCAGCCACGTTCACGCCTGTCAGTTGTGCTAGATCCAGTAGGTGAAAGAAATTGTTTGGGGACAGCACTTGAGCAGTGGTGCACTCTGAGCTTATAAGCTCTCCTGTGCAGAAGGATGTCAGAGGAGACAGTCAGCCAGCAGAGCCCACTGCTCCTGGCACAGCTCAGCTTCAGCCAGGAATCTGGACGAGTCACTCTATTGCACTGGGAGTGAAGAGAAATCTTCACAGACAAAGCTATACAGCTCCAATAGTCTAATGGTCGGAGTCTGTCACTCTGACAGACTGACAGCCACTGTATTCACACATGCTATATGAATAAGAGTTGACAATGTACCAGTGAGAGGCTTCTCATCTCTAATATCCACATCTCCTACTCACGGCAAGTTGCTGCACATGTGATATGAATGAAGCCATCAATAAATGAGAAGAATATTGTCTCAACTTTCTCTCTCTTGTATAAGTGGATCTTCAAACAGGCTTTGCCCTCAGGGAGGAAATGACAATAAAACTGTGACTTCACTTTCAAGATGAATATCAAGGAAAGGAAATTAATATTAAGGGAGCTGCTGTTTGAAAAAGTCTGTGTATTTCTGAAACACTGTTGGGCTAATAAGTGGTGGCTCCCAAAAAGACAAGAGTTTGCCACCATTAGCTGAGTCAACTGTTAAACATCAGGAAGCAGGGAATGTAGTGATCATCTGAGGAGTTTTAGCTGATTTTCTATGGGGATGCTGACAGATGATGATCTATTTGATCCATAGGAACTGAAAATGGAAGTGTCATAATGTGCTAAGTTTTTCTAAGAGTAGAAGTCCAATAGGGAGAGGAAGTCTAACAGTTCACTGTTTCAAGGTGCTCCTGACATCTATTTGCAATACGTTTACTTGGACATGTTACTAGGTTGTTCCTACATGTACATAAAATATTGCAACAACAAAAATGGAAAAATAAATTGGTCTGTGTTAAGTAAGACAACCATATAGCATGAGAAGGATGTAGGGACACGAACTGCTATGAGAGGTCAAATTGCCTGGAGTAGGACTGGGAGAAACATGTTGAATCAGGAAGTGCTGTAAGAGAAGTAGAAAACAAAACAAAAAAAGAATAAAATGGGGGTGTAAAACAGAAACTGTGGGGTGAGTAAAAGATGAAAAAGATGCATGCAAGGAAAAGGGAGAGAAAGCTAAGTGAACAAGTCACTTCCATCCTGCCCTCAACAACCAGCCATTCCTGATCAATATTTTATGCCTGCCAGCAGCTGAGGGCAAGGGCTTTAAGCCAAGGTGAAAGCCACATGTAAATGAACTATTGCACTGTAATACAGCTAAGAGGAAGATTCTTCTTCACTTCAGGGAGCTATTTGCCTACATATGGCTTGGTTTTCTTATAAATTTGATCTTAACAAGTGTAACTGAATGATACTCATCTTGTTCACCTATCTGTGTCTAATCTTTTTTAGCCTTCTGCAAAGTGCTTTACTTGAGTGATATCTATCATGGGACTTAAAGAACTGAATTATGCATTCTGGTTTTAACTGTTAGTTTGTAAATGTTTCCTTTTCCAATCTTTTTTTTTTCTTTTCTGCTCCTACATCCAACTTACATCTTCCCATTTATTTTAGATGACAGTTTAATATCACCTTATACATTTCCTCTCTAGACTAGTCATAACAGTAGCTAGCCAGAAAAAAAGAAGAAGGTTTACATAAGTAGTGTCTGTTAAAATATACCTCTTTTTAACTTTTTTTTCAGCTTTTTTTTTAGCTCTCATTCTAAAATCACATAGAAAACCTTCACGTCAGCAATAACTTCATTGCTCCATCTAGACCATAGTTTTTCCCTTATAGTGACAGGGGAGATCAAAGCTGCATAAACTGTAAAATGTGGAGACAGCACTGATTCACAGAGTGATTTCAAACCCTAAGATATGCAGTATGTTTTAATTATCTGCTTCTATATTGCTTCTCTACATGGGGCCAATATTTTCTTGATATTTAAAGACATACTTTTTCCTGTCTATTTTGATGGTAAAATAAAAAACAAAACACCATTTGGTGAAAAAAATCTTCATATCAGCTTTCCATATGAGTTAACTTGTACTCTAGCTTGCATTTCTCACTATTCAGGCTACTTGTCTAACTCTGGTAGATCCCTACAAATTTTAGCTGCAATCTCTGGTTTAGTCATTAGTAGTATTGACAATACTGTCACCCAATGGTGACAATGTTAATGGCTAATCAAGAAATGAAGATGACAGATAGTTTAGCAGAGTAACCATAACATTTTTAATTTTAATTAAGAAGGGAGCGGGGAGTCTGTATCTTTTGCAAAAGAAAGAAGGAGATGTATTCTGGAGAAAAAGATTAAATCAGTGGAATTTGAAAGGAGGATTAGCTATGAAAGCAAATACGTCCTATCAGGAAGTACTTTTCTCTGTGGTGAATGCAACCTGAGACAGAAAAAACATAGAGGCAAAATCTCTGAGCAGGTAGCCTTAGGAATGTCTACAGCAAACTAGCCAGCAGACGGGTGAGAGAAATTCCTTGGATTAAATTAAATAGAGTAAGCATGTTCTTTACTTTCATTTCTTGACCCATGTCTTTTATAAACATAGGCAACTGTGTTGTCAATTTTGTTTAAGTAAATCCATTCTTTCCACTCTCCCTTCCACACCATTTTACCTTAACTTGGCTTAAGAGCAATTTTGGCTGACAGCAAAGCATTTCTTCCCTGGGGCTTTACATAAATTTACAAACTGGGTTAGTGGTACACCTTAACCGGATACCACACCTTCCTCAGTAGATTTACCAGCCTGCCTAGGGGGTCAGAGACCCCCCAGACCGTAAGCCAGAACATAGATTGGCCTCACAGTCAGTAGAGAGGGCAGACAATAACAGGGGTAAGACAAGAGGCCCTTCTAGCTTGCAGCAAGGCATTACAGAATATGCCAGAAGCAAGCCAGCTCTGTGAAATACCTCCATAAACATGAAGTGGGACATCCAGTGCCACTGTTAGTTTCATAAATTCATATTTCAGCACTTGAAGGAATATCCTTCAATGCCAGAGGATCCAAAATCAGAACTGAACAGCCTGTATCTCTTTGGGAAATTATCCAGAATTCTATTCCAGACACACACAAGTGATTATAGATGCTCTTCTTACCAAAGGCACCCACAAATATTTAATGGAAGCATACAGGCCTGTAAGGAAACAGCTTTATTTTATTATTATATTTTTTTTTTAGAAAAGCAACTAAAAGTAGTTTAGACAGACTTGTATTTCATATCTGTGGAAGAGACTGTTTGCTGAAGATGCATTTGCGCTGCCCAGCCTGGTGCACTGGCCTAATAAAAACTATTACATCTCCCTGAGAACTTGCACTTGCATGTATCCTGAGACCCACAGCAGCAAGTGAAATACCATAACTCTTAGATGCCTAGAGACAGACCAGAAACATATGCATTTAGACTCAAGCAGAGATGAACTCCATTTTTAGGAAGAAATACATGTTTTGTTTTGATTCCAATTTGAACAATAAAAAAGCTTTGTTATTTAAAGAAAATGAAAAAAAAATCAACACAGAAACAAACTGGGAGAATAAATTACTATTCCCCAAGTAGCTCTGGGAACCATATCTCACTTCTATAGCCTGATTCAAATCCTCCCCAGGCCACGGGCACTGGTATTTGGTGCTACCTGATGTCCAGGCATCCACCTGCCCTCTGAGGCAGAGGAAACCCAGCCAATGAGCCAGAAGGCAGCTGGCACACTTCTAGGCAAGTGCCATTAGAGTTTTGGTAAATCATTGTCAACATTGGACAGATTGCAAATGTAGGTTTCAACAATCTTCCATTTTACTTAAAAAGTAATCTGATTTTTTTGCTATGTCTGACCAGGTTGTAGCATATAGACTGGATAAAGACAAATCTTTGCAATACGTCAGTTAGAATAATGCTCTGAAGCCAAACATCTGGAAATACATATTTTATCAGTGTAGCCTATGTCAGACAAGCTAATGTTGAGACTTTAACTGTTCCTACCCTTATTTCCAAGACCTGGATCATGTTATGGGAATTGCAGTGCTCATGGCAAAATGACTGATATGAAACTGCAGGAATTTTAAGCCCTTGGGAGGTAATGGTATGCTTTAGTAATCTGATGCAGAACTGAACTTCATGCTGATTAAGCAGAGTAGCCATCTTAAAATTATTTCCAGAAAACATTTAACTTCTAAACCACTTTTGGTTGCAATAATTTTATGGAGGAAACACAGACTCACTTCTGGCATGAATTAATAGTGAATTGGTTGGTGTGTTAACACACACGCTCTCGTCCTTTTTGTCCCTCCCTTTGGGCGTCCCTAATACAAATACATCACTAGCTAGGCTGCTCTTTCTGACAACATTAAGATGTTGTAACTTGAAATTATCTTACTTTTCAGTGTTATCCTCCTGTTTTCCAGGGTAGACTGATTATGACTGATACTACAGCTTGACATACAGAAGGAGGTTTTTACTATTTCCGACTGGATTTTCCACTGCAGAAGTGAGGAACCAGACATCTTTGCTGATGGCAGCCTATTCAAACTTCCTGGACATACCTCCTACACTACCGTGCATGTAATATGTCCTGAAGTTCAATGAACACAGAGAAGAATGAGAATTTCATGAAGTCTGGTAAGTAATGAGTTAAATGACCCAAGTAATACATACCAGCCTTGTAGATAGGAAGATATACTTTCTCCTGTAATGAATGTATCCCTAATGTCTCCACTAAGCAGAACATGATTTTCTGCTACTAATCTGATGGTCCAATCCTAGAGAACATTTTATGACTATGCATTTCAATCCCTAATCAGTGGGAAAGTCCAAGTCTTGGCACAAACAAACATTGATGATAAATTTGAAACAAGCAGCGTGTGACTTTTCAGGATCCCAGGCTCTGTCTAAATTTACTGGCTGTTTGCAGAGGTTTTGTGACTACTGGTAGCATAAAATATTTTAGTCAACTGGCAAAGTGAGGACTAAGAATGATTGAGAAATACTGTAACTGATTGCTCTGATTAATGATGGGTAAATTACTGTTAATGCTGCTAATAAATGCCATTGCCAGTAATTCACTGATTTCACTCTATAGGCTCCAATCATGTCAAAATTTAGCTTAGAACAGCAATTGACTAATATTGGCAAGTTTCAGACTTTGTTGCACTTCCTAACGGATGCTTGAAGACATTGCAGGTTGCAATGGGCCATGCACACTCGTGGCTTTCAGAAGGACTTGAATGTCTCTTTTTTAATCAGCTCTTACTCTTTCCTTCAGCTGGAATGACACTTAAAATATACCAATGTTTTAAAGCAAGCAAAGCTACTCTGCTGCCTTCAGAGATTTGAGTTTCTGCAAGACCTGGGAATCTGGTACTTCAGCAAACTTCCGTGCTATGCTGTGAATTTGACCCTCAAAAAGGGAGAAAACAACATGGATTCTGCTGGAATCTTTTGGATCCCTGAAAGGGTTACCTTCTCTTCTGCTTCCTGCCCCGGTGAGGCAACTCCTTTTATATTTCCACCAGTGTAACAATATACTTGTGGTCAGTTGATTCTGGCAGGACTCCAAGTGCCCACCAAAGCCACTTTATTACTCCTTTTGTCACCTGGAGAAAATACAATTAAAGGCTTCTGGGCTGAGGCAAAGACAGAAAGATCACTCAGCAATTACTTTTACAGGCAAAACAGACTTGGGCAAATTAATTTATTATCAAATCAGAGCAGGATAATGAGAAATAAAAAAATAAATCTTTAAACACCTTCCTCCTACTCCATCTTTCTTCCTGAGATTAACTCCTGATTTTCTCTACCTTTTCCTCCCTGCAAGCAGCACAGGGGGACAGGGAATGAGGGTTGAGGTCAGTTCATCACACATTGTCTCTGCTGCTCCTTCCTCCTCAGGGAGTGGACTCCTCACACTCTTCTCATCCCAGCATGGGTACCCTCCCACAGGAGACAGTTCTTCACAAATTGTTCCAGTGTAAGTCATTACATGGGATGCAGTCCTTCAGGAACAGACTGTTCCAATGTGAGTCCACCACAGGGTCACAAGTCCTGCCAGCAAACCTGCTCCAGCATGAACTGATGAGTTCAGCCTTACACAATAGTGTGTCTGTCCAGGAGCTGTCTGCAGTTGGGTGTATTGTTCACAGGAGAGGCTTCTAGCAGCTTTTCACAGAAGCCACCCATGTAGCCCTGGCTACCAAAACCTTGCCACATAAGCCAAAACCAACACAAGCATAACTCTGTACCAACTGAATGCACCAAACTCTGGTAGTAAATGAATCCATCCTGTGGTCCTATCTAATGTGCTCTTATGTGCAACACAAATGTTTCACAAGGAAGAGCCATTGCTCCAATAAGTTATGGTAAGGGATATTATACAGTAAAGTTGCATCTTTAATTATTATATTTAACAATCCATAGTGAAATAAACTATTACAGAGGTTACTACACAGCAGCTTCATTGGAACCTTGAGTATTCCTTTCAAATAACTCCATTATAATCCTTCACAGCATCGTATTAAAAAGCTATTACCTTCTTACATGCATACAAATTTGGGCTGAATTCTATATTACTGTGTTACTTCAACTCAGCATGTCTGGAACTGCATTTCAATTACAGAATGTTGCAAACCTGCTTTCATAGTCTTGGACATTTCTAGCATATGTTTTGCTATATTATTTGATACGGCTCTAGTTTTCAGTGCTTTAAGATATATGCGGACCAAACCTACTGTACTCGTCTCGTTGACTTGTCCAACTTGTTTCAGACTCACTGAACAAAGCAGGGTCCAGCACATGGAGATGATCAAATGCATTTTCTCCATGAGAAATGAGGTGATCACTCGCTCAGTCAACCTAATGAACCACTGGCTATTCATAGCCACACAGAGCCAGACTTTGCTGCTAATATGGCTTTGGTCAAGCACTGCATGAAATGTCAGGTACATTGGTCTTTCAGAATATTCAGATATTGAATGGCAATGAGCTGTCAGTTAAAGTTTCAGTATAACAGTAACAAGGAGTCTGCTTGTGAGACCAGAGAGTAGTTTCAGAGATGTGAGACAGAAGGATACTGTCAGCACTCTGTAAATGGTGAAACAAGACAAAGGGGAGCACTTAAAGAATCATGTGTGATAATGGAAAAATAAAATAACATAGTCATTATTTGAACCTATTAGACATACATTCCAACAACAGTAAAATGGCTTTTTTATTCGCAGACTAGTAGCAATGCATTTGCTCATGCTCATCATATTTCCTATTTTCATTAGAGGAGAACTATTCTGCATGCAAGTTATTACAAATAAAACTTCAGACTCCTAAAATATGCTTATCTCACAAGGAGCTGCAGTTAGTTCAGTCTAAGCATGCTATATGTGAAATAAATACAATACATTCTTAATTTGATAGTTTGCCATGTAGTGCATTTTTAATAACACATTTTCATTACATTTTACTGTCTAAGCTCTCCAAATAAGTGTGCAGAAATGAGACATCTGATCTCCTCCTCAGAGATGAATGGCAAAAAAAGACTTAAACAGGTTAATTTGTAGATCTTGAAATGATGTTTTGAAAAGATAGCAATGATTTGGAAAATCTCATTCTTTAGAGGAGCATTCCCATTTCTCTCATATTCACACATCCTCTTTCCTGCCTCACTTATCTACCTTAAAATCTTTAATGAACTTCCTTCCTCTCTGGACAGCCTCATAGTAAGACTGCCCTACATTTCTTCACATCTTCCCTGCCACAAAGGCTTTTAATATGAGTAGTTATATCTCTTTGTACCTGTTCCCAGACAATTTGTAAAGCACATTTGGACTCACTGAGATTCAATCATATTTTGCTATGCTCTTGAGCCTAACCTCAGAATGGTATCTTATATGTCTAATGCAAATATTTGTAGAATCACAGAATCATAGAATGATTTGGATTGGAAGAGTCATGAAAAATCATCGAGTTCCACCCTTCTGCTCATGAGCAGAGATGCTTTGCTTTAGACCAGATTGTTCAAAGTCCTATCCGACTTGACTTTGAGCACTGCCAAGGCAGGGAAACTACAGCCTCACTAGTAAACCTGAGCCTCACCACTCTCATAGTAAAGAACTTCTTCCTTACATCTAATCTAAATCTACCTTCCTTCAGTTTGAAGAAGGAAGATTATCTCTTGTCCTATCACTACATGCCTTTGTAAAAAGTCCCTCTCCAGATTTCCTGTAGGCCCCTTTAGGTATTGAAAGATTGCTGTAAGATCTCCCTGGAGCCTTCCCTTCTCCAGGCTGAACAGCCCCAACTCTCCCAGCTTATCGTATATGAGAGGTGCTCCAGCTCTCTGATGATCTTTATGATGCTCCTCCGGACTCGCTCCAACAGGTCCATGTTCTTCTTATGTCTAGGACTTAAACTCGAATTCAGTATGCTATGTGGGCTCTCACAATAGTAGAGTAGCAGGAGAGAATCATACTGGTCACACATCTATTGATGCAGCCCAGGATACAGTTGACTTTCGGGGCTACAAGCACGCCTTGTTATCTCATGTTGAGCTTCTTGTAAACCAACACTCCCAAGTCCTTCTCCTCAGGATGGTTCTCTTTCTATTCTCCACTTAGACCGCACTTTTCTTGGTATTGCCCTTACCCCTGTGCAGGATCATTGTTTTACAGGTGCATGTCAGATGATTTATGGAAGAAAAGGTGCATTTTCATACTGTATATATTGTGCTCATTCATTGCACAAGTTATGCCCTGTTTTGATGCCCAGTTGTAGGTAAGAAATGGCAGCAAAATCCCAGCTAATGTGCAGCTTTCTCATTCTTGCTTCCGAAAGACGCAGATTGTTTATCTGTGTTTGTTGGTTTTGTAGGTTTTCTTTGTGGAGAGTATGTTGTTTAAAATATTTTTTCTTTACTGCACAGCTATGGTGAGACACAAAATAGATAATAGCTAAGAAATGACAATTCCACAGAGAAATAAGCTCTTACAGCAAAGGCTTTGCTGGAATGAAAAAATGTCCTATAAGAGTTGCTACTAGGTCTCTGACATTCCTTAAGCAAATGTGAGGGCAAATTGTTGTACAGCATGAGTGGAGCTGTCACAGAGCTACATGACCAAGCTAGCATCTCAGTGTTTTGGCATGGTGGGTCATTAGGTAGACATGGGAAGGGCAGGTGGAAAAGTCTAGAGCCTTGACTACTTTTATTGCCAGAAAGCCATATCAAGAGCATTGGTATTTTGGGTTCCTTTGTTTATATATGTCCTCTGGTTTATAGTCTGTCTCTCTGCCTCAAAAACACCGTTGTGGCTTGAAGCAATAAGTGCATCTGGCTTGGATGAGTGGACAGTGAGGTGGATCAAGTGCTGACTGAATGATAGAGCCCAGAGGGTGGTGATCAATGACACAGAATCAATTTGGAGGCCTGTGGGCAGTGGAGTTCCAAAGGGATAACTTGTGGGACTGGTCTTGTTCATCAATGACCTGGATGAGGGGACAGAGTATAACCTCAGCAACTTTGCTGATGACACCAAACTGGAAGGACTGGCTGATTCCCCAGAGGGCTGTGCTGCCATTCAGCAGGATCTCGACCAGCTTGAGAGTTGGGCAGAGAGGAACCTCGTGAGGTTAAACAAGGACAAGTGCAGAGTCCTGCACCTGGGAAGGAACAAACTCATGCACCAGGACAGAGTGGGGGTTGAATTGCTGAAGAGCAGCTCTGCAGAGAGTGACCTGGGAGTGCTGATTGATAACAAGCTAAACATGAGCCAGCAACATACCCTCATGGCCAAGAAGGCCAATGGCATACTGGCATGCATCAAGGAGAGTGTGGCCAGCAGGTCAAGAGAGGTTCTTCTCCCCCTCTACTCTGTCCTGTTGAGGCCTCATCTGGAGTCCTGTGTCCAGTTCTGGGCTCCCCACCTCAGGAGGATAGAGAACTTCTGGAGAGAGTCCATATCAAGATGAGCAGGGAACTGGAGCATCTTCCTTATGAGGAAAGGCTGTGGGAACAGGGGCTGTTTAGTCTAGAGAAGAGCAGACTGAGGGAGGATCTCATTAATATTTGCAAATATCTAAATGGTGGATGTCAGGAGGTTGAGGCATCACTTTTTTCTGTTGTATCTAGTGACAGGACAAAGTGTAATGGAAAGACTCTGGGACACAAAAAGTTCCATTTAATCATAAGGAAAAACTATTTCACTGTTCAGGTGAGGGAGCCCTGGCATAGGCTGCTCAGGAAGGATGTAGAGTCTCCTTCCTTGGAGGTCTTCAAAACCCACCTGGATGTGTTCCTGTGTGACTTGATCTAGGCGGACATGCTTCTGTAGGGAGGTTGAACTAGATGATCTCTAAAAGTCCCTTCCAACCCTACCATTCTGTGATTCTGTGATGTGGTTTGTGTCCCTTAGTTAGTTTAAAAAATGAAGTCATGAATGTAAGTTGGATTTCTGGGACATTTTTAAAAATTAGAACCAGAACTGTTTTCAGAAGGATATTTTCTTGGAACTTAGTTAAAAAAGCTTTGCTTGATCCCTTCAGAAAATACAGTTTTAATGGAAGGAAAAAAGGAGAGTGGTTGAATGGAAGGCATAAAGTTTACAGCTCCTGATTTCATGGACTTCCATTTAGGAGCATATTAATATGGATATTAAAATAAGCTGCTAAATGGGCCAGTAAAATTTTATAATGCTTCATTTAAGAAAAAAAAATCTAGGATTTTTGTCCAGGAAAAAAATGGAAAGGGAATTGAACATTTACATAGTACAACTTTTGGATGTAAGAAAATCAAAGAAATGGCATCTTCACTTTTAATGTCTTAGTAATTATAATCTACTTAACTTGAAAGACATGATTTGAGGTATCTCTGTTTAAAATTCAAGGGAAAATAGATTTTTTGAATAAGGCATTCCCATGCTACTCTGTTCAGCTAGCATATGAGAACAGGCTGGGAAATGGATTGTTTGGATGTAAAGTCCTAATTGCATTAAGTTAAAATTAGAGCTTTCACTCTTCATCGCCCTGAGTATTGTGTGTTCAGTTACACTTATACCAAATGGGTGTAAAATGTCACTGTTGTCAATGTGTATTTTGATTGGGTACAAAAATTATAAATTAATTTGAGGTAGTTGCAGGCATCAAAGGATGCTTTGTACTCAAAATCTATTAAATGTATTATCTATTAT
Source organism: Urocolius indicus (assembly GCA_013401255.1). Classification (NCBI taxonomy): domain Eukaryota; kingdom Metazoa; phylum Chordata; class Aves; order Coliiformes; family Coliidae; genus Urocolius; species Urocolius indicus. The sequence goes on from WBNH01010995.1 coordinate 445,361, forward strand.
ATGCAGGCATCAAAGGATGCTTTGTACTCAAAATCTATTAAATGTATTATCTATTATATGTTTTATGTGTATCATATATTATATATTATATATATGTAATATATGTGTTATATAAAAACCTATTATATGTATCTTTATTTTATACATATTGCCTAAAATATTACCGTGCTCTCTTGTGTAAAGTAGCAGTGGGCTGAGCTGGAGGTAACAGGAACTCAGATATGGATATTTCCAAAATCAGAAGCTGCAAGTGTTGTAAATGAAGCTACTTCTTGTAAAACCTCACGTTTTCTCTCTTGAAAGCATCGACTTTGAAAAGACATACACTCCAGACTGTTTGCCTGAACAGCAAAGCTAAAAAGAAATTAGTGGGAGTAAAGCAATCTTTTAACGTGCTTCTCTTGCTGTGCCTAAAAATGCAGGTGGCAATTTTATTCCTCAGGGAACGACCACAGCAATGTAAATACAAAAGCCACCCCCAAAAAGAGAGGTGATACATGAATATGCGAATGCTCCTACTTATCTCTCATGTACAGCCACCACAGTCTTTTATTTCATGCTCAGCTAATACAAATCTGCATTTCAAAGAAACTAATAAAACTTCACAAAACTCAGAATTTGCTTTATTTAAAATCAGCTCAGTTGCCTTTTTATAATTTCAGCTAAATCTATTACAATTACAAGAATGACCTCTTGCAAAGAGAGCATTTACTTGAAAAACTAACTTACCATGACAATACATGGCTGTACACACATTGGGAAAGTGTCACTTTTTCAAGCAGAGAGCATTTATGGTAGCAAAACAGCTACTACCAATTGATCTGCTATGGACTTCTTAACATGGAAAGAGAACTAAAAAACTTCCCTCTTGCTTGTTGGCAACAGCTGTTTTTCAGGGGACAGTGTGGCTTTCAATCCCTTATCTTCTCTCCTTTTGCAAAAGCTTGCCTGGGCAAACTACAGCCCTTGACAATCTCACCAGCAAAAATGACATTCAAAAAAACGAAGTGACATGTTTGCACAATGTACTCCCTTCTTCAGAAATCTAAATATCTAACCTGTTCATATAATATCCTAGGAGGCAAACTGACATGAAGAAAAATAAACGAACAACTCCACTTGACACTGAAGTCTAAGTCTCACACTTCCCAATTCCTCACTCTGTTTTTCACTAGGCTTTGTGTAGACATCTGAATGCTTCCCAAGTAGGAGTGAAGTAACACTAAATCCAACTTCCTCATTCATTTCCACTACTTGCAATTTTTTTCTCTATCTGCTTTATGAAAGTAGAACTATGACTGCACATGACACACTCGGTATCAACATGTCAGTGCTGATTTCTGGGCTATTCAAGGCTTTCCTGTGAGTTTTTTGTCTTTGCCAACAGGACTTTGTCATGTCCCCTTCTCCAGAAAAGGCAGATGTGGGTGAACTTGGTTGTCCATTCCTGGTCACTCTCATTGCATCAGAGATTTTGCAGCTTCCTCACTGAAGAAAGGGGGATAACTTTTTCAATGGCCATATGGGACAGACTCGGTGCCTGCTCTCAAGAGCGCTTTGGAGAACTCAGAATAAGCTACATGAGCTTTATGTACATCTTGATTAATTCTAAATTAATTTTTTCACCCTATTTTTCTGCCCTTATGCTGTGCTCTGTGGGTAGTAGTTATGAGGGGCCATTAGTCCTCCTCTGAATGAGAAAGAAGCACTGTTGCTCAGGGAGCTTCTAAGCACTCCTCTGGAAGCTGGTGATGGCTGGCTCCTTATTGAGATTATTCACCACGAAAATAGATCTGTGTTCAGAGCAAGAGCAAATGAATGACATCAGTAACATGTTCAGGGCCACCTTCAGGGATAATCCTCCAGGACTGAAGTCTTGGACCATCCCTATTCCAAAGCAGATACCACTCTGGTTGCAACATGATTGCTGTGTGGGGTCACAGTTGATACATATCTTACACAGAGGACTCTATGCAGCAAGATCAGACCCACTGCCCATGTTTGTGCACAGTGTTATGGGCATCACTGTGACAGCCCTGCCACTGCTTAAGCAGCATACACTGATATACCATGCTGACACATCAAATGTGGATATACACATATTTTTTGCTAACAACAAATGAGAGAGTAAGGAACATGCCTTGCTACTTGTGAATTCTTACTTCAGTCCATGCATATGTATATAGTAATAAATGAATATAATCGGAGAAGCTTTGTCTGCAATATCTCATCCATTTTTGCCAGATCCTTTAGAGTTACATCACTACTTACTGAATTCCTGAATATACATGGCTGACTTGGATTTTGGGTAAAGGTTGGACTTTCCTAGGTTTCCAATTGTCTATGCAAATCTTTTAAAGATCATACCTAACTTTAGACTGCTACACTGTAGTAGAGGAGATATTGAATGCTATTGAGTCTGCTGTGCACTCTGCAAAAGACTGTAACACCAAAGCCATAGATAGCCTTGTGCTGTTAATTTACTGACAAGAAGAAAGACTATTTGCATTTATTAGTTGAAAGATCGAGACTGAAAGCCTGTAGATATCAAACCAGTTGTGATGTGGTCAGGATCAGGTTAATCCACAATCTGTCTACTGTTTGCTGCTTTGATTCTACTTGATTAATGCTAAGCCATCCAAAGGAGGGAAGCCCTCACACAACTTCATTAGAAATACTACAAAGTAGCATAGCACGATTGTCTCTTTAATTGTCATAGTTCATAATTTTAAATTATTACAAAGGTTCTGCCTGCAACAATCTTCAAGCCATTCAAGTAAGGCTGGGGAGAGATTTAGAAAAAACTGAAGGCTTCTTGCACTAGGAGAGGAGGTAGAAGCACTGTGCTGGCATAGTGAGGACAGTGTCACATTTCTTCCTCAATCGTGCCTGAGATTCACAAGACCCCTGCTGCTTCTTGAGTGGTTTGCAACCAGTGGCAGCTCTGACTCTAGATTGTGTAACTCCCGCACTCATTTTTGTTCCTCACCAGCTGAGAACATTAAGAGCAAAAAAGGCCTCCAAAATAGACATGCAAGCCCAGGTAATGTGCAAACAATGAGCTAGTCAGTAATAGCCTGCTGCTACTTAGCTGGTAAAAGCTGCACTCCTGAGAAGTTAAATGCTTCCCACACAAAAGCAGCTGATGAGCAAATGGATAAAAAATGAGAATAATAACAGTGTTTTAGAAACCAACAACGAACTAGTAGCTGCTTTCTTACTGTTTTACCCTTTAGCACCAGAACAGCTTCCTTGCTAAAACTGGTGATACGGAGTGGGCCGTATTCAGAATGCGTTTGAAGGCAAGATGCCTCTGGTTTATCAGCTCATGATGCATGACTAGACCAGCCCCCTACATTGCTGAGACAGTCACATTGTGGTGAGTAGAGCTGGTAAAGGTCTTCTCAGGTGCCCACAAGAATCTCACAGGAACCCACTTGGGTTCAAACTGCCACAGCACCTCTGCTACTCTACCAACCATTTCAAGCACAGTGCAAATGTGTGCAACAACTAGTCACAACCCTGTATGAAAGGTAGTTTTCTGGTAACTGAAGCATCACTGAGGATATCAGATATCAACCAAAACAGCTACTTATCCAGGAGGGCATATTTCATGATTGATATTGGCTTTGGGTAGCTAAAACACATTCAATGTTTGTTTGTGTCTTCTAACACCTTTTCACTTGTGTGGCTCTTCTATCTTGTACTTGCGTGCCTCTTCTATCTTGCACTTTAAAGGCTGAGCTAATATTTTCACCAGCATCAGTTGAATCACATGCTGATGTATAATAATAACAGTAACTGCAGAGGGCAAAAACAGTACTGTGCAGATTCCATAAGAAAAGTGAATCCGTCTGCAGAAAAACACAGCACCTAAACAACAGATTCAGCACTGAGTATAACACAGAGCATGACACTTCAGTGGAATTGCCAAAAAAGAGGGTTGCAATACTTTCTGTTGCTTGCCTGTTTATCTTTGATGTGATATTCTTCCTCTCATCAAAGTGTTTTTCAAATAAACACAAGAAAACAAACCAAGAAGAAGGCAAAATGGAGAGTTCTTGCACAAAGAGAAATAAGGAGATGCATCTTGCTAGGCAAAAAATACACGACTGAGTGAAAGGTGAGATAGGAAGCCATCCTTCTTTTCAGCATCTGAGATGGGGTGTTATAGGGCAACAGTGTAGATCAGATAATCACGCTTTATTTCTTTAAGACCTTCCTAAACTGCAAAGCACTTCTAGGTGGCTAGTAAATTTGAGATCTAACAAGGCTAACATCAGATTTTAGTAACATGCTTTAACCCAGACACAGATTGAAGCTAAAACACATTTTAAACTGCTTAGAACTTGGTCTGACCTCATCAACAAGGAGCATTTTACACTATGCCAGAGCTGTTTGAGCTATGGCTTGGGAGAAGACAGGAGAAGCTGTGCTATATTGACTTAAGTGTGGAAAACTTTAAGCAGGTGAAATTTCAAGTATCTTATTGGATCCTAAGAGGGATTTTCTTTCAAAATATATGATTTTTTCTATTTTGATAGAGTAATTATTGGTTCATATTTCACTATGGATCTTCTTTTTTACTAGCTCTGCAAATAATAAATGATATTCAGATTTAAAACTTTGTGACTGTTTTTCACTAAGGTATAATAAATACCCTCAGGCTCTCACTAAAATACAATTAATATGCTTTCTGGAGAGAATGCTTGTTTTACTTACTGGTAAAATACTTGTTTTACTTACGACACCTGATTTCTAAACTTTTTTATTATTATTATGAGACATCAAGGATACAGTGGTCAGGATATGGGATAGTTACTGATCATATTAACAATATTTTCATTCTAACCATCTGCATTGACAGACTGCTTTTGCAGAAAAGCTGCAGTCTTTGTCACTGCCAAAAAGCCAGATGCTCAAATATCCTCTTTGCACCCTGATGGTCAGTGGATGACCACTGAAGTACTCCCCATTATACTTCTTCCTTCATTAACTTATGAAACATTATCCTTTTTTAATTTTTTTCTGTCATTTACCAAAAGACACTTATCTGTGTATTCTTCAAAGTGGAAGCATGTAGAAAAAAAAAATCTGGCTCTTGAAGTTTTGAATACAATCCATATGTCACAGAGACTTAGTGAGAGATCCAGTCTGAGACACACTGATAGCCTGTCACTGTCAGTGTCACTTCCCAAGGTCGTTGAGTTGGTACTTCACACAATACAGAGCTCTGCTGTTGTGTTGGAAAGCATCAGGCTACTGAAAATAAATGCTAAGTATGGCAGCAGATTATAGAAGCAAGAAAACCTCTCAGGGCATTTTCAAATGCCTCAAGCAAACCGAAGATGAATGAATCAATATTTAGAAATTATTTTTATCTATTCTACAGTTTATTACTAAAGTCAAAGTAAGTACATAAAAATTGTTGAAGAGAATGTTTAATAGTTTTTCTCACAACAATTATCATTAGTGAATACCATAATATCATTATGAAGTGCACCAGATTTCTTTTCAAACTGTAGCAAGTTGAAAATTCAAGATTCCTGATACAGAAAACATCACAACAGTAGCTTGTTTATCCACTAGGTCAATTTTCCTTTTAATGGGGAATAACTTATGTCACTTGATGGTCTTTAGGGACCTTTTCACAATAATCCACTTGAAGAGTAAGGCAGGTAAGATTTGCAAGATTTATAATTGATCACTGGTGCTATTGTAGCCCTGATGAAAATACCATATGTAACACACACTTTTTAGCAAAAAAAATTATTGCTTCAAAATCAGGTGTAGGTGTTAGTCTCTGATTTGGCATCGCTTTGACATAATGAGCCTATGATTCTGCATATACAGAATATAAATATAATGATGTTTTTGTAAGGGTTCCAGACACCTTGCCTGTATATGAAATGTAAATACTGCATTCAGTCTTTAGCCCTTGAAATTGGGTGTGAAGGAGGGATTCTGTTTGGGCCTAAATACAGGCAAGCTTTATTTGGGGGCTATATTGCTGTGAGAGTGCAGCTGTTCACATGCTTTTAACACCTAACAAAGACAGCATTGTTCTGCAGAAACCCCTTTGCTGGAGCTGGTCCGACGCTGGCCAGCTGTAGGTGGAACGGCTGCAACAGCAAGAGCCTGTTACTCAGCAGGCCACTGAGCAATGCTTGGTAGCTTCTCAGCAATGATGGACTGCATCTGCCCAGGGCAACGAACAACAGGGAAATGAAAAGCTTGCTCACACATAGTGTGTGGTGTGGATGGGCACCTGCGCTCGTGGAGCTGACACATGAATGCTTGTAATGATTCTGGCTAGCTTAAATGGCTGTGTGACTTGAGTCTTCACCAGCCTCACTTTAGTAGTAATGTTATTGATTCAAAGCAATGAACAAAATTTTCAATCAACTTGACTTAGATGGCCATGAAAGAATACATATGCTTATAGATTTTAGGAGGGTGGTTGGACTAGATGATCTCTAAAGGTCTCTTCCAATCCCTGCCATTCCATGATTCTATGATTATACCAACCCTGATTCAGATACCATTTTCTCAGATACTTCTGAGATGCTTCTTCTCATACTTTTGATACTTCCCCTGGTTACAAAATGGCAGAATTGGGAACAATACATTGATTTGGCAAGAAAGAAAAATCAGTGCCATGGAGTACAAAGTGTAGTCTATCTTTCTCTGTTTACATTCATACATGAATTCTGTAAAACAAACCACAAGAAGAAAAATCTGTTGTAGCAGTCTCAAACTAGTCAGCAGTTCCTGGTCCCTTTGAAGCTGTGCTGTCTGGAGAGCCACCTATATGTATAGAAAACAGACAGAAAACTTCATCTGTTGCATCTCATTGCCTCACAAAATTCATAACCTGGAAGCATTTTCTGAAAGATTAAAATCTTGCTAAAATCTTGAGAACATTCAAGCAGCTGCACAACAATATTATCTGCTGGTACTGTTATAACAGTTGGATAGTTAAAAAACTATAAACTCCCTTGCTTTGAGGCTTAGGGCTAATACTGATCAAGGGACATTTAAAAAGTTATTACAAAATATTAAGAACTTCTTGTTCATTGATTGGAAATATTTGGCATTTCCAGAGAAACAACATCAGGCTATATGAGTCACTAATTCATTCTGTATAAAACACAGTCTTACTCCATAAGAATGCCAATTGGGGTGTTTTGCAGAGAGAATGAAGTAATGTATGCTAATACAGGCCCTCTGTCTGTCTTCCTGGAGTGTCCAGACTTCACCTGCACTTTTGAGTCTGCTACTACCTCTGAAGTAATTAAATTATTCTTTGAGTTCAGCTGGCACAGCCTCTCATCTGGAGTTCTTGGGTGCAGCCTCTGTTTGCAGCCAAATCTGCCATCCTATTGGCAACATGAGGAAAAAAAATGTGTATAAAGGAGGAGAGAGAGAAAGTGAATTTGATTCCACTCTTTGAAGTCATGACACCTAAAGAGAGTGAATGAATATGATAATAATGAATGATATCTTCTTCAGTACTTCACAAACAAGCTTCCCTTGGGACTGACTTGCTGTAGCCAAGGGAAGATGCATCTTCTCTTCCTGCTGCCACTATTCCAATAACAAACCTGTAGCCAAAGCCCTATGGCCCATCTCCCTCCTTCATGTTTTTATTTCTCTTTTTCCCATCATCCTTTCATTATAGAAAAGGAAAAGGATAGTCCTCCCTGCTGACATAGCTGCAACACCTAAGGGGATGTAAATACAGAATAAGGTCTCTGTTTTTTCAGTTTTCTCTGTCACCTATTAGTTTCAGTCAAAATCAGCCATAACACCTTCAAGAATATCAAGAAGCAGAGTTTAGCTTAAATGCTGGTGTTTTCAAATAAGACTTATTTTCCATTAGTTTATTTGAACTGCCTGCGGTTTTGCAAACTGCCTTAGTCCTTTCAGTTGATAAACCTGTACATCAACTAGTTGGTCTTAAATGGGTCCTCTGCTAGGAATGCTTCATGTTTTATTGGAAGCAATGTGATCAGTTCTCTGAAACTCTCAATCTGTACCATATTTTTTTTAAATTGAAATTAGTTTTAGTAGCTTCAGATTTGCAAGTTTGGAACAATATAGTCTAGATACTAGGAAATAAAATGAAAGATATGAGAAATAAGTTTGTTCACACACACAAATTGATAGGACTAAAATTTCATCAGAGTTATGAATAAAAGTTATTTGCTGAGTTTCTTGAATTTTCTTTCTTCAGCACGAAGATCACCTCCGATCACCTGCTTCATACCCTGAATTTATTTATTATTGGGTTATATCAGTCTCTGTATAGTATTTTCATTCTCTTCCCAAGTGATGTCTTGACTCTGTTGCAATTAGTTGGGCTTTTGCTTTTATTTCTAGAAGTCTCAGTGATGTATGTCTACCAAAACTGTACTGATGAGTTTGGATTAGCAAGGAAACAATTTGTTGAGAGAGGCACCTACTTTAGAACTTTAATGGAGCTGTGGCATGCTTAGCAAGATTCAGAAACACATGCCTTTTGAATTCCCCCGGTGGCTGTGTCTGCTGAGAGCAACCGGGACACCTGCTATGGTCCATGAGTTCCTTTCACCAGTACTAGCCAGGTAAGTGGTCAAAGGGAACTCTTTTCTTTCTCCTTGCTCCCTGTCCTCACCCTCTTCCTCCCTTCTGCAAGAGCAAGGCTGAGCACCAGGACGGGGATCCACTCTGAATGAAAATAGCTAGGCTTTTTAGCCCAATGAATTTTAATCCATAGCTAGCTGGCTGCTCTGGTTTGCTTTGTAACCAACACAAGCACACCAGCTGGCGAAACACAAGAGGAGAAAGAAGTGGACTTGGGAGACTGTGGAGCAAGAGGAGTATGTGTGCAAGGGAGGATTGCTCCTTTCCTCAGCACATGCCTCATACCACTTTGAAACTTGCAACAACAGTGGGAAGCACTCACTGCTGCTTCATGCAACATCTAAAACAGACTGGATCCCAACTTTTATTACTTTACAGCAAAGAGTGTTTTATTTATGAAAGAAATGTCTAATTAAAAAAAATATATTTTAAAATTTGCTACCACATGTTTATACTAGCCAACAACAGCTATCTTGTTTTAACCTTGAGGTTTTGTTCCTCAGACTTCATAGATAATGTAAGTCAATTACCAGATGAAAATTTAGGTACCTGTCATTCAAGACTGTGTCACAAGAAACCTTTGGCCATGGTGTAGCCGCTTTGCTGTGACCCCAGTTCTGCAATCAGACATCAGTGTGGTTCTGTGTAAGAGCTTAGCCAAGTGGAACTGATTGCAGAGTTAAGACCTAAATTTATCCATTAGAGTTGCATGGCAGTGGCAAGGTCCTGATGAAGAGACTTAGGCTAAGCTCCCTGTTTCTCTGAATATTCTGATTAAATAAAAATGATTTAGCTTTTGGTTGATTATACAATTTATTGCAAAAATAATTTTCCTCTCATGAAAAGTCAAGGTTATGCTGATGTTGTATGGTTATACTAAGAAAGGCTTTTTTTTTTTTTTATGTGTTCCAGTTAGTTCTTTGGAGGTTTCAAAGTCTCTTATTTTCATGACAAGAACCCCTAAAGCTCTGGAGAGTGGGTAGTATGTCACCTTTGGGTGAGTAGGGAAAAGTGCATTAGGCTCATGGAGAGGATGATGTTCTCTCCCCAGCTGTTGCATGCACCAGGTCCCATATAGATCTCTCTTACTGGGTGCTATTTTGATCTAACTGCTACTAGGTTTTAAGAATTTGAATAAAAATATCTGTCTGACAAGAAGAGAAGTACACCCAAGACCTGCAGCAAATGTGCCTGGGATGAGAAGTCATTGTTGTGGCTAAAGGGTACAGCAGGTAGTGGAAAGTATGATGGAGTTAGAGGGAAAATAACTTGTCTTTTGGGGTTCAAACAGCTCTCTGAAAATAAAGAGCCATTGCAAAGAGGTAGCTTTTCTGAGGAAACAACAGCCGAAGTAGTTTCCAGATAGACACCACCACAACAGAAGGTGTTGTGCTGAAGCAGCAGAGAAGAGCTCTGGGGGACTGTCTGCAAACTCTCCTCAACCTGCAGACAAAGGCAAGTAGTGTGTGCTATAGTAGAGGTGATGAAACAGTCCATCCTGCAGAGAATCCAGGAAGTGCAGTGTCCCGGACAAACCTAGGCTCCAGCCCCACATTCAGGACACAGTGACCATGACCACAGTGAAAGGTGGTACAGTATCATCTCTGGTGGATGAAGATAAAGTTTCAGACTGCCCTACCTGTATGTGTGGATTATAGTAAGAGGGCTTTTATTTGATATGTGGACAATGTTGTTGATTATCATTGACTTTCCAGATTACTTCCATGTCCCCTTCCATTTTTTACCTCCAATAATGTTTTCTTTGTTTTATAGACTTGGTGCTTTTACAGATTAAACTTGGTGTTTGCTAGAAGGAAGTATTACATGACAGAAGTATAAAGTTTCCCAGGAACCTAGATGAAAAATCAGTCTAATACCCTTTCATATTTATACAAGAAAGGATCCCTAGAAAATAAAATAGGCCTCTTTTTCTTGCCAGTAGCACCTGAAAAGGAGAGTTACAAAAAGGTTCTTCTTCTCATTCATTTCCCAGTGAAAAGATACTTCATTATTGCTTTTGTTGCTGTAATTATCATCATGCAATCTGAATAATTGCAACAATATACTTAGCAAACTACAAATGCCAAAAGGAATGAAGTATTAAAAAAATCTAGATAGCATTTTTCCATTGCAGAATGGAAAAGAAAGTTATATGGAGCACAACTATTTGCTTTTCCAGACCAGCTGCTGGTAGTATACTAAAACAAGTTTGATAAGTTACTTCACAAATACTTTTCTCAGTCAATATCTAGCAGGCAAAAAAAAAACAAACCTTATTCACACAAGTGTCATACAATGAGCCAATCACAAAATGGCCAGACTGCATGAAGTTCATTATCCAATACACTGACTTTTTCATGCAGATCATCTTATTTACAGTATGCTGCAGCATATCAGCTGCCAGGAGCATGCATATAGTAGTATTAAACTGTACAGAAAAAAAACCACATTTTGTAGCACATTAGTGAGATTCCATTTGTGTGCGCTCCTGACAAATGGCTCCCCTGCAGTTGTCTCAGCATTTACTTGCCAGATAAGACTCATTTACTGCTTCATTTATTGATATGCAATGGAAGTTATAGAATAAGTATCATATAAGTGAATCAAAACCAGTAATTCACACAGTTCTTAGAGACATAATGTCTGGAGAGTCTAAAACTAAACTAACTCCAGGAGATGTTTATGAGTATTGTGAACGAAGGGGAAAAAAAACACCCAAGAGCGATAACTTGATGATGGGATTTTAATTTAATTTGAAGTAATGCAACCAAACTGCATGAAGCGAAGGAATGGAGGGAACAATCAAGTTTCTTAACCAACACTATTTTATCCTGCCATTAAATTGTTATAATTACCCAGTATTTGACCAGATGGCAAGTAATTTCTGAAGTCAGACCAGGTGTTCAAGATGCAGAGATAATCACAAAGCTGATGACTGTGGTGAAACTAATTAAAAAGTGTGTTGCAGTGGCACAGTGGTGCTGTGGAGAGAGAGTGACCAAAAACAACAGGATAGAAAAGATCTGATGTATTACAACAAAGTGATTTGGAAAATAGTAAGCAAAATCAAACAGAATTTAATTAATTTAAATGATCAAGTTCAGAGGTGTACTCTAATAAGCTATTGGATAATGCAACCTGTTGGGGGAATATCTGGGGTTTTGTTTCTGTTTTCTAAAACAAATGGGAAGACAGAAGTGAAAGGCAGAACTAATAAAGACGAAAACTGTCAACCCAATCAGAAGGGCAAAATATGGGCACAGATGCACATTAAAATGAAATTTGGGCACAAAAAGCCCTTTTCGTGCAGATGAATGCTGATTACATGGCCACAGCTGGAAATTACAGAGAGCTTTATTCATTAAAGACCAACTATCTTCAATTAGACCTTGCTTTCATGACAAAACAATGGCGTAGCAAAGAAATGAATTGCCATGCTGTGCCTGCAGCTCCCCTGAACACGATGCCCCACAGCCTGTAGCCAGCACGTTTCTGCTGCTTAATAGAAGCCTTCACCTTTCTGGGGCTGAAAATCAATTCAGAGGTGGGGGGAAATGCATTTATCTGAGGGAGGGGAGAGGGCAGAGGAGGAAAGCAAACTTTAAAAACAAGCCCAGTAAGTAAACAACCCACCAGACGATAAGAGAAATCAAAATGTCTCATTGCCAGCCCAGTGCACGTTGTTCTACCCTGCTGGCTTGGAACTTTGTGATCACCTCTGGCTGTCTGCTCTAAAAATGTAAGTGTGAATGCTCACGCTGTGCTCATGGCCCTGAGGAGATCACTAATTGGTCTGTGCTATGCCCATACACGAAGCCTAATGCTAAGGGGTCCTGGACACAAGTAAAAGCTGAGACCTATTAAAGACAGCTCTCCATGAGGTTTTTTCAATCAAGAAAAGGAGGCGTTCCCAACTGCCCAGCTAGTCATCTGCAGCAGAAGGTACTGCTCCTCTCTGTGCCCTTGCAGCCCGCTCTGGAGCGTGGGACACCCTCAAGGGATGGAAGTCATGACATCCACAGGCTGAGCCTAAAATTCCTCTTCTTCAGTGAGCATTTTTGCCATTACAGAATGATAAAATCTCTTCCCCTCTTCACCCTGTGCTACCACGTTGTGCTGATGATATATTTTAGCACAACTGCATGGGTAGCTTTTGCTAGCAATAGCAGTTAGGATTCAGAATTCCTCTACTGCTTGTCTTTTATCTCTGAGAGAGTTTTCAGCTGTGTAAGATGGCCATATTTGTGCAAATATGCTAGTAGCCTTTGCAGTGTCATCCAGACCTCCAATGTTTGGGAGAGTCTCTCCTCTTTACAAATGCCCTTGTGTGCAGAAAAGCTGGATATTTCTTGACACTGAGGTGCTACAGTTTGACACAAGAAAAGGTAGCAGATGTTGTTGATAAATCAGCTGATAGTTCAATTAATTCTTCCAGTAAGAATTCTGCATTCTCATTAGTATGAGCAATATCATCTTGGTGGCCTCTCTCGATTGGAGCTACAGACTGTAGGAACCCTGCTGCTGCAATCAGATGTTTCTTCCTACCTTCTCCAGAAACAAAAAGGAGTCAATATGTTAATGGATGTGAATAATTGATATCTTTGCCATTAATGTCTAGAGTAGAATGAGCTGAAAAACAAAATTTGTTAAACCATTGTCTCCCTATTGTTTTTATCAGTTCTTTAACTGGTTCAAAACCAAAAGATACTTTTTCCTCTTTTTCTTTTCTTTACCGCAGATTTTGGAACTTTTTGGTCAACTCTGCTTGTGACATTGACATTGGGAGCACATTTTCCTCACTGGAATGAGAAAAATGAAGAGTCATAATTGGAAGCAGGAGTGCAGACCTCGGAGAAGTTATGGAAAACAGTTTACCCAGTTGAAAATACAGCAACATTCATTCAAGTAGTACTTTCTCACCACAGAACATACACTGCAGTGTATTGAGCTTTCCAAGTATTTTTAACCTCTTAGGCAACTGGTATTCAGGCAAAAATAGCTCAAGGCATTTCATATTCAGTGCTTTACAGTTTCTAGTGGGTATTTTTCTAGGGACAATTATGAACAAGTAGTCTAGAGATAGCAGCTTCTCTGGAGGATGGTGAATGCACAGCGGCTTTTATGATTATTTTTAATAAGTTCATAATCTCCTGCATCAGCCATACTTACTTCTTTTTTTTTTCCAAAGAAGCGTGTGTTTTGCTATTTTTTTTTTGTAAACAGTCAAATAAAGATAGGTTTAAGGAACTTGGAAAAAAACTTGTATAGCAATTCATTAAGGAAACCTCAGGCTTGAAGTATACACACTGCTAACCAAAGGAAGAAAATTTCGGGTTAATCTACAGATTTTCACTTAGAAGTTAAAGCCCACTTACTCAGCTCTCTGTACATGGCTACTGTGACCTACAGAGGTCTTTGAGGGCCATGGAATCAATTTTTAGTGTTCAATAGGCTTTCCCACCTGCTCACGACTACATACAGAAGTGAGGAAAAGGCCCTTTACCCTTCTGGTGCTGCCATACCATAGCCTCTGTTCATTAGTGGCAGATAAGGTTTTGCAAAAAAGAGGAAGACTAGGTTAAAGTCTGCTGCCTTCCTTGCACAGGAGAAACCAGGAATGTAGGTTTCCCCAAATCAGGTGTGTGCCTTGGCTATTTAAGCGTGAAAGAAGCTAAAGAAAGGGAATAAGTGAAAAGAAAAGGAAGGAAAAGGCAGTGTTTCTCCTTTGTTTCTTTAATATCTGTCAATTTCCTTATATTAGGAATATGAAAAAAATAATAGTCTCTGGTTATAACCTGATGTGTGAAATACCTATAGAAGCCCTTCCTATAGCCTTTCACAGACAGATTCAATCCCAGATGGGCTTTGGCTTTCCAAGCCCCATCCCTATATAAGGATCCTGGTACCTTCCCCTCTTTTGGGATTTTAACTGCAGAGGCTCATGGCCACCTCAGAGCTGGTGTAACCAAGGGCAGTCTACATCTCATTCAGACAGTGTCTCTATATCCCTCCTGGGTTTTCTGTCCCTGCTTTCCACCTCTTGTATGCTCATTTTGATGTCTAAATTCTGTTAGGAACTCCTTGTTCATTTAACAGGCTTTCTGCCATCTTTACTCAACTTCCTTTGTGTCAGGATGGATTATGCTTGAGATTGAGGAGGTGGTCCTTGAAAATCAACCTGCTATTCTGCATAGGTCTTCTCTCCAGGGCCATATCCCATGGCAGCCTTCCAACAAAGTTCTTAAACAGACCAAAATCTGTCCCGAATAAGGGATACAGAGGTCTTAAGAGACCACTACAGTCTTCTGGGTTATTCAGGAAGACACGAGGTCAGGACACGAGGAATTCAGGAAGACACGAGGTATTCAGGACTGACACAAGGTCACCAGACCGTCACTTAATTAACTGATAGTCATCTGGCCCTAAGCTCACAGGCATGGTGAGCAAACGCTACGATGAATTTACATTTTTTGCCTTAGTATCTGCTTTGCATTTGCCCTTTCAAAGTAAAGTTAAACAAAATTCGGTCTTTGAACCATACAGTTTCAGGTAACCTTTTTTTTCTTCATCTGGAAATCTAAAAGCTCCATGGAAACCTAAATACTCCATGCTGATTTCACAAAAATACAGCCCTACTAGCTTTATGAATGGCATCAGGCCTTCAAACCTGCTCAGCTGTGACAATTCTGTGCTATTTAAAATTTAATGCATGCTCAAGGACCTCAAAAATCAGGCCCCATATCAGATTAAGCTCAGTCCAAGTAGATGTAACCTACTGTCATATTTGCATATGTCAATTCTGTCACAGAAGGGAGAAGAGCATCTCAGTAATAACTACACTCCTACTAATAAAACCAAGGTGTCTAGAGAGGATAATTACTCTATGAGCTTGCTGCATCATGGTGAATGACCTTGTAAAACTGAGAAGAAGTGGTTGAAAATGTTCTGGTAGAATGTTTTTCCATTAGAGAATGATCTCAGAAGTGGGACATTGCACAAGAACTTCAGTATTGTCCTGAAGAGTTTGACACAAAATTATTGATGTTGTTTGTTTGAATAATTCTGAAGCTCACAGCTTAATATGATCACAAAGCTCTGTTTGAACTAGTGCATCAGGATGTGAAATGAATAAGGTACAATACAATATTCAAAGCAAGAAAGTAAGAATGGAGACTTTCAAGAAAATAATGTTAGGGTTTCTCATGCTTTTTTAATGTTATCTCTGATTCTTTTTTCTCCTTTTCATTTCCAAAATGAAGAAGGAATGAAAAGCTTAATGTTTTTTTTCATTTTTTAACTACAGGAACTTAAAGCAGTGTATTACCAAGGCAAAGGCCAGAACTGTATCTCCTAGATAGGAAAAAAAGGTGTCAGTGTAATTACTTTGGATTTCTTTATAATTTATATAATTAAGCACTGAGATGATAGCGCCATTCTCATGGTTTAGGAAGAAATACCTGCATTCTGCAGAGAAAACAGATGTTTTATCAAACTCTGAAGATAATCAGCATATTTACATACACACTTTTATGTTTAACTGCCAATTTCTGTTTCCCAATTAAAGTGGTTTATTTGACTGTTATCTTTAGCTAATTAGTACTTATTTTAAGGACTGAATACAGAGTAGGTTTCATGGGAAAGTAAACTCATTGGCTCCAAGTAAGGGGAATTGTCTGATGACTGAAAGAGAATTGCCCCAGATAATGAATTCCTATGTGTTTTGTAATGTAACCTAATGCCTCATGCAACTACTAAACTCCCAGATGGCCCAGCAGAGGCACATACTCATCAGGTGACATATTAGCCAATTTAAAAGATAATTAGTAAGCACCATTCTTTCTGTATTCTTTAAGCATTAGGAAAAATCATATTCCACTCTTTTATGTAGTGGCCTCCAATTCAAAACATATGGAACAATTTTTATTTTTTTTCTAGAGATGTTTTTTCTCCTGCTGCTTCTCCTGACTGCAGCACATACTTTTTGCTGAAGAAGATGCTGTGCATTTTTGTGAGTGCAGCTTTGTTTTCCCAAGCATCGTCACTTCTAAGGTAAACACACTGCCAAAGTATCTGCTGTTGCAGATGCCTGTTCCAGGTTTCAGAGTAGGGACAATTCATTATTATCCTCCTTATATCAACAGCCCTGGTGCTTTACTTTACCAAGACAGGTATGGTTCAATTACTGAAGTATGTCAATGCTATATATGTGTTGGCTTTAGGACAAACCAGAAGTTTAGTAAAATTATTCACCAAAAATTGGGAGACAGATGAGGAGTATCCAGGAAATGGGTCCAGAGTCTGGTTTAAGTCCGAACCATAGCATGGATCTGATTGGGCCAATGCCATTCAGCTCTGTGGTGGACCTACCATTGACCGTGGCAGACTCAACTATTGATGGAGGAGATGCCTCTGTGATTCACATATTTGAGATGGGGAAGAAGGCGCTGAGCAGATGCAAATTGCAGCAACAGAAGAAAAGAGTGAGAATGTGAAAACAACTCCTCCACAGACAAACCAAGGTCAGTAGAGAAGGAGGAGAAGGGAGTGCCCAGGCCCTGAAAGAAAGACTCCCTTGTGACCTGTGGTGCAGCCCATGGTGAGGCAACTGTCCCTGTGAAGTCCATGGAGGCCATCGGGAAGCAGACATCCACTCACAGCCCGTGGTGGAGCCAACGCCGGAGTAGGTGTGTGCTTGAAGGAGGCCGTGACTCCATGGGAAGCCCATTCTGGATCAAGTTCCTTGCAGGACCTGGGAAACCATGGAAAGAGGAGCCCACACCAGAGTAGTTTTGCTGGAAAGACTTGTGAGACCCCATGGGGGACCCATGTTGAAGTAGTTTGTTCCTGAAGGACTATTTCCCCCATGAATGACCCATGTTGGGGCAGTGTGTGAAGAACTGCATCCTGTGGGCTGAATCCATGATGGAGAAGTTCATGGAGGGCTATCTTCCAACAGAGGGACCCCATACTGCAGCAGTGGAAAGTGAGAGGAGGCCTCCCTCTGAGAGGAAGTAACAGTAAAGTCCATCTGTAATGAACTGACTATAACTTCTACTTCCCACCCCTCTGCACCACTGGGGTGGAAGGAGGGAGAGTCCCAGGAAGAGGGAGGGATGGGGGAGGTGTTTTAAGATTAGGTTTTTATTTCTCATTTCTCTGCTCTGATATGTTTGTTTGTTGACAAATCAAACCATTTCTCCCCAAGTTGAGTCTGTTTTGCCCATGACGCTAACTGCTGAGTGATTTTCCTGTCCTCTTCTTGATTTGTTTATATTTCTCTGTCCCCTGTCCAGTGTAGGAGGAGGAGTGACAGAACAACTTGGTGGGTATCTGGCACCCAGCCAGGACTAAACCACCACAAGCAGATTAAAACTATCAGCCTCAATGAGCTATGTGTGTAACTGTGTATTCAGATGAGTGAGTCCAGTTCTCTCCTAGTATTTAGGCTGGGCAAGCTCCAAACCAAAGGGCATAGCTGCTGTTTTGGTATTAAGTAGATCACTAGATCCCTCTCCCCAGAACACCCTAGTCAGATTTACTTCCCCAAGCAGCAAGTAATGAAATGTGTGACATATTTGGCCAAATCTATGGGAGGAACATGCTGAGACCTGACTCTTCACTATCTGCATTTCAATTTAGCTTGGATCTGCTTTGTGTTCCTCAGGTGCCCAGCCCTTCAGTTATTTTCGCCATAGAGTATCCACATCCATTCTAGCAAGTATTCATAACTTGTAGGAGTTTTTAAGTATATTCAATATAGAATAGTTGCATATACTGGATTCAGTTGTCTGTCAAAAAATCTGCTTAGATGTTTTGATCACAGGTGTTCTTCTCTCTTTACTTTTATCTAGTCACTCTTCAGTCATAAACTTCACTTTTTTTCTTGTTTGTTCATACCTCAGTCTCGATTTTCTACCATTAAAATCTTGACAGGACAATCAGCTAGGTATTATAAATAGGAAATTCCATTTGAAAAATATTGTCATCCACCTACCAGTTAGTTTTATACAAGTGCTTAGTATCAATATTCTAAGCCTGTCTCTGGATCTGTAATTATTTTATGTCAATCTTTTATATGTAATTTGGGCAGACCCACAAACATCTCCAACTATTTGCTCTATGGCATGTGGTTCCTGCTCAGTTCAATGACATACAGAGGCAGCAGGCGATGATCCCACTTCTCTCCCCAAATTTAGGACCTGGAGCTTTTGCAAGTCGTTTGCATTTCTTAGTGGTTTGGCCTCCAACCCCCGGCAAAGTGCTGCATGACGCCAGAGGGTGTTAATTTCACAGGATACAGCAGAGATGGCATTTAGCTGATGAGTTGGGATGTTTCCATGGTTTACCGTTGCTTCTCTTCATTTTTTATGCTTTATACACTTTGATATCCAGCAATTTCTTCCCAGTTATAAAGGCTGCTCTTCTCCAACAGCCAGTAACTCTGTCACAGAGCTGTTTATGGCTTTGCAGTCTCTATTCACAGCCTGATCAAATCTTTTTCTGCTAGGTATCTCGTGCTTAAACCTCACAACAGACCTAGAGAGGCCTGGTGCCAAACTCCAGTTCACACGGCAAACTCCTACAGCAAGCTCATAACAAGCCCAGTGGGACCGGAGAGGGGCCTGGCAATGTAAAGCAGAGTTAGTAAGAATCCTTTGGCCACTCTTACTGGGCTTGCCACCTCTTATAAATGCTTAAGAGGAGTAAAGACTATTTTCTGTCACAGTGATGTACCAATTACATACCTTCCTAGCCATCGTAAGGAAAGGATTTAGAGTTTTTGCCCTTGCTATACTCTGTACTGTATTGCACACACTGCTGATGTGCAACTGCTCTTTTTCACCAGTGGAAAAAACATGAAATGCGATGTAATGTTCCCTTCTCCACCTCCAGAAGTACCAAACCAGTTCAGCCCCAGCATATTTCAGTGTACTGGCAGGTATCTACCACTGAAATTTCTGTCTTTGTGCCTCCTCTTGGAAGAGGTTCCAGCTGTTGCAGATATGTGGGGAAATGCCTGGATTTAATAAGCTGCTGCTTCTGCACTCCTTCAAACTAAGGACAACTCTATAGATCTCTGTGAAACTTTGAGGGAAGGAAAAAAAAAGCTTTAAGACTTGGAGGTGAAATTTGTCACAGCTGTGACTGCATACACAGCCAAGTGTTAAAACCTTGAATAGGAGATTAAATGTGTGAATGAGAAGTATTTCAAAGAGACAGCAACAGAAGTCTGCACAGTAAAAATTAGGAGTACTATGTAAAAGGTGTTATTCTGAAAGTGAGAACTTACAGGTTCCTGTGAATGGAGGAAAGTTTCAACCATAATTAGTCTTGTTGATGAACTAGAAATTTCACCTATTCAAAGTACATTGTTTGTAAAAACCAGTTTATACTGAGAGTATTATGTGTACAAAACTAATGATCATAGATTCAATGGCTCAAATATTAGAAGACTAAGTTTTAACTGTGTGTCGGAGAGCGCATTGTAATGATTGGACTTGAAATTGACAAGGAAACTGTGAAACAGGTTTGCTCTCAGATACTTGTGACATTCAAAATGAAGAGTCTCATAGAAGTTTTGCTGTCCTTAATATCTTCAGAGGTCTGCCAGAGGTTTTGAATTATATTCTGCTTATTGAAATGGCCAACAATTGGCCCTGAATTTTGGAGACAGATTTGTTGATAGAAAAAACACTGTCATGCTGACTTCCACCAGCTGAGGCTCTGTGTTTTCAGGGTGTTTCATCCTCATGCCACAACACGAAAACAGCATACATCAAAGTCAAATCAAGGTGTCGGAAGAGCAGTGGGTCTGAGACAAGTGGCGTTGCTCAGGAATAGCTCTGACAGGTGCCCAATGGGTGCTCTTCTTCAGTAGGAGACAGTATTTACTTTGAAGAGCAAAGCCAACAATCCCTGAAATCAATAGACACCCACACTGACTTCAGTGGGAGCTGCTTCAGTCACTGATGACCAGCTCTGGAGTTCAAAGATGTTTCACTGATTTTCAGCTAGAGAAGGGCTGCTCAGCGGGACACTGTTCAAGCCTTAGGAGTAAGTGCATTTACATCTCATTGGTAAATAATTCTACATGATGTATATTTTGCACTACAATATTTATGAATATGTGTGGTAGGAACCAACAAAGTGTGTAGTAATGCAGTACCCTGAAGAGTGAGGTAATTTTCAGTGCATCTCAAACACAGTAAGTTGAGAGAACTTTAAGGAGATTTAGGGGTAATACTCTGGAAAATATATTCTTTCAACGTGGTAAGAATTATGTATAAGATTCAGGGAATAATTATATTCATTAAACTAGTGGATGAAAGCTTATATATTGCAGGAGTCTCCTCCTAATCAGCGTTCCTATAAATTATAAATAACATTCAATTTAGTGTGACTCCACAGAGGAGACGGTGCCCTTAATCTTCAGATGGATTTCAAGCTTATGCCTTCGTTAATGAGAAAAGATGGAATTTTCTTCAACATGTTTTAAATTTTTGCAGGAAAAAAGAAAGGAAAACCTATACATTTTAGGTAAAGAGTGATATTTCCTTCCCAGAATCCCTAGAATGAAGAAACAGAGATTTTGCACACTCCTATTTAACGAAACTAATTAGAAAGAAACAAAAAAGAAATGTACATTTTGCATCCTGGTTCTAACTTAAGATCAGAGGTTATAGCTGCTTGCAATTCAGGACAGTCCAAGCGCTTTATTAGTTTTGGTTTTGAACAAACATAAGAGGAAAAGCATTCTAAGTTCAAATCTGATATCAAGGCAAGATTGGGCTTGATTCTGTTTGTAGTGACAAAGCATACCATTTCTTCGTGTTCTTATGATGTTCTTTCATGGCTACAACTAATAATGTACGTTGTGTAAGATTAGTTGAGTTTTGACACAAGACTGTGCTGAACTGAGACTGAGTTTGAAAGGAAGATCTTTAGGCAAAATTGTCTGCATCTGTGCAAGGCAACAAGGCCCTTCATGTTCCAGAGCTGACCTGTAATTATAACCGTAGGTTCAGATTCAAGACAAATGACTCAGTATGAAACACTTAAAAATGTGAAGAGATTATATGTTGAGGTTCCATTACTCAGTTCTGCTTCCCTCATCCCTTCCCCTACATAGGAGTGCTTTACAACTTTTTTATTACTTTTTTCCATTATAAGTGGTGCTTTTCTGGTCTCCTTTCCCTTTTTCCTTTCATAACCTCTGAATGTATTACTTTGTTCAGACATGAAAAAAGCTGCAAGTATTATAATAAAACTGCTTAAAATCATTGGAAAGAAGCACTGGAGCACAGGATTTTGCACTCCAGATTGTAAAACCAACACAAATAATTTAGTTCAAATTGGGATGCCTGTAACTCACTGTTCACCAGAGGGGCCTGCCGCTGATCCATATTTTATAGAACGTACATTTTTAATGAACAGGGAACAACTTTCCATTTAAAAATGGAATGAAATACTGGTTGTTCTCTAATTTAAAAAAAAAAAGAAAAGAAAAGAAAAAAAGAAGAAATCCTTCACTGCTCCTGGCTGTGATGACATATTTGTGTGCTCATTTCCCTTGTAGGTCAGTTCTATTGCCTCATTTCCCCTCCTTTGACAAAGAGCACTCTGCATCCTCTCAGTTTTGCCTCCTCTCTCTATTTCTTCTTCTCCCAGCTGATTTTCCACACCTAGTACCATCCCAATACTATTGCTCCTTCCACCAGCCCTGCCCAGAGCAACTCCCCAGAGGGATGTTGACTCCACATCCAGGGATGGTGGAACAGATTTTCCATATCAACGCTTCCCTTGTCCATCTGTGCTGGACATCTCTGCACTTTCAATCCCTGAACAGGGGCATTATTCAGAAAGCAGGAGCCCCCTCCATAAATCCCTGTGCCCTTCTTTGCCCAGACCTCTTTGGGCAGGGCAGTTTAAAGAGACGATTGTTACCCTGTGGCTGGAACAAGTGGGTTTTGTGCTTCAAGCTTCATCTGTCATTTTGGGTTTATTTTGATTTAAGGTAGCTACTCTACTGTTCTCAGATTGCTTTTCCCTCTTATAAAGGGCAGTGTAGATTGATAGCATTGGCAAAACAACACAAGGAAAGGTGAAATGCAGATGTCAGCTGCCTGTCTGGCCTGAAGAAAAACTTTCTCTTTTCACAAGCCCTGTACAAACGCCCAGTCATCCATTTCCTAGCAGGAATAAGGGGGAAATTATCCTGGCACCTGGCACATTGCCAGTGTACCACAAGGATTCATATACTATACATACTAGCACAGCATTTTGCATATTTTAGACCCCCAAACATTTCTGCAAGTGTCGCCACTGGGTCTCTTTAATCGGCCATGGACCCTTGCAAAAGGGAAGGGGAGGTGTCTTGTTAAGACACCTTCCCGCAAAAAGAAAACGTTTCCAGAGGCTAAAACCAGACGGAATGAAACGTGTGCCTCTCCAAGGGCTAGCCGTGGAGTCAATGCCTCTCCTCTGCCTCCCTCTAGCGAGGCGGCACCGCCGGGACGGGTGTATCGGGACCGGCACCCGTTGTCTCCTGTTCGCTTTGGATGCATCTTCAAGAGTTAATCCGCGAGCCACGGATGGTTTTCTTCTTCTTTTATTTGGATTTTTAAAATTATTATTAGTCTCATTACACAGACCGCCACACACGTCTTGCAAAGGAACGGGAGCTGGGCAGCACACAAAACTTTTCTATGGATTTTGCTCTGTAGTTCTCACACACTTTTCTTTCAGCTCACAGAAGCAAGGGACACTAAGCCTTTCCTGGTGATTGCAAAACTCTAGGTGTTCAAAAAAGACAAATCACTCTATAGTTAGTTCTCCTAACAAAACGTAAGCAAGATGAACGGATTAATAAATTGTGATGACAGCACCTAGGCAGCTGTTGTCAGTCCTATATTAAATCTTACTAGTAACTGGGATGTGATCATTCTACTTTAAAGAGTATTGTGGAGGATGTTTGGATCAAGTCTCTCTGTCAGCTGCATCTCAATTAATTTTGTGTTATAGAAAGTAGCAGCTCACAGACCAGCAGCCAATGCAATTATTTACATCCTCCTGACATGGTCTTCTGGTGCAACAGCATGTCAGAAATAGTAATTCACATTAGGTGAGTCATAAGCCTTTCCCTTAAAATGCAGACAGCAACCCTAAAACAGATTACTGCAGTCCTATTCATTTAAAGCCTAGATTGCTTTAAAATTATTTTTAAAGCTTCATATCTGACCAGCAAGTATAGCACATGAGACGTTTTCCATCCTCCATGAATAAAAGTCTCCCTATAATCTCCAGTTCCATAGTCTTTTCTTATTGCAAAGCCAAAGGTAGATTCTGCCTTCTTGCATTTGATGAATATTCTTGTTGGAGCAAGAAAGTAATGAGCCAACTTGCAATCCCTCAGCTGCCAGGAGGTCCAGACCTCTAATTTGGACTGAGCACTGAGCTGTCAGTTGTTCATTCTAATGAGCATGCCCATCAGTCACATTTCAACAGTCCTAGGCAGAGGGCATTGGGTTTTATCTTTACACCCTACAGAAGCACAGTGTTTTTCTAAGACAGTAAATTTGAAATCAAGAGGGAACACTTAACCAGTTCCACAAGGTGATGGAACTCCTTGATCAAATGTGTGATTAATGTATACCAGGTGAGAAAGTGAGTCCCAAGAGGGTGATGAGGGAAGACTAATGCTACCTTTACATCATGGTTAACCTGAAACAAGAATCCATTTAAGGCCAGAGATTTGATGAGCCTTTTCAGCTGTACATTTATTCAGCTACAGATTGATTTTAAAATATGTTACCTAGCTCTTTCAAGGACAAGTGGTGTTTCTAATCAGTTACATAACAAAACTAGATACTGTTTACACTCTATAACTGCAGACATTCTTGATTTCTGCAGATTTACATTCCACAAATCTTGGTTAGGTTTTTTTCTTCTGATACTGTTATGGCCTCATCTACCAGCACTAATAATCTTTCTACTTTCCTTTTTTCCTTTCTTTTTTTTTTTTCTTTACTGTTGCTCTCTGCTTTGTGTATTCCCAACATGCACAAGAGGTTTTTTAGAAAAGTGCTCACTAATTGGTGTTACTGGTTTGCTCTGCTGCAGGGTGTACTGTAAGAATGTACTTTTTAGAGAGAAAAAGGAAATCTATGACTTTCTAGCCGTCTTTACACCATTTCAAATAACTTCTACCTTCCATCCAAATTAGTATCCCAGAAGAGGCAAGAAAATGGGTGAAAAAACAGTGGCTGCAATATATTACATCTATTACATGCACATAATACATATGTATGCAGAATTTTCTCTATGTATATGCTTCTCTTTGTTCCAGGAGAATCCCAGCATGGTGGCAAATTCCTGCAACTGATTTTACCAGTGCTGTAGTGGGGCTTGGAACAGCTCAAATGCCTAGCAATAAGGCAGCACCTTGTACAAGGATGTTTGAAGACAAAAGGCACAACTTTAGATAAAAATCACGAAGAGAAAAAAAAAAAAGTGTTCCTTGTGTTTCCAAACTATGTCAACAGCCAGATCAGGTGGGATCTGCAAGAAGTTCAATTAGCTGTAGTGGTATATTGGCTAATGCTTGAAAGGAGACAGAAGAGCAGAATTGCATTATCTGGGTTTCAAATTTTCATTTCTGAAACCGACAAGTCTCTGTTTTCTGTGACACTTCAACAATAAACACTGTGTTTCAGGTTTCCATGCTGGGGCATTAGGTTAGCTCTGACTCAGAAGAAAAAAATGTCCTCCTGTGGGGTAATGAATATCATGACCTTTGACATTGCAGCATCTAGGAGACAAAAACGAGAGCACTCCTGAAGAGCTATATTGCTTTTTTTCAGCAATCAGCAGTAGAATAGAGAGGACAGTGGCTTTTACATGTAAATAGGCCTGAGCTGATTGTTTTCAGGTCTGTAGCTAATTAGGAAATCTGGAAACCTCTGATACTAATCTACTAATCTCAAGCGACACGTGCAGCAAGAGAAGACGTTAGAGTAATCTATACCCAACTACGCCTGTTGTCGGGTACGGATAGCAAAGCATTTGGACACGTGCAGTTTCTCTGCCTCGCACAGGTGAAAAACACAGAACGGCAGGCGGAAACCTTCCTTGTACGTCCCTTTTCCCTGGGAGCAATTGCCTTAACTATTTGTCCGGCAGGTGGAACCCTCCGACTTCTTTTTCTCCCACAGAGGAGGATTGACACTCGATAGGAAAAGGCAGGCACAGCCACCCTCCTTGTGCCGGCTCAGCTTTGCCGGTGGGGCAGTCCAGGATCTCCCGGTGCCCTGCTCTGCTCTTTCGCTCTCTCGCTCTCTCTCTCCTTCCTTATCTCTGCTCTCACTATCACAATCCCCAGAAGTTGTACAGGATCTTTCAATCTTGTCCAATCCTTTTAAAAATAAAATTAAAAAAATAAAAAAGAGAGATGTACAGTTGCTTCCTGTGGTCTGTGTTTTATTGCCCAAATGCAAATGAAACTCTGAAATATTACAAAAAATTAATAAGTCATTAAGCTCTTTTGACAAATATGTTTTCCTTCCTGTCTGCAGTTAAGGATGTCATTTATGAAGCTGCATGGAAGTAGGTAGAAAGGATTCACACTGTCCACATCAGTGTTTTCCCAATCTAGCTCCATGTCTCAGACGTATTCTTTTTAAAATAGGATGACAAAGCCTCAGGTTCCTCAACATGAGATGCTGCAGGGACCATAACCATACAGAGGAGTTGGGAAGTGACACTCTGAGCACACAGATCCCACTAAACATCACCAAGTGACAGCTCTACACTCCAAATGTATGAAGTTAAAGACTAGCTGAGGAGGAACACAATGCAGGAATCACAGTGGGACAGATACCTTTGCCACCTACCTCACTTCTTCTGTAGCTCCTTCTTTCATCAGTGAAGGGTGAACTTGGTTCCTTGCTGTCATGCCTGTTGGATTTCCTTCCAAATACTTAAGGAAAAGCTTCTTTCCCGTGTGGGTGAGAGAACTGTGGCACAGGCTGCCCAGGGAGGGAGTGGAGTCTCCTTCTCTGGAGGTTTTCAACACCCAACTGGATGCATTCCTGTGCAATCTGACCTAGGTGGACCTGCTTTAGCCGGGGGATTGGACTGGATGATCTTTAGAGGTCGCTTCCAACCCCTACCATACTGTGATTCTGTGAACCAAGCTGTATCTGGCCAAAGAGCTCTAGGACACTGATAAGAGCTTTGCCCTTTAAAACCTGAGCTTTCAACATCTTTCACACAAAATTTCTTATTTAGGCTTAGCTTTAGACAACTGTTTTTTCACTCTGTTGCATTATTATTACTTTGCTCTCTCACTCTCTTTTTCCATGCTCTGTGATCAAACACATCACACAATCAGAATGTTCATTCTGCTTGACCCCGTAAAATTATTTTGACTGGTTAGTATAAAATAATAATTGTTTCCTTTGGTGTTTTCACCTGTCAGTTAATTGCTAATTGGTACTTCTGCTGAGCCCTTTCTTCAGTTTTTCTATAAACTGATCCCTCTTATCTCTGGAGTTATTCTAACAATGTGTAACCAACAAGGCCTAGAGCCAGCTGCATGTTCTACAAGCCACTTCTTTTGAAGCTATATTGCACTGCAAATGCTTACCTGTACATCCTCTTTGCTTTTTAGCATTACTGCTCAAGAGGTTTTTCCTTCCCATTGCATATACTTGTGTCAGCTTAATTTTTCTCCAAACAAATGGACTTCATCTTTCCAAGTTCAGCATCAATCCTTCCCCAACAGTGCTTGCAACTGCTAACCAGTTTCCTTCCTGTGAAGCTCTATCATTCCTGGGAGATTTACTTTAAAACTCCTACTTCTCTTTTTCTGTTTAATTTTCTTCTCTGAGACAGATCTATCATTTCCTGGCTTCCCTCAAAAGAACAGATAATGTAAAGAATAAGAGATAGAAGTCTTAATATCTTTCAGAATTTTTACTTATTTATTGTTCCTCAAGAGCTAATATTTTATTTTTAGTTATTAAAAATCATATTGCCTCCACAACTATGCTTAACCACATACTTTATAGAGGTAAGCTTTATATAATCTTGTATGAAATTTCTTGTTTTCTTTTCAATTGTTTAGTTTGCTATGATTTTTTTTAATTTCATCTCTGCAAATTATTTTCTGGATTTTTTACAGTAGGATATTGTTTATATCTTGTATTTTTTTTTCATAAAACAAACAGGTTAGGCAGTACACCTAAATTCATACTGCTCTGACAATCTTCTCCTTTGCATTTGTCATTTTTTTTAAACTTTAAAATTCCCACTGCATTCCAAGAGAGAGTCTCACATTACCAATATAACTTAAATGCAAAGGTATTTTTTGTGAAAAAAAAAAAGTGAAAAATGCATATTCACATTTAAATTCAGTGAAATATGATGTTTGTCCTATGGTGGGGGGGGAAGTATATTCAACACGTTAAAAAGTTGTATCATCATTCATCTGAACTTGCCAAATTCCATGAAGCTACAAAACCTGCACTCTGCTCTATTCTAAATTATCACAATTCTCTGAGCATGGTTTTAGCCAAGTTTTCTGTCCACTTTTCTTCCAGTTGTTTGTTGTTGTAGTCTGACCTTCCATCTATCTTTTTCTTTTGGCACTTCTGTGACTTTTGAACTTGCGAAAGATCTCTAATTGGCAGCATCAGTAATAAGACATTTGTATTTATTCACGTAACAAGGCCAGCGTGAGTAGCAGCACCAGCCATGCTCTGATGCTCGTTGTGTTACAGAAAGAACAGGTCCAGTTTCCCCCTTCTATGCCAACATATAAATCATCTCAACTCCAGAGGGAGATGTACCATGTAAACAAACAAAAAGCAGAGTCTGCTATCATGAAAGCTAAATATATCCTTAGAATATGTAATTAAAGTAATGGTGTCTGCTGAAGCTGAAGTCACTTGCCAGAAAAAGTGAGCCACACGTGACAGATGGCAAGCACATAATTTTGATTAAGAGCACAAGAATAAAACACCACTGCATAAAGTAAGATATTGATTTGTAACACCTCAGTTCCATTGTGGTAACTGCCTGTGTTTACCACAAGATAATTGAAAGGCAGTTTATCTCTAAGTGTAACTGAGAAAAAGCTGCCCTGTGTTTACCAATGAGGCAAGATATGCTGATAAGCAACAGTAGTGGAATAGCTAGTAGTAAATCCATTCCCTCCTGAATGTCATGTCCATGCCTGCAAAGATCTTCTGAGGTGTGTATGAAATCTTTCATGATTAAGATGTATGAGAGACTAACCTGAACTAGAAGCAAGTGCCCTTCTTCAATAGCCATTTTCTAGAGTTTTGTTCTGAGGTCAGTGAAGATTTACATTGAGAGTATCAGCTCATTCACAACATGGCGTTTGCAATATGTTAATATCTTGATATCTTAATATCTTCTGCCCACGTTAGATCTGAACTGTGAGTTGGAAACAAAACAATTTTTCCAGATTATCCCTTTCTGTTTTCTAGCTTATTTTTCTGTAAATAGTTGGTTTCTGTCATTGAGTTTGCAGACAGGGGACTGAGTAAATAGTGTTCTTCTGTCCTTTTTGCCTTTCCATCTGGGGATATAGTATATGTTTGGTGAGATCCAAAACCCTTATTCACAAAAACAGTGAAAAACTGTGTTTGTTGTGAGTAAAGCTGGAGATCTCAATTGAGGTGCTTGTGCACAGCAACCAAGAGGTTTGGGTACTGATGTAATGACTGCAGAAACATTACCAGTATTGATGGCTTCTGCTCAGACCTGGAAGGAAGCTGATCTACTTTCTGTACAATGTTTGCACACATCATAATGACCTCACCACCAAAGGTTTTGCTCTGTATACTGGAGAGAAATATACCTCACGAATAGGGTTCATACTTATGCAGCCATTGGAGCAAATGAAGCAGGTCCAGATTGCAGGACTGTTGGGAATAGGTGGGTTGCAGCACCATATGACATCAGTGTTTTTTGACTTGGAAGCACATTGTTACACAATGAGGACTAGTGAAGGAAATATAGGTTTGAGGAGGCCACCAACCCCCCTGGACTGTAAACTTTCAAGTGTGGAAATCTTGTTGTGCTTTTACAGTGCTGTTGCTGCCGTGACCTTTGCCCAGTGACTAATACTAAATAAATAAACAAAAGGGTTGCGTTGATGACCTTATGGGGTAACCTGTTGAAGTCACTAGACTGGTTGTACACCTCTGTTATGTATGTCCTGCCAAGTATACATTCCTATCCTCTCTAATGGCAATTAACAGAAGGATGCTTGTAATCTAGATTACTTTCCTTTCACTGACAAGTTTGTGTGCACAATCCTTAAAGCTAACCACACTCTAAGCTTCAGAATATTTTACAAAAAGGGGGGCCACTAATTTGTTACATATGAGAAAAGTCCTACAGTCTTTATATATCACAAGCTTGATATTTCAAATAATCTCCTCTGTTTTTCTTACAAGATACAAACAATATGGCACATCTGTACAGTCTTCTTATCATGGTACCAGATGAGATAAAAGGCTTAAAAACCCAGCCCTATTTTTCCTAGTGCTTCTTCTAAATAAAAGACCTGAGGAAACTATATCCCTTTTCTCTTTACTCTCTTTGAATGAGTCAACAAATCGAAGGTATGTCAGAGTATTTCTGATCTCTGGTAAGAGAATTAAGACTGAACTTCCCACCTGTGCCTCCTTGCACCCATTCAGGGAAAGGAAGCCCTGTTTCTATCAAATGCTGAGGAAAGGCGACAAGTGTTTTGTTTCCCCACCAGCTTTGTTAGAGGTCATCATTGTGTGACACTACAGGAGGAGCTCTTCTTCCCTGACATGCGGGTGCTGTTTTGTGACTGCCTTTGCTAATTATGGGCTTTTCACACTCTAGCAGATAGCATACCTTTGGTGGTAATCTTTACTGTCTCAAGTGGCTCTACTCACAGAAAAGGTCTGGAACAACAGTACCTTTAGACTGTTTCTTTCTTTTTCTACTCTTGGAGGACTTTGAGATGCAGCTAGATGTAGTAGTATCTTGTGTCACTCGATAAAGGACTCACTTTGACCCCAGGCTCAACATTGTAGATTAATATCTGACCTCTGCAGGCATCATCCTGTAATGTAGCTTCGAAATAATACAGCATACAAAAGCCTTTCCAGCTGGTCAGACTCACAGAAATCTTCTTTGGGGTCCAAAATGCAAGACAGCAGCAAGATTAATTGACTTCTGGTAGCATCTCCAGCTACACCTGCTTGCTTCCAGTGCCTCTACTACCTCATTGGTACAGCATGCATGACCCTAATTGCACGTTTTTGTGGAAAATCAGATGAAATTATCTCAGATATTATATGGAAATATAGTGATACACAATCACAGCATAGTTCTCAAAAAGTATGCCTGAAACCAAGAAATATTCTTAAATAATATGGGCAGTCATAAAAGTAACCACATCAGTGTGATCTTTTTACCCTTCCTCTGTTTTAATTAAATTTCAAGACCTGAAAGCAAACATCAAATGATTTGTCTTTTTGTCATGAATAGAAGACAAAAGTGAACAAGATAAACATTTTGCAAGGTTAAATGGCATTGACTTGTTAGATAGACAAGATTTCTACCTGGGGACAAAAGGAAAAAAAAATACTAAACCAGCTTTGCCTTTCTATGCCAAATAAAACCTGAAGAAATCACCAGGTGGCTTAAAAAAAAAAAAAAATTAATTAATTTTCCAGAAATTTTGGGAACTGTCAAAGCAGCTGATTTATCTCAAGTAGGATTTGGAAGGTACTTGTATTCACCCAGCTGGGAGCTAATCACAGCTCTCTTAGCAGCTTCCCACGTCCATTAATACAAAGCAGATACACAATCAAATCCAATGTCACACACTAAACACTTATATTTCTCATCACCTCCAAGGTCTGGACCTCTCTATTTCATTATACCAAGGCACACATTGAGCATTTAATGTCCCTAACAGAAAAGCAGTAAGGATTTTCAGGGGTATTCTGCTCATGAAATCACACTTATGAAAAAGCATCTCTCTAATGCGTGTCACTAAATAAAGTAATTGCAGCCTACTCAGGGAAGGAGGTGATAGGAGAGGAATGGAGAGCTCTTCTGCTTTTGGTAAAGGCTGGTGAAATGAGGTAAAGCCATCTCCGCCTGCTGAGGTGGGAGCTGTGCCAAGGGCAGGGGGAAGCTATCCTGCCTGGGGCAGGAAATTAAAATGGGGGAGTATGGCTGTGGGGGGCACAGGGAAGGAATAACAGTGCTGGAGCCACAGTGGAGTGACAGGCAGGCAGGGAAGCTGCCCTCCCACTGAGTTCTGCTCTGCACTTCCATCCCTCTGCTGCTGAGTAGAGCTTTCCCAGACAATTCCTATTACCACCTGGTGATTTATAGCCATTTCTCTCTCAGATGAACCAAACACATGTCTCTTCTGATGGACTGTGTTCTGCAAAGCATGAGGTTTTACAATACAGCTGTGATGTGTTATCTCAGAAAGCAATTGTGGGAATATTTATATATTTTTTTAATAAAACAAATATATTTCTCCAGATGTTCTTGACTAAGCATATTGCTAATGGGAAAGTGTTCAGCTTTCCAGAATAAAATGCCTTTAGAAAAGACAGAAAATATTAAAAACCTCAAGAAACAAGGGTGATTTTTTAAAAACAAAACAAGCTTTCAACTGCATCTCTGATTCTTTGTCTTCACGACTGCTCTAAAATCGACATTAAAATATTGTTCATTAGCTCCTTCTTCTGAAATACAGCAGTACCCAGAGGAGATAGGTGATATTAGCTGTGTAGATTCAGCATAGCAACACAAAGCAAGCAGTGCCATACCATGTGAGCAGGCATCTTGTATGCTAACAGCTAAATATAAGCTCTGTTAATGATCTGGAAGGTGAATCAAATATTAAACAACACAAGTTCTAACACTCATGTGCTGGATGAAAACTTCACTCTATTTATTTTAAAGGTTGTATGAGCATACTCCTTAGTGTCCATAAGGCCATTTTCATTTATACAGCTTGTTTACTGAGAAGTGTTAATAGATATCAGGAAGTCAGGACATTTATTGTGAAATGCATCTCTTTATAATGCTTTCTTAAATTGGAATTAAACAGATTACCACAATCAATTCCTGGATATATAAGTTGATGAGTGTGCCTATTGATTCTCAGTCTCACCAAAACAAAGGAAGCATATTTCATTGTAAAGAATAAGGTATCTTGAAGAATTTGACAATCATCAAGTATATCTTAACGACTTTTGAGCTTTCTTGACAGTCCATTTTGGAAATGGGCTGCTTTCACGTTCCTATGTGATCAAACAATTAAAATCACAGAATCACACAGAATCACAGAATCTTGAGGAAGAGACCTTGAAAGATCGTCTAGTCCAACCACCTACCAGAACAGGGCCACCTAGAGAAGGTCACACAGGAACTTGTCCAGGTGGGTTTTGAATGTCCCCAGAGAAGGAGACCACACATCTGATTTTTTTTTTTTTTTTTTATGATCCACAGTCCCTTGAACTTTTCTGCCACAATCACTAGTTTAGTTTTCTTGACTGAGAAATAATTATCATATTACGTGCTAAAGAGTTAATTTCAACACAGCTGGCCATTGTTATTATGAACACACCTTCAGTGACCACCTTTAAGTAGCTTATCTTTGTCAGCTGTCCTCTTTGTATTTTGTCATGTGTGTTATCAACATGCAGACTGCTTCTCCCGTGGTTCACAACTCCGCTTTTGTCACAGACATGAAAATAAAGAATACTTATTACTGCTCTTGCACTCAAATGGCTAAATCTCCCTTCCATGATCACTATTTATAGCGAATGGAGATTGCTCCTATTTCTTTTGAGGTCTGTAGTAATTGTAAGTCTTAGAAAGTATTTCTAAAATAACAATAACCAGATGATAAATGTAAATGTTTGGCTTTCTTTGAAATACATATGTCCTACTGAAACATTGTTCTCAAGCATATCATAGAATCATAGAAAGGTTTGAGTTGGAAGGGACATTAACAATCACCCAGTTCCAGCCCCCATGCCATGGGCAGAGACACTTTATACTAGGCCAGGTTGCTCTAAGCCCCATCCAGCCTGGCCTTGAACACTGCCAGGGATGGGGCATTCACACTCTCTCTGAGCAACCTGTTCCACTGCCTCACTACCTTCACAGCAAAAACTTCTTCCTTGTATCTAATCTTCTTTCACATTAAAGCTGTTACCCCTCATCCTATCACCATATGCCCTCATAAAAAGCCCCCTCCAGGTTTCCTGTAGGCCAGTTTAGGTGCTGTAAGGCTGCTGTATGGTCTCCCCAGAGCCATTTGTTCTCCAGACTGAACAACCTCACCTCTCTCAGGCTGTTTTCCTAAGACAGGTGCTTCAACCCTCTGATCATCTTTGTAGCTCTTCTCTGGGCTTGCTACCACAAGCCCATGTCCTTATGTTGAGGGCCCCAGAGCTAGATGCAGAACTTCAGCATGACTTTCACAAGAGTGGAGCTGAAGGGGAGAATCACCTCCCTCAACTTGCTGGTCAAGCTGCTTTTGATGCAACCCAGGTTACATTTGTCACATTGCTGGCTGATACTCAGCTTTTTCATCCACCAGAACACCCAAGCCCTTTTCCACAGAGCTGTCTGGAATCCACTTAATCTCCTAGTCTGCATCTGTGCTTGGGGTTGCCCTAACCCAGGTGCAAAACCTTTCACTTGACTTTGTACTTCATGAAGTTTGTACATATTTGCCTCTCAAGCCTGTCGTGATCCCTCTGGATGGCATCCCTTCCCTCCAGTGTGTCAAGAGCACTGCACAGCTTGATGTCATCTTGGTGTCAAACTTGCTGGATGTACTTAATCCTACTGTCCATGTCACCAGCTAAGGTTAAGTAGAAAGTGCATAAAGTACATATGCATGGTGCTTTATGGCTGCTCACAAACAAATTTAATTAGAAAAAAAGCTTAAAATTTCTCAAGTTTCAAGAGAACAAAAATCCTGATTTTTTTCATATTTTACAATTTTGTAGTCACAGATAAAGTCCTTCTATAAGGAAACCTATTGAAGAGCAATCGCTTTAATATCTCCTCTACAAATTTGCTCATTTTGAGAATGTTGTATACATACTCATTTCTGTTACCACCACAGCCTCTGTTTGCTCAATTGATTGCCTTGTTGTTTTTGTGTCTGTTCATCTATAGAAGTGAAATTATCTTGCCCATTCCTCCTTTCAGCCTGTTTCCTCAGATCATTTAACAATGAGCTACATTTTCCATGTAGCCTTTTCAAAATAAATGAAAAAGGGAAGAGTGTGTGGGCAGGGACATAAAACTGAAAAGTCAGCATCAGATTCACATGCTGATAGTGATTTTACTCAGTTTTTCCAAAAGTTATCATGTTCATGGTTATATGCATTTCATTGTTTCTACGGGGTCATACTTCAGTGATTCATTACCATAATTTAGTCTTATTTCAATCTGGAAGTGCTAAGATTATATTTCTCTTTGGAATAAACAAAAACAACAACAACAAACCCCTGCATTTTTATCATAGTTACTATTAAAATGCACTGAAAATTACAAAAAAAGTGATTAAATAATTCAACTTCTGCTTCTTTGAGCTTTTTTTTATCTTTCATAGGAGGAAAGGCTGTGGCAACTGAGTCTGTTTAGTCTAGAGAGGAGGAGACTGAGGGGAGATATTATTAACATTGACAAATATCTAAATGGTGGGTGTTAGGAGATTTCTAGTTTCTATTGTAGCTAGCAACAGGACAAAGGGTAATGGGATGAAGTTGGAATACAAAAAGTTCCACTTAAATATAAGAAAAAACTATTTCACTGGGAGAGTGAGGGAGTCCTGGCACAGGCTGCCCAGGGAGGGTGTGGAGGCTCCTTCTCTGTAGGTCTTCAAGACCCACCTGGATGCATTCCTGTGTGACCCGATCTAGGTGAACCTGCTTCTGCAGGGGGGTTGGACTAGATGATCTCTAAAGGTCCCTTCCAAACCTACCCTTCTATGATTGTATGATTCTATGATTTACAATAATCTTACCACCTTATTCCCAAATAACCAGATTGCAGTGAAGGACTTCTTGAACTCTGCTACTGAACTTATGCTGGATTGTAGCCCAGATCACATACTTGTTCAATGGAAACTCATAGTTTGGTATCATCTTAATATGTCACAGGCTGGGGTATTGGAGCCAGTAATTGCTGCTTATCCCTCCTACCAACTAAGAGAATGAAAGATTGGCACACCAACTATGAAAGCAAGTTGTTTTTTGTTATTGTCTAGCCTGATAACACATGGAAGCAAAGTCAGTGACAGAGTGGAAGCCTACCTGTCCAAAGACACATTCCTTCCCTTCTGTGTGCTCCACAATGTGACCTGTGAGCCTTGCATGTTTGCATGCTCAGTCTGACACATGTGAAGCATGAGTTTAAGAAGCTTAAACAAATAATAAGCATTCAGTTGCCTGAATGGTAACATATTAGTCAGTAAATTATCTATGATGCTAAATTATAAATCATAACTGAACAATATATTTTGCTGTGGGTAGCATATAGGAAAACCATAAATAAGCAGTTGACTTAGTTTTTTTGAAATATATCTGTCACCTACATAGCACACTGGTTTAGGGCAGTATAATACCATTTTACTTTGTCAAAACAGCTTCCAGTGTTGCAGGTCCTGACAAACAAATGAAAAAAAAGGAATATTTTTGTGGTTTCTGACTCTTTCATCTGTGTGAATGACCACAGAATAAATATAGGAAGGAACAAAGGAGGAAGAATGGCCCCTCAGCTTAGGCTGGCTATTGAAGAGTGGGATGCAGTCTAGACATAAAACAAGGTTGTCACAATTTCCCCTGAAGCAATGTAGAAGCAGAGAACCAAAATGTGGCCATTTCTTTTCCCTGATCTACTATTATTACAGCAGAGCTATGCGCTACTCTGCATTGAGTGTTGGGAGAATTACATAAAGAGAAAAGAGGAGAGGAGGGGAAAGGACAGGAAAGGATGAAACCTGCTCCATAGTTCCTGATGTCCCAAAGTAGGTCTAAATTTTGTGGCAAATATTGTGGAGTTGCTCTCAGTAATAGCATGGAAATGCCAGAGGAATATGCTAAGTCATAGAATCATAGAATGGTAGGCTTGGAAGGGACCTTTAGAGATCATCTAGTTCAACCCCTCTGCAGAAGCAGGTCCACCTAGATCAGGTCACACAGGAATGCTTGCAGGCAGATTTTGAAGACCTCCAAGGAAAGAGACTCCACACCCTCCCTGGGCAGCCTGTGCCAGGGCTCCCTCACCTGCATGGTAAAGTAGTTTTTTCTTATGTTTAAATGGAACTTTTTGTGTTCCAGTTTCATCCTATTACCCCTTGTCCTGTCACTAGATACCATAAAAAAAAGGAATGCCCCAACCTCCTGACATCCACCATTTAGAAATTTGTAAATATTAATGAGATCCCCCCTCAGTCTCCTCTTTTCTAGACTAAACAGCCTCAGTTCTCAAAGCCTTTCCTTGTACAGAAGATGATCCAGTCCCCTAATCATCTTGGTATGGACTCTCTCCAGAAGTTCTCTGTCCCTATTGAGCTGAGGAGCCCAGAACTGGACACAGAACTCCAGATGAGGCCTCAGCAGGACAGAGTAGAGGGGGAGAAGAACCTCTCTTGACCTGCTGGCCACACTCTTCTTGATGCATCCCAAGATGCCACTGACCTTCTTGGCCATGAGGGCACATTGTTGGCTCACGGTTAGTTTATTTTCAGCCAGCACTCTCAGGTCTCTCTCCATACAGCTGCTCTCCAGCAGGTCAATCCCCAACCTGTACTGGTGCATGGGGTAGTTCCTTCCCAGTTGCAGGACTCTGCACTTGTCCTTGTTGAACCTCATGAGATTCTTCTCTGCCTCTCTCTCAACATGGTTGAGATCCCACTGAATTGTAGCAATTGTTAGATTTTCAGTTTTAAGCATACCATAGACATCACTAAAATGGTTAGCATTGTGGCACTATAAATGAGTGTTCCTGGCTATGGCAAACTTGGAAAAAAACATTAATGGCAACACAATTAAATTCTTTTGACACCAAGAAATTTTATTTGTATTTGGCTTAGATAGCAAGATTTCAGTAGCAACCGGGCAACCAAAATCTAATACATTGGAAAAGCTGATCATTGTATCAGAGAAACTATGCTCTTGCCAAAGCTGAAAGTCATGGCAATTGTATGGCTTTCTTTCTGGCATATAAGGAGTTTAGTCATCAGCTTTGAACTGTGGGATAAGCAACTTAACTTAATCTACCCAGATATTTTTTTCACTCACTAATTTGGATGGAGAGGGACAGAGAGGAGGGTGAAAATGAGTGCATACCTTATAACTTATAGCAGTGAATGGAGAGTCCTACAGAAAGAACATAGTCATGTAAAATTGTCCAGAAGAGTGAGAGAAATGCAGAGGCCTCAGTAGGTGCTCCAGCCCATCTCCAGAGCAAATCATCTGTCTTTCTTGGTTGTATACATAGGGAAAACTCAAGTTGTTATGCCTCAAGAAACTCTATCAGACACCCAAAATTTGGTTACATACTTTCAGCCTTCACTCCCAGACTTTATCATTCATATATAGCACTGGGTGACTTTAGAGCATCCTTTCTCTTTCCCAAAATAGAACTGTTGCTTCAGGCTATCTGCAGACTCAAGAGGACAACATCAGTAATTTTTTAATGCACTTAATTTTCATTGACTAATAGGAAGAAGGAAGGGGTTTCATTGAAAGCAGGCCCTGAATCCAAAAGAGAGGCTTTTAAATACTTTCCCTTTAATCACTTCTATTCTGTAATATAAATTATACTTCTATCTTTTCAATCCATTCTCTGTTTTTCTGTATCAATAGTAGATACTTTAAATTAAAAAAAAAAGTAATTGAGACATATTTTTCATCTCTTGGTGTCTCTTGGGTCATTTCACTTGTTTTGATTGAATATTTCATGTGAGTGATGTTGAAAAAGCAAATAAACTAGTGATGCATAGCCAGCATCCAAGATAGTGAGAAGACTATGAAGGTAGATTAGTTATAGTCTCATATATAACACTTTTTTCAGAGGCTTATACCTGAGGTATAAAATGCATAGAGAGGAAGTTTAATGTATGGACTTGCACCATTAGGTTGCATTTCAGTATGAGTGGAAGTATCTGAGCAAGTCACATACTATCTGTCATCTGAGGGCACATCCTCCAGGCAAGTGTGGGGCTTCCCAGCAGCCTTCCCACCTCTAGATATCCTCCTAAAGATATTGGTACTGCTGGATGCTTGCCCAGTTGCTTACATACTGCTTAGTGTCAGTTTTCAAGGAGTCTGGTCCAGATAAAAACTGGAATCTCCAGTGGATGTCTCTACTACTGAAGCTGTTATCCCGGTGTCCCTTTTTAACCACTGGAAAGAGTTAGAGTGCAGTTTATCTTGTCTTTAGCAGATACCTCCAAAAGTTCAGGTGACTTTTACTCTTCACTTCAGTTGAACACATACTTCACTGACTAGAAAGGGAGTCTGGAGTGACTAGGTCATATGAAGATGTTTATGATGTTGGTGTCTGAAGTTAGATAAGAAGACTTTTTTGTTTTGTTTTGTTAAGATTGTCGCAGGTGAAGCACTGACACTATCTAGTGACACTGCAGTACCTGGTTTTGATACACTTTCAACATACCTAATGGAAAATTTAATTAGCTCCCAGGTCATTCTTGGATCCAAATAATGAGAAAATAATGGTATTGATGGAATTTTGGTTTTGGTTTGATTTTGATTTTCAATAAATACAGTGTCATACACCACATATGTTTTGACATTTCTGTGAATCTAGCCTACCTCCTAGAGGGGTCATCCAGCATTGTTCTTCTCCATGGGAAGGGAAGAAGAAAAAAAACCAGTTTGTTAGTATGACTAATGTTGATATCTGACATTGCTCAGGAAAGTTTGCTATTCCGTCCCCTAGTAGCTGTCTAGCATGTAATAATGTAACAACTGTTACCTAACAAGTAGGGAGGTCATGACTAATACTACTTACTTAGACTATCATCTTTAAAAAATGTCTCCCTGTCATATTTCAAGAGCATCTACAAGACAATAGGCATCGTCTAAAAACATATAAGAAAATATAGCCCTTACTTCAAAGAGCTTACTGTGTCAAAGTAGTTTATTTAGCTGGTAAGGCATTATTTACATCCTTTTAAGCTTACATTCTGAGGTCTTAGAGCTCGTAAGACCTTCACAAGCGGCAACCTTCCTCTTCTTGCTCCCAACACGTGGGTTCCTTGGGTGACTGAAGCTGACCTGCGGTGCCAGGTAGAGGCTCTGCTGCCGGCTACCATTTGTTTCAGGCGACCGGTCCTTAGCGATGTTTGTGACTCCCGAATGGGCTCGTGTCCCGGCCGTCATCCCGGCCTCTGTCCATGGTGCTGATGGCATCAGACGCCTGCCTGGCTCCCGCTTCCGTCAGAGGCAACAGGGAGCTTTAATGGAAAGTCAAGGAAATTGTGAGGTATATATAAATAATGTATTTTTAAATTACAAATTAATTTAAATCATATATGTTAATTATATTACTATAAATATAAGAATTAGTAACCTCCATGATGCTTAATAATTAACCTCATGAGGTTCAACAGGGGCAAGTGCAGAGTCCTTCAACTGGGGAGCTCTGGGCTCTATAGCTCAGGAGAGGCAGAGAACTGCTGGAGAGAGTCTAGCACAGGGCCACCAAGATGATCAGGGGACTGGTGCATCTTTCTTACGAGAAAAGGCTGTGGGACTTGGGACTGTTCAGCCCCAAGAAAACTGAGGGGGTTTTCATTAACAAGTATTTAAAAGCTATGTGTCAAGAGGATGGAGTGGTACTTTCTTCTGTTGTCTCAAGTGATAGGACAAGGGGTAATTGACAAAAGCTGGAACAAAAAAGTTCCACTTAAGGGAAAATTACTTTACTGTACAGGTGAAGGAACAGGCTTCCCAGGGAGGTTGTGGAATCTCCTTCTCTGGAGGTTTTCAAAACCTGCCTGAATGTGTTCCTGTGAAACCTGATCTAAGTGGACTTGTTTGAGCAGGGGGGTGGACAATATGATCTCTAGAGATATCTTCCAACCTCTGCCATTCTGTGATTCTGTAATATGGTAGAAAAACAATTGACATAATTCCTTATGCCAATTTATATGTCTTGGAATTACAGTATAAAACCCAACTAGAAATTTTTAAAAAATGTTAAAAAATCAGGAAAATTCATAAACAAAGATGATCATGTGCCTTTCAGTTTTCTTCCA
The DNA here is from genome assembly GCA_013401255.1 of Urocolius indicus. Taxonomy (NCBI): domain Eukaryota; kingdom Metazoa; phylum Chordata; class Aves; order Coliiformes; family Coliidae; genus Urocolius; species Urocolius indicus. The sequence continues at coordinate 486,333 of WBNH01010995.1, forward strand.
TAGGCTGATAGTTTTGATTACTCTAAGCAGAGGAGAGATTGCAATTTGAATACTTATATGGAAAGACATTTTAATATAGTATATGACCATAAAGCACATATATTAAATCACTAAATCAGAGCCAGGAGGCAAGTGTGAAGGGGTACTGAGTTTCAGAAGAGCCTCGCTATGTTGAGAAAAGTTTAATGTGTTTTGTATATAAAAGCTTTCTTTTTTGCATAATTTGAAAGTTGCTTCAGATTTGCTGTCATCTGTTGAAGTACATGAGGTCTTTTTCTTGTTCTCATTACATATATCAGCTGCAAGATGGATAGCCTGTATACCACAGAGCATGTAATAAATAATGAATCGCTCTGAAACATTGCTTTCATGAAAAGTCACATACAAATATGATGTTTACTTGTAATTTGTTTAAGTTATAAAAGCACTAGCTGAAAGGACGACTTCCCAATAAATCTGCAAGAGTACTGGGTAATGGACCTTAGCTTCTTTTCTTTTCTTATTTTTTTAATTTTTCACCTCAGCTAATTTATGAGCCCTTTCTAAAATAGTGCTCGAAAGCATACTTTGAACAAATTCCCCAAGTGAATTGTCACCAGGTTCACTTCAGCTTTTAATATCAGTTTTTCCCAGCTTCAAATTCAATGAGCAACAAACCATAGAAAAATGACAGCTTTGATGCTATTTGCATTTACTCCCCAAGTGTGGTAAAACACTAATACCTCATGGATAACTTCACAAATGTGAGCTCCATCATTTTTTTTTCATAAATAAAGCAATAGAAGTAATTATTCCAATAAAAAAAAATGGAATAATCAAAATTGTTCTAATGGTATGGGTTACATCACTGCCTTTGTAACAATTGCATATTTTAAACTAGATACTTAAGCCTCTTATAGATCTGCAAACAAGTTTAGCAGAGCTGTGCAAGCTTCCTTCTTCTGCTATGGCCTAGGTCTGCAGGAACCACAGGTCTGAAAAGATCGCCTGCTCCTTTCCTTGAGTTACATCAAGAGTAGCAGCTGATAGCAATTATGACTATGAAGCGTGGGCATTTTGACACACAGAGAACACAGAATTCCTTGGAAATTGTGCTGAGATCCCAAAAAGATAAGTAGTTATAAGTGCAACATTTTCTGGCCAACATTAGCCATTTAAATCCCAAAATTGTTTTTTAAAATCCTTCTTGCTGGGATCACGTGCTCTCTTATCTTGCATCTCTGCCTCTGTCTATGTTTTTTTTTTTTATCATTTAAACTCTACTTCACAGATCAGGACGATGGTAATTTTTGGACTCAATTTTATTTCTCTAATTCACTATTTTCTTATATCTTGATCCAAATTTCACTAAGGTCAGTTACAGTAATTCTGTCAGACACTGGATCACTCTCCTTGAATTCATATTATGCACTTACTGATACTTAGAAGTAACAAGAGTCACTATTCAGAATTTTATCAAAACAGTTTTGTGTGACAAATGCTTTCTGGCTGCCTTCAAAGTACAAACAAAAAGACAAACTTAAACAAAAATGCTTTTGTGATGAAAGCACTGTCACTCAAAAGAGGAACTAAAGCATTTTTGTACACAGTTAAGAGCTTTTCACTGAAAGCACATTTTAGCTTTGACTATCAGCTTTAAGATATCTGTAGGTAGTGAGGTTCTGATTAAAAGAAGTTTGTAAAACTTTTAGTGTAACCACTGAAATCCACAGGATTAGCCTGATTAGCACAGAAATATATGTTCTAAATAGATTTCATTATAGACAAACAAGATATTTGTATGTAATGACTGAAACAAATGACAAAGAAATGCAAGAGAAAGAACTATGTTTTGTGTCAAATACATCTATGTACAATGACCTACACAATACCCAACACTGAAGCCCTTGAATTAAGATAAATATTTTATACTTTATCTTTAAAAACACTAAAGTTATCACATTGATGCAGTTGTCTTCCCATTTTATCTCAAATCTTTTGAAATTACTGTATGATTTGGTAAGGAAAACTCTTTTTTCTTGAAGTTAGAGGTCCATATTACTCATGCTCCAGTAAACTTTGACCAAGTGTTAGAGTAGTGTCTTATATGACATTTATGAATCTGTATTAATAAATGAAAAAAAACCCAAACCAATGTACATCTGTGAAGCCTCAGGTCACTCAGAGGTCATAAAATAATAACTTGTGGCTAAAGATGATTGTCCTGGTGAAATCGGACAGTATTTCAGGCTAAAAGTATTTGCTTTGTAAATCTTGTCATTAAATGTGCAAGTGTTCCAATTTGATAATTTAACATAAATTCTGGACATTTTTAATGAGCTCTAACTACTGTAGATTTTGCAGTTAAACAGCGTCTTTTTAAACTGCTGTATACTTTGTCTAAGATTATTACTAACCTCTCAAAAATCCCACGTTTTCTTCACATTCCTCCAAGGATATATCTACCATGATATTATTTTCCTACATTAATTACAAACGCTGTTTACTAATTCCTGTTAGAAGTAGATGTGCTTATAAAATCCTTTCCTATCTGTTGAAGCTGATGAGATGAATGATTCCAAGGGGTATAAAATGAGGCTCATTTTACTACTTGTTTTTATTTTGGCTGCAAATACTGTTTTAAGGTCTCTCACTTAACAGTAGTGAAATCATACATTTTCCATTTTTATTTGGACAGATGATTTCATTTGAAAAGATCAAATTGTATTTCTCATAGATCACTTATAAATTAGATCAGTTCTGAATTGTGCCCTGATGCTGTATGCAGCTTATTGGCTGCTCAGAAGCTGACACTTCTATTTTTTGTAAGTGGTTTTTGCAGTAAGGATTACCATTTTGGTTCTTATCTGTTTACCCATGCACTTTGTCTTGTATGTGGTTTTTAAGACATCAGTAAGTATATACTTCAATTTTCCTGAAGGAATGGAGCCGTGAAATGGAGCAAGAGAACTGATATTGATGTTTGAAGACACACTGGGTAACTTAAAAGATCTAATACATCTCAAACTTCTGTAGAAGACAGGTCTCGTGTTTACTCTGAAAGCTTTAGGAGCATAAACAAGCATTGAGATATCATGGTTTAATGGCTTACTGTCTGTCAGTGACTGAGCATCTACATGTGCCTCATTTTTAACTCCTGCACTTTCACTGTGAAACAAAACATGCTAGCTTAAATCATATTTTATGTGACTTTCACAAAAAAACTACACAGGTATAGTCTTTAATTGGATTTCTGTAACTATTATACAGGAGATCTGTAAATCGGTCTGGCAAGGGTTCCATTATTATATAATTTCAAGCTGATACATGTTTTTCTCTCTCAATATTTTCAAATTGGTTGACATCAGTTTCAACATTTTCATTATTACAGCCCATGCACATAACAACAGATTAAATCATTGCTCAGATAGGGTCATCTGACTTTTGCTGTGAGGTTATTTCAGCTATACTACTCCAAAGTTATTGCTGCTAAAAAAAACCCAAAAGTTTCATTTGTCTGATCCTAAAATGTCTACAGAATCCAAGCAATATTTTTAGGTCTTCCTTCAATAAATCATTAATTCTTTAGACAAAATGTATGGACGTGTGAAGGGAAACTGAGTACAAACACACCAGTTTTTGATATATCAGTCTACCCACTACCACAGAGAAAAAGACTTTTTTACCATTTATGAACAGTTATTGGTAGTGATGCCTGGAAAGCCAGTTCTTCACATTTCCCACTAGATGTTTCCAAGAAAATTCCCATGGTGAAAACTCAGTAAGAGTTTCTTCAACTATTTTGCCAGTTCCTACTTGGTCAAAATTAGGCACTGAAAGTGATCACTGGGTTTATTTAAACATGGCTATAGTAAGAATATGGGGACCACACCTATTATTAATATTAACATTCAAAGTAAAGTTTATATAGTATCTTCAGATCATAGTTAAGAAAATACAATTTCTGAGTTAGTGCTTAGCATTTTTATCCTATTCCTTTGCTTTTAATTCACTTTGCTTTCTGATTTTCTTGTAGAAGGTGGTATCCATGGATCTGTAAAAGGTATATTGCTCATGTGAAGTGTATAATGAGAAAGATCCTGTCATCAGAGGTTTTACCAAAAGTTTTCACAGGTTCCCGCTAAAGACTGAAGTCATATTAGAGCAAAGATGGAAATAGCATGAAACTGAGTTGGTGGGTTTTTTTCAGTGAAAGTACAGAAGCACTTGTTTTATAAATTCTCCTAAAACTGCCTTTGTAAAGATCTTCTCTATGCTATCATTAAAAAAAGGATAATTTCCTTAAATAAACTCAACAACTTAACATTCCTGAAATACATTCTCAATTCCTATTTTTTTAAAGACAGCAACAGGAAATTATTTAGTAAATAATGGAAAATCTGAAGTCAGATAGGTTATTGTAAAGCCCTTATGACTTGCACTGCACAACAAAGTAGCAGCATGTAAATGACAGCTGAGAGTAGCTTAAACTTATCTACTAGTCTTTGCTTTTTCTGGCATCCCTTTCAGTCCAAAGCCAAACTTAGGATTACAAGTCATCTTCAGTATGGGTTAAAAATATTCACATAGTTGATAATAGCTCTAAAAGTGTTTTGGAAACTGCGCTCTCTCTCTCTCTTCTTTGCTCTCTCTCTTTGCTCCAGGCTCTTTTTGCTGTGATGTGGTACTTGATTGTCTCCAAGGCCTGCAAACAGATCTGTGTCCCTCTTCTACCTCAGTTCATGCATGTCTTGGTGACTTTAATTGCTGGAGTAAAGCTCTGGTACTCTCCATTTACCATGCTCCTTTTTTCAGCTTTGGTTTTATTTGGATTTCGGTTTCTGATGGGGATGTGAAATGCTAACATAGTTTCAAGATCATAGTGCCCACATAGGCAAGATCCTTGAATTCTTGGGTACGTGATTGGTCACTGACACACTGTAAGTCATCACACAGTGCAGATTATAAATGGCAGAAATCATAGCCCAGCTGAGGGTGTTCCTATGCCAACTGTCCACTAGTTCAAAGGCCTTTTGCTGTAAGCTTGATGAATCGCGGGTCTCCAGTCAGACAGATTTATTGCTCAGAGATAGATTTCCCCAGAAATCCAATAAGCATTTCAATCAGCTTGATCTTGTTTAGTTCAGGGCACGCAAGAAAAAAATGGATCCTTGATTTTCTGTTCTTCTTTGTTGGTCCTAACTCGCCATCTTTTTCAAAAAAAACAAAAATTACAAGTATTGAATAGCTTGCCAAATAACTATTTTGCATTATGTACTAAATTAAGAATCACTAATTTGTGTTATAGTTATATTTTGTTACAGTTCTTTTATTTTCATTACTCTTCATGGTGCTCAGTGATGCTGATCAACAATGCAGAACAGCCTAAAGGAAAATGTGTAGTTTCTGCATCAGAGTCTTCACTTTACAATACATTTAAATAGCACTTATTGCAATGGATCTTTGATGTGACTAGCTTCTGGGAATAACCAGCAATATCAATATTAAACAATGATGGTAATAATACACCTTCACTTGTTTCATTTTAACCAGTAGAGTTCAAATTTAACAATTCACCATAAAGCAGTGTATATCTTTGACATGATTCACTCTTATTTACCCTAAAGTGAAACTGGAATAATGCAATACAGCTGTATTGAAAAACTGAACACATTCTATTTTTCAGTCCCTTAATTTCAAAACTTTTTATGACAGCTTTCTTACAACAGATGTTGAAAAACTATTTCAGGTCTGGTAGCCTGAAATTTCTCACAATAGAAGCCTTACTTTTAATTGCATACAACTTTGCCAGGCATCAGGCTAGTAGCTGAAATTTTTCACACCACATGTCTGATTTAGATGGAATATTGATTTTCTGTTCTTCAGCATCTCAGCAAAAAAACATATTAGATGCTTTTGAGATTTGCGTAAACTTTGAATAAAGCGGTAACAGAAATTGACTGGAGATACATTTTAAATATATAAATCTGTACAAAAATGCCACCTATTCCCTCATTATCCTCTGTAGACAAAATTATTGTGAAAGACTAATACTCTACACTGCAAAAACACGTAGAAAAAAACACTAGTTTTGTTTTCATTGCAAAGTTGGAATGTAGTGTAACATGTAAGGCCACATGGTTAATGAGGAAGAAAAATAGTGAAGATTTACTCTTACTGAGGCATCTCTGGGAAGAAAAAGTATGAAATCATGCTGTTAAAGACTATCATAAAAAGTACATGGCCAAGCGGACTATATTAAGATTTCACACATGATCTTAACTGCTTTTCTTACATTTTTAATTAATAAACTTCACAGTCTTATCTTTTACTTTTTTTTTTATATTATAGACTGACAGAAATTGATACGCATATCAAACTACATTATCACATGTAGTATTTGCTACAGTAGGAAAATAAGAACAATTTCTTTGACATTTTATCCATTTTACTATCAAAAAAGTAACATGAGTTTTCTACACCGTCTGGAATCCTGAAAGCTCAGAGCTGCAGCTGTATCCATATATTCCCACAAGGTAACCAGACACTGTTAATATCTATCAAATATATCTTCCAAAAGAGTTCTCATCCAGGTGTTTTTTTCTGAGCAGTCGAGTAAATGGATGAATTATTTCTTTGGGGACTCCATGGTTAATATAGAAACTGCAGAGGGAATCTAAGATCGATAATATCCCAAAACCCACAACCAATGGAGAAACTCTTTTTTAGAATAAATTTTACCATAAGCCTTTCTGTAGCATCTGTCTCAGGAAAGCTTTTAACATAGGCCTGAAACTAAGACGCAGTAAAAGATTTTTATCTAAGGGAACCCTCATCAGAGCTCTGCTGTTTTTTTTTTAAGGAAGCTAGTAAACCTGTAATCCAGTCTTATAAAATTCTTAGTTACATTGTGCAAATTTTAAAGCATGGAAATCTATCAGGAAAATAAAAACTATCTTAAAAATGTATTTAGCAAGATAAATATTTATTCCTTAGAGTTTTTATATCATGATTTAAACCTGTGGCTTCTCAAATACTGTGAATTACAGTCCCTAACACAGGTGTTCACTGGATTTGGACTTCAGTTCAACATTTCTATTATTTAGACTCCTCTGAAAGGCCAATTAGTAGAAAGCATTAAGAAATGAAACTTGACAGTTTAGTCTGACTTGCCTTAAACAAGTAGTTTTATTTTGATCAGCTCCATGAGTTGTATCCAGGGTGATCTTTTTTCTAAACAAAGTCTCAGTGACAGATACAGAATTAAAAAGCAGAGATCTTCACTGTTACCAAGACAGAGGTCAAGTAATTATATGTAGGCTCAAGAAATCTTTGGAAATATTGTAACACCTTTGCTTAAAAAATTGACAGTTATTGTACATGAAAGCTAATTTCTATTGTTTCCACAAAATGTTCCTGAATAGCCGTGTAAAGAAATTGAGGAGGAAAAAGTACCAGATACAGCTGTATAGCAAGAACTAGTTGGAAAAGTAAAAGCTCATATTAAGCAAGTTGGGATGATAAACTGTGTGCTGAAAAAATCTGAGTAGGGACCTCTGCCTTTAGCCTTCTGCTCTTTCATATGTATCCTGCCTCTGTGCAAACTCTCCATAAAAATATTTGAAGGATTTGACTGTCACTGAAATAAATTTCCATTTTAATATTTGAAGAATTTTCACAAAAAAAGAAGAGGATTTGAGACCATTTTCTGTTAGTTGAGTGCATCCAGTTTCAGCTTTGCACTGTCACTAATTAAAATAAAACTTGTCCCTTCTTCAGTGTTCCATAAAGCCTAAAAGGTAAAATTGAGAGCTGTATAGCCCAGTGTGGGAGGTAGCTTTAAAACCAAAGCCGTATCAGGTCAAGGAACCTGTAGATTAAATTAACATCTTATGAGAGAATGTATTATTTAATTTATTTGTGGTTAAGCAACTAAAGCATTGGATATACATGTAAGGTAAAACTTGGCCAGCACAGTTGATTCATTGGAAGGCTGCAAAGAGACAAAACTTGTCAAAGGAGGCTACACAAATAAAAAAAAAAATCAGAATTCATTTTAATGAGCTCAATTAAAACAGAATTAATTTAGAGTTAATTAATTTCTAGAAATGAAGAAAAAATTCATTTTGTGAATCCAACGCCACAAACATTTGTGGATTAGACCCACTAAGGATAACATAAATGTCTTAGTTCTCAAATCCTAAAGTTGGGATTTAATCTAAGAAAGGATTTTTTTTTTCACTGGTTAGCATTTTTAAAAGTTGCTTAAGACAGACTTTGGCTAACACTTTTCCACAGAATTTTTCATACTTTGTGTTGTCACAACTTCTTTCTCTGTATAAGCTGGAGAAAAACAAACTAAAATGTAATTAACACTTACTGTGAATTTACTTTAACATCCATTTTAGCATCCAAACATTTTCTACCACACTTTAATTGCTGGAACTTGTTTATTTATTCCTAGTTGAGATAGCCTCAACATTGTTTCCAAGGTCTCTGACTTCTACTTCTTATTTATATTTTCTTTATTTATGACAGGATTTCTGTTTAGAAGGTACCTAGATGCTTCCCTGTATCTAAAATGTTTCTCTGTTGCCTTTTACTGGGAGGAGGTTTTTACTGCAGACTCCCAAAGCAGACGTTGCCTCACTAGCATCACTCAACAACCCACGAGATTGGCTGACAAAAATAGTAACGCTTATAACCTTTAATTCTTCGGCCACTTTTATTTGGACTTCTTCAACGGAGCCCAGGGACTTGAAAGCAGTATCATGCACACAATTTATGAGTATGCAATCATAATTTCTTACACACAATAAATGTCTGGGGCTAACATGCACCTTTGGCATCATATACTCAGAGGTCCATGAGCAGGCAGCCCAACCCACACTGCTGGCTGGCTAGTTGGCAAACAGACAAGAAAGTGCTAGCCCTTGGATTGTTCCTCGTGGTGAGCTGAGCTTTATTAATTTGCCACCCTCCTCCTCTCTGTTTTGACATCTTCCCACATTGCATTTTCCTCTTGAGTCTAGGATGATTTTGTATTTTGTGCTTTAAATGAATTCTTTCACCAATCTCAGTTCTGTATTTCTGTGGGCTTTTTATTTCTACTTTTCTATCCTTCAGGAGCCAACTGCCCATGTTACCCACCTCTCAAGAACTGAGAGTGACTGCTACAGCTCAGCATAGACCTCACTTTGTAAAAACTGGGGCAAGGGTGGGTCCACTTTGCACACGTACTCTTATTCTCAGCACTCAGACGCTGACTGTCAAGTATCATTTGGAGATAGAGAGCAAGAGTCCTTTCATGGGAAAGCTGATACTGCCATAGCTCTGGAGGTGAGATTTATAAGAGGCAAGTCAAAAAGGGTTACCCTCCCCCAAGAACTAGCTGCCTTGCAGCTAGGAAACAGTGCTGCACCTTCAGCCAGGTTTGGAAGGGATCAATGAAGAAAGACAGTCCTGAAATCCCACACAGCCATGCCTTGGGGCTTGCCTAGTGTTAGGCCCCAGAGTGGTACAGGAAGGGTGCCTGGGAGGGCAATGAGAGCACAGAGCTCACTTTCCCTCTGCCTGTCTCAGGTCTCTCCTCTTACTCCAGCCCTCCTTTCAGCATTGTCCCTTTTGATCAGCTCGCTCTATCCATCCTTTCTCTTTCCAATGGTTTGGCATGATCCCGTGCTTTCCTTTTTCCCTCTCGTTGCCATTTTGTTTCCTCACCCCAGTTTCACTTCCTAACCCTGTTTCCCTGCCATGACAAGACAATCGCTCTCCCTTGAGTCATCCTTACTTTCCCCCAACGTCCCCTAGCACTCTGACGTCTTTCCCCCTTCCTCCCCCCTAGCTCTGACGGACACGGTCCTCTCACCCCACTCGACCCTCCTCCTTTATAAAGGGATTTTCCTCTTTTTAATCTGCTAGCCCCCCGTCGCAGCCTCGGCACTCGGCACAGCGCCGGCACCGCGGGGGAAGCGGACCAGCCTGCCTTTGCGCCTTCCCCACACCCTTTCCTATCAGCTGGGAAACCCCGGGCGGGGGCAACCTCTTCCCCTCCCCCCGCCGCCGCCCCGCGGGATGGGCGGCCGTGCCCGGTGGGCTGCGGGGCAGCGCGGAGCCGGAGCGCAGGTGGGGAAGGCTGCGGGCGGCGCGGGGCTACGGGCGGCGTTCCCCGACGGCGCTGGGCGGGGGGTACGCGGGCGGGCGCGCAGGCTGGCGCGGAGGCTCGACGGAGAGCGGCGTAGGGAGCCGCCGGTAGGTTGGGCAAGCTGGGCGAGCTTGGCTCCGCGCTGGGCTCCTGCCGAGCCGTCGGGAGCGCGGACGGGTCTCACCCGGCGCGGCTGTGTGGGCAGCGGTAGCGGAGGCGGTGGGGCAGAGAGATTGAGACGGGGCTCTGGGCAAGGCTAGGGACGAGGCAGCCGCTGTTCTTGTCGTCCGGGGGCTTTTTCCCTGCTGTAGTTCGTATACAACAAATTTTCTGCCGTTCGACAGCTTGTGAGCTTTCAGTTTACTTCTCAGTTTGCGAACGAGATTTATGCTTTCAGTGATGGACAATTAAAGTGCTGTGTAAAGGAAAGCACAGGTTTTAAAATAACGGGAGCTGACAGAGAAGATAGCATTCCGACACAAGGACTCAAAAGCTGTATTTTGCTGTGGTAGCTATTACTTATCCATAGTTCTTAAGAGTACTTAAAACAGGTCTGTGGCTTGTCTTCTAACTAAATAGAGACTTTTGCAATAGCCCACATGGCCAAGATCATCTATCCTGTGCCATGTACCAAGCTATTTCATAACTGAAGAGTTCTCAGGCACTGAGGACTTGGTGACACTAAAATAATTCTGTGCTGGATGACTGATTTCTAAGATTTGTGCAGCTTTCAGACACAGCATTTGTTTCCCATTGGAACTGCAGGTAAATGTTGTTGGTTGTTGCTCCATAGGCACTTTAATTAGCACGTAATCTTCATTTCAATTTTATCTGAAATACTCATTTGATAAATTCAGCAGAATAGTCTCTGTAATAACCATCTGAGTTTGCACACTGATTCTTAAAAGCACCTTACCAGGCTTGTTAAAAGCAGACCTATTATTACATTCTCTTCAGAGATCTTAATGAAATAGCGATCAAAGAAACAGTCGGGACTTCAACATGACTTTCCATGTGGAAGGGCTGGTGGCCATAGTTGTATTCTACCTGGCAATCCTAGCAGTTGGGATATGGGCTGCTTGGAAAACCAAGAACACTGGCAGCGAAGGGGATCGCAGCGAAGCGATTATAGTTGGTGGAAGAGACATTGGCTTGCTAGTTGGTGGATTTACAATGACTGGTATGTAAAAAACACCTTTTTTCTCTTTTTTTTTTCTTAACCTGCATATAATTTACCAATTTTCCAGCTGAATGAAGAAGTGTAATCTACCTGTTGAATAATGCAAAATGAAGAAATATATTTATATGTGTGTGTGTGTATATATATATATGTGTGTCTTTTTCCAAGTGCTGCTAACATAGTTTTGTGAATAGTAAATGTAGCATGTATGGAAGAATAACAAATATTTCTTATTCATTGTTTTCATACTCGGCTGTAGATCAGCTATGTTTGGGACAGAAGTATCAAATTTACATAGACTATAAAGAAATTCAGTTTTAAAATAATTGTTATTGCTAAAGCCGTACAAATGGATGAGTTACCTTTGTTTAACCTAAGAAAAACAAAGTGTATATACAAAATGATCGGGGGGCAGGGAGGTGGAGGGGCAGAGGGGAGGCAGACAGCATTGGTTAAGTTTCTAAAATATAATTGGCATAAATCCAAACTTGGAATTCCACTGATTTCAGAAAATTTATGTTGTGAATTCTTTCAGCTTCTTTTGCAGCACTTTGACAAAATAATACAGTACTGGCAATAGTAATAGCAGTAAGAAAAGCCTGGTTGAATGAAGAATTCTTCACTAGTTTTGTAGACACTGCTGTCTGACTCCCTGAACTAGTCAAACCAGCTGTCTTACCTGAGTAAACAAGATAACAAGTTACTCACAATGTGGTCCAAAAATCTCAAGTCTTACAAAATATTCTACGATACAATATCAAACTAAAATCCATTGTGAAAAAAAAAAGTGATTTGGCCCACCGTTTTTATTTAAGCAATACAATTTTTAAGCATGCTTTTTTTTGTTTGTTTTGTTTTGTTTGTTTGTGTGTGTGTATTATTCTAAATTCTTTTCAGGCAAAACCCTTTCAATTGCCAGATTGGATTTATTAGGTTATGTTTTGCTGTTTTTTCCCTGTTCTGGTCTCACAATTATCTAATAAGGAAGAGATATATAAAAACTCGGGCCAAAATTCTGTCTTCTTTAATCAAGAGAAATTCCCATCTCTTTGCAGGGGCATTTTGCTCATTCAAAGACTGGGTATTTGGATATTGAGTAAAGAATGTTTGTCAAAGTCAACAAAGTTTAAATCCAAGGAAATGTTCTACTTTTTGCACTTTGCTATAATTTACTGTATCACGTACCATTGGCTCCTGAAGCATCATATATGACGAGATTCTGCTCACAACAAGAGCTGGTTTGACTGCTTTCTGCTGAATTACAATGTTTTCAAGAGCACTGAAAACAGAATATTTTACAGACGTATTGCTTGCCACAAATCTGTAATCATTAGATTGAGGGAGTGAAAACAAAGCAAGACGTTCCCTGCACAAGTGGTTATGGCTAACAGCCTTGCTAGTGAAAGAAGATACAAATTATGGTCTACTTAATCCTATTTTACAGGAATATTTTTCATAGCTGAAGCAGAGATGAGACTTGAACTTACGCTTCCTATATTGCAGGCAATTTCTATAGCCACCACAATTCACTCCCACGTATGCTCATCATGTCTCATGCAAGCTCTAGAGGTGGTACGGTATATCATCTCTGCAGTAGAATATCAGACTGATCGTAAAGCCTTTGCATTAAAACACTCATGGGTTTTATACTATTAGGGTTCACACACCTCCTCACCTCTGATTTCAGAAAAGATGGTATTTAAAGCTTGAGATATAAAGTAAATTACACTTTTATGTGCAGGGAACCGTGCTAGGCACACAAAATTAGGTGTAGGCACAAGTCCATTGAATTAGGGATTAGTGTGAGTTTTGTCTCAGTGAGGATGATTGGGACACTCAGTTTGGAAAGCCATAACAAAAGAAATTATGAAAGTAAGTTGTCCAGAATCTGTAATTATTTTTAATAAATGGTCACATTATCCAAGGGCGTGTTTGCTTGTTTAAAAATTATAGATGCAGATTTTGCACCTCATAACCATGGCTCCAGAGATACATGACTATTCCAACGGCGTCTTTGTATTTTACATTTTGTCTAAGTTTGAATCAGCACGCAAAGCATACTCCGTAAAAGGAAAACGAGAAAATTATAAAGATATCCAGAAAGGATGTTGTACTTAAGAATATGAAGTACTTATGAGATAAGACTTAATTTGGTCTTTCTTACCTGAAACAAATACGACTATGTTCTGTGGATATTGGCTATGGAAATGGTAGCAATTTCCAGAGCTACTTGGTGGGAAGGATGACAGAACTCAGCCTATAAATTTAAAATAAAACTCAAGACATAAGCACCGTGACTTCACAAAGGCAGACTCAAGATTCATGAGTAATTATATTTGATTTTCTAAATGGCATTGAAAAGCCTTAAAGCAAATGCACTATGTATAAATAATGGCTACGGAGATATTTAGATGTATACTATGATCCTGAAGAAGCAGCTATATCAACTAGCTACTGCAATGTCTAAACACAAAGTCTATTGGTGGCTGAGTGTTTCTGTAATTAGAAGGAGTGAGAAACTTGAACTGCTTAAGAATCACAACTGCTCACATTATAATGAGCTAACAGAGTACCACGGCAGACACGCCTTTAATCTGTGTGTCATTTTTACATAATTATGGTTAAAATGTTGCAGTAAATGTTAATGTTCCTTAATTCATGGGTGAAGTTCTTAAGAAGTGGTAATTGTGACAAACTTGAATCTATCCCGATTTCAATGACTGAGTTTAAAAGCAAAGGAAGTACTTGGGAAGGCATAATCAAATGCTTACAAACGTAACCGAAAAGGTAATTATTGATGCAATTTTTTCATTTTAGTTGGATGAAGATACATACTTCCATACTTCATCCATTCACATACTCATAAAATTATGACATTTTTTTAATCCTCATGTCAGGATTTTCATTTAACAGAACTTGATAAATTGCTTCAATAATTTTAGAGGTTGCACAGGGATCGTTCACAAAGAAGTGCCAAAAAATCTGGGTTTCTAATATATATCAACATATATAAATAATCTGAGATTAATTTCTGTGTTCATTGTATGATCTAGGAGCAGAATTGCACTCCATATCCTCGGTATTTGTCTGATCATTTTTTAGGGTGCATGTTTTAAATGCATATTGGTATTTGCTGCATTTTTTTTGGGTCCTTCAGATGGCAGCTAAACAGAGGATTAAAATAGATTACCACATGATCATTTCCATAGATTATTAAATTTTGTATTCCTTTTGTCTGATTTGGGGGAAAAAAAATAATTTCACCAAAAAAAAGGTATTTAAATTGTGGCTTAGCAAACTGAGGATCAAAAAATTACTATCTAAGGTTGAAATCTCATCGTATCATATTCCATTATTTTTTTTTTCAAATGTATTTACTGATGTCAAAGTACATGGTGATTACCCATTCACCCTCTCAGAAAATCTCACATAGCACCTTTCCAGAGCTCTTGGGTCCTTCACAGGTGTTACAGAACAGTTGTGTGCACGTAAAAAATATTCATTGGCTGTTTTTCAGTCCCTAATCCACAAATCAAGAAATCAAATTGAAACCAAGTGCTAAATCCTCCATGCCACCTTACTCAGCAACACCGGTCCATAGGGCATTGTTCACCTTCAATCAGGGGAGGGCAATGTCCTCTGAAATGTCACACAGAATTGAAGTGGGAGTAAGAGAGTTAGGCACATCATTGAAATGTCCCTTGGAGGACACTCACCACGTCAGCAGCAACCTTAGGCAAATCAATACCAGACACTGAGGTCTTCTTGCACCACAGCGGCAGCAATGCCAGACTATGGGATATTATTCCCCATCTGGAAGAGGGTATTATTCATGCACAGTTCACACTTATGCTTCTTCCAGGGAAGAGGACGTATATAATTCCCTTTCTAAATATTTACTTTTATTACTGTACACAGATGCTTGCAACCTATTCCATAAGTCTATGCTGCTTGAGTCATAATAGGCAACATACACCCCAGGTAGTCATGGACTCAGTAGTCAACAGCTCAATGTCCAGTGGAGATCAGTGACAAGGACCTGTATTAGGACCATTATCATTGTTGGGGACATGGACAGTGGGATTGAATATACCTTCAGCCATTTGCAGATTCCACCAGTCTGAGTGGTGTGATTGATACTCTAGAGGGAAGGGATGCCATCCAGGAGGACCTTGACAGGCTGGAGAGATAGGCCTGTGCAAACATCATGAAATTCAACAAAGCCAAGTGTGAGATCCTATACCTGAGTCAGAGCAAACCCACACATGAATACAGGCTGGGTGATAAGTACTTTCAGAGCAGCCGTGTGGAGAAGGACTTGAGGGTACTGGTAGATGAGAATTATTAAATTCTCTGGTGGATAAGAAACTGAATATGAGTTGGTAATCTGCACCTGCAGCTCAGAAAGCCAACTATATCCTGGACAACATCAGAAGAGCTGTAGCCAGCAGGTCAAGGGAGGTGATTCTATCCCCTCTATTCTGCTCTCCTGAGACCCCATCTGGAGTATTACATTCAGCTCTGAGGCCCCCAGCATAAGAAGGACATGGACCTGTTGGAGTGAGTCCAGATGAGAACCACAAAGGTGACCGGAGGGCTGGAGCAGCTACCATATGAGAACAGGCTGAGAGAGTTGGGGTTGTTTAGCCTAGAGAAGAGAAAGCTCCAGGGAGACCGTATAGCAGCATTACAGTACCTAAAGGAAGCCTACAGGAAAGATCAAGAGAGAATCTTCATCAGGGAGTGGAGTTATAAGATGAGGGGTAATGACTTTAATCTGAAGGAGGGTAGAATTAGATTAGATGTAAGGAAGTTTTTCACTGTAAGTGTGGTGAGGCACTGGAGCAAATTTCCCAGAGAATTTGTGGATGCCCCATCCCTGGCAATGCTCAAGGCCAGGTTGGATGGGTCTTTGAGCAAGCTGATCTAATAGAAGGTGTCCCTGCCAGTGGCAGAGGGCTAGGACTAGACAATCTTCAAGATGTTTTCCAATCCAAGGCATTCTGTGATTCTAGGACTCTGGTGAATGAAGTATCATGTTCCCACCTATTTTAATTCACACTGCCAAGGGGCACAAAATCCCAAATGTCTGTTCATTTTTCCTATATTCCTGGTTTTCCCATCAACGAACAGTGTTCACTCATTTTCTCCATGTGATACCACATGGGCATTACTTCTGTCTTGTCTTGTCTCTGTGTTGCAATAGATCTTGGTAACCAAAAGTCTACAATAACATGGATCTTTGGGTTGTTTCTTTTACTGCAGACTTTCTCTGAGTTCACATCCCTCATAAAAGCTCATTATACTGTTTCTGACAACAGAATGTTCCATTCCTGTGCTTGAGGATGCTGAAAGGGGTACAATTGTAATGTTCTGGTAGCTGGAGATCTTTCATTCCAAAGCCATAGTGTAATTTAGTATCAAGTTAAAAAATAGCCTCTAATAGTATTTGGGAGACATCACAGTTAAGCAGAAAAGAGTGGTCATTTAGATTTTCAAGGAACTTATTTAGTAATTTTAATTTCATTTTCTCCATTTGTGTTTTATCTCCACTTGCTTGTCTTAAACAAAATCGTTTGGTTGTATGACAGTGGATGCTGGAAAAATTCTAAGAATGCTGAAGGAAAATAAATTTCTTACAACTGTGAATTTTTACACAGAAAGCTTGAGGTACTCTTACATGAATAGATGGAAGTTTCTGAAGCAAATCAGAACAGAACCACAAAAAACTAGTACTTGTAATAATTTGGCTGCTCTTTTTCAAACTACAGACCCATACACATAAAATTTACTCATTACACATTAGAGAAAAATCTGTTGTCTAATTTCTTCATGGAATCTACAAGCAGGTAAAAATAAACTTTATTACATAATCTGTTACGATTTATTTTAGCAGATACAATCACAATACATTTCTGTGTTGGAGATTTTCTTTCATACATACTGTAGGCCCCAAAATCTCAAATGCAGAAACTTCAAGGCAGGGAATCAATTAATTAAGGATCTGAAGTTGGTAGATTAAAAATACAGCTTGGTTTTACAGAGATAAAATAAAAAATACTGTAATATTTCTGGACTAATTCTTCAGGAAGCACAAAAAATAAATGAGTCAAAGTTTAGAAGTTAAATAGGAACAAAAAAATACCACAGCTTTGTGTGGAAATAGGACATGTAGGGAGTTTACGAATTGTGCTTCATGTAGCCAAAATTAAAATTTCAGCAAGATTTTAAGAGTTTTGTTTTTTTTTCATGAAGGCTATAGTAAATGATCCATTCATTAAACTCATGTCTAATTTAAATGCTTTGAGTTTTCCCGACTGGAATGACTTTATTATTGTATGTTTGTGGTTCTTCAGGTCTCTCCTTATGTCTCCCCTTCATTTGGACTAACACAAAGAAAGTGGAGACTCAGTGCTCCCATCTTCGTTAACTCCACAGATGCTTAGATCCCTTGATGGTTCTCTCAGTCCATCTGACTTAAGTTTTAGTATGCTCAGATTGTAAATTTTTTTAATTGGGCTATCTTTTATGAAAGGATGCCAAGTCTGGCACCAGTACAGTACATATAATTAAAAAAATAGCAATATTGTAAGTACTGACAGTTTCATTCCGCAGTGTGGGAGGTTTTCTTTGTGCACATTAACTACTTTTCCACCCCTTCTTTTTCAGCCACGTGGGTCGGAGGAGGTTACATCAATGGCACTGCAGAAGCTGTGTATGTCCCAGGCTATGGTCTAGCTTGGGCTCAGGCACCTATCGGATACTCTCTTAGTCTGGTTTTAGGTAAGCAAAGAACCAAAGCTCTCGTTTTTAAACAGTTCTGTTGACAAGTCCGTTACTTGAAATGAAACAACTAGGGTCCGATAAAAGGATAGTAAACTGGATCCTTTCTGCTGATAGGTTTATTTATTAAAAAGAAAACCAGAAAATCACTATTAATAGTTTGATATCTTAAGCCTCGTGAATGCCTTGGCAAGACCTATTTGATCACTATTTACATAGTGATCTATGGAGGTGACAATAAGAAAGAATTTGTGGATTTTTTTTTTTAATTATATATACTAAGTTTTACATGTTCAGATTTTCTTGAAGTGCCTATATCATCTGGAAGAAGATAGTATCAGGGCACCTATAAATCTTGGAATTCAAGAGTGGCAAAAATGCCTTCAGATTAGTGAACTGCTTATAAACCTTACCAATCTTCACCAAGTGTCTAAGTAATGTCTAATTTTGTGTAGAAAGTCTCCAGTAGAACTGGTCTATTTCCTTAAAATGTAACCAAGCATCTTCTTCAAGGAGATACAAAACTCCAGGTAACATGTCAAAATGCAAATACACAATTCTACTATATGCAGGATCAGTCTAAAATGTGGGCAGCATAATAATTTTTAATGCTGTGGCTTCTAATTCCTGAAATGTAGTCTCAGAAGTTCTTTACTTTTTAAAAAATAATAGCAATTAAAAAAAAAATCTCACCATATCTTATCCATATGGAGTAGCTCACAACAAAATATTGCCTTGTGATCCGTTCTGAATACGCCACAGAGGTGTCAGGTACATACTCTCAGTTTGTTAACAGATCACATCTCTAAAGACAACTATTGTTGCAATGGTTTACAAAAGATTTTAAAATGTGACAAAAAAGATTCTGTGTTCTTCATCTTTCGTTGATGTGGCTGGCATATTAGCCTTTCTAATAGTACTTGACCTCTCAGTCTATTTTGACTCTTTTCTCATGGTTTGTTCACCTACTTTGTCCCTTTGTTTCTTTTGGTTTCTTCCTATACAATGTAGTTGCTTTCCTGATTCTTTATTTTTCCCTTCAAAAATGCCTTCCTATGGCCTATCTTTGTTCTTCTCTCCTTCTAGACAGAATCTTTCCCTGTATTAAAGATTCTTCTATGGCATATGCAGGCCAGCTCCTGTTCCAGTAGTAGTTCCCATCTCTGAAAGCAGCTCAATTTCCTATAAAGAAAATAATAACAATAGATATCTGCCCAGAGATCACTTGATGTCATTATGAAGTCACAAGGGTCATCATTTACTGATGTCATTAAGTGATCATTAGGATCATAGGCACAAGCAGCCTCCTGACTTTCATCCTCTGTACAATTGACACAAATTAATAATAGCTCAGAAGGAGTTGAATTAGCCTCTCCTGTCATTTTTATCTTTTTTAAAAAGATATCCAGAGTTTTTTTTCATATAAATTTAATAATCACTGCAGAAAAATGAAGAATGTATCACGTGACCATATATGACTCTGCAGAGCACAGAAAAGAATGAGTTTCTGTAGCATGATCTTTACATACAGGCTGGGGGAAAGGAGTAATTTATCCTTCTTTTTAAAACAAATATCTAAAATTTTACATGTAAGCCTAGAAGAAACATTACTGCTTTGGATTTGGAGTATTTAAGATTGATTTAACCTCCCTGTTAGTTTTGCTGCATACCACTTTTCCTAGTTTTTCAAGCAATTTAGTTTTAGCAGTTAGATTATCTCCAATTTTCCTTCACAGATGTTTGAACATCATAATAGATTATAATGCCAGTGACTCTACTTCTAATTGTCTTTTGTAATGATGATATAACAAGTAGACTAGGAACAGGATCCATGACCAATTCAAGAATAGTAAAAAAATGTTGGAGTTTCTGCATCCAAGCAACTTGCCTAAAGACAGCATTCACATGAGCAGTATAATTAAATTGTGATTAGTAAACTGGTACCCTCTGTTCAGAGAACTTAATGAAATGAAGAAATATTAGTAATATAAGACAGTACAATGCAATAAATACATGACATATCTTGTGAGGAAGAACCTAAGGATCACCAAACACTGCACTGTAGCTTTTACTGGGAACTGACTGATTTTCCTGTTTGTGGATTTTTTTTTTTTTTTTGGTTGTACTCTATTTATTGCGTTTTAGCAGTTTTGCTGTGGTAGAAGTCTACTTAGTTATAGTCATGTGCAGAATTCAACTACACAGGTTTCTGTACAAGGGCTCTTTCAGCTTTCCTGAGATATGTCCTTTTTCTGTCTCCAGCCAAAAAGAATTTTATGATTGTGCATTAGAAAAGTGAGGCCTTTGCACATTTATGTGCCTGTCAGCCTGTATGCTAGACAGCAAGAGTGGAATTTCAATACTTCAAAATTCCTGAACATGCATAAATGAAATAAGTGTCTGACAAATGTTCAGGGAGCCTGACACCTGCAGACCCTGGAAGGCAAATGACCTACTCCACAGGTGTAGTAAGGTTGATTTAAGCACACGTAATAAATCTGAATTGTGCTGAAAGAATCATATTTGCTGTGTGTGCGCTAAACCATGTGTGAACTCATATTTCTGACCCAGGAGTCCCACACAGTTTTGCTTTTTGAGTAAGACCATGTGAAAATTCGAGCTGGATTCTGCTCTAAGAGTGAACAGGATTAGATAGAAAAGCCATTCCCTTAGGCTGATCCAAAATTAGACAAAACTGACAGCACTGCTAATAGCAGATTAAGTAAACTGAACCAGACAAATAAGACAAACTTTTTTTCATTATCAGACTGTGGACATTAATGATGTGGATGTGTTTATGTAACTTTGTAGACAAATGTAAGGCAAGAGTTCTTAGAGGCTGTTTTAACGGTACTTATTTGTTAAAAAAAAAAAATAAAACCAAACCACAAAACCTAATCAGTAATACTAATATTTTTGTACCCTTAATTGACAATCAATATTTTACCCCTTAATTGCAATGCATTTCTCCACTGCAACTGGTGTCTTATCCTACTTTTCTTTGTAGGTGGCCTTTTTTTTGCAAAACCCATGAGATCCAAAGGCTATGTGACAATGCTAGACCCTTTCCAGCAACTTTATGGAAAAAGGATGGGAGGGCTACTGTTTATTCCAGCTTTAATGGGAGAAATGTTCTGGGCTGCTGCCATCTTCTCTGCCTTAGGTAAGGAATAAGTGCTATAAATATTAATTTATCAGAAGTGGAAAGGATCAAGAAAATCAGGAATGCATTAAAATTCTGGCTTCAAATACTAACTATCCTAGCCAAATGATTCACACTGTGACAAGTTCTCAGACCCGTGCTAACTAGTAATTAAATCTGGTAATTGTACTCCATTAATTATTTTGGTAATGGAAAGACATACAGGATATCTATTCATTTTCAGGTACCTTTAAATTGTCACTTTTCAAAGAACACTAAAAGATTTAGCAACGAATTTCCTTCATGTGTGAGGGTGACATGAGTGATTGCAAGTGTCTCTTTTATGTTGAGGCTGACCCAGCTTATCTTTTACACCAGTGAGATCACAGAATTCAGTCAAAATTTCCCTTAGAGATTTTAAATATTATTGCCAATGAACCTAAACAAAAGAATCCTTTTTAATGTATAGGAGATCTACATATACCGAACTTTCCGTAACACAAATAATAGAAGTAAAACAGTTGCTAATCAATAAATTGAATTATTATTTCATTCTAAGTGGCTTTATACTAAACAAAATTGAGAAAATACTTTGGATGCAAGAAAGGGCTCAGAGAATTAGTCGAACTGTGACTCAATAGAAAATCACCCAACTACTCATCCAGTCCTGAAAAAAAAATCGGTTTCCAGGGTTTTTAATTATATTTCAGCCCTGAACTTAGCAAACCCTTCAAGAACTGAGAAAGCCCTTGAGTTGAAGCACCAGTAGTTGACTTTTACCAGCTAATCATACTCATAGTGCACATGCCTGTGGTAATGTTTTTTTAGCACAAGCTATTTTAAACAGAAAATAAACTTTGAAGGTACTCTCCAACTGTGCTCTGATGAACTGCAAAGCAATGGGGAGCTTGTTTACCACAATTTCATCACAAAACCCTTAAAGGACTAAGAACAAACTACATGCTGAGGTGATAGGAGTTGAATAACTTGAAGAACACTCTGGGTATTTGGAATATACTTTCTTTTTGATTGAGGACAAGCTAATCTGAGATACTTCAAAGCAAGTGGTGTGAATACATTTCTAGTTGCAGTTAAAGACTGTCAATTACTATAAAAGTCATTGAGAGTTTTGTTTTTAACTATTCTGTGAATAATCTGGTGACATTATACCTCCTAATTTGGACACCTATCCTCACTGATGAATATATAATCCCAGTACTCTTCAGTTCTTGATCTTCCTCATGATTTCTTGCTTAGCAGGGTTTTAGAAGGGAAACAAAGGGCTTCCAGATTGTGAAAAGAGGTCTGAGCTTGTAATCCTTAAGCACATGAACTTTGAAAGCTCACTATACATCAAAAAGCCACCTGGTACCTCACAGCAGCTCTTATATACTGCATATCATGTTGTGTTCCACTGCAGAATTTTTCCACTTCTGTGGTCAGGAATATCTATCTACGATACCTGCAAGGACTGAAAGTAACTGCAGTGTGTTTCTTTTAAATTATACTAATCAGAAGGAGAGGATGTGGGTTTGTTGTTTTGTTCGTTTTATTTTTTTTTAAACATGGTTTTAAAACACTGCAATCTCTTGAAACAGCTAATACATCTAAGGAAAATATATAACCATCTGACAGCTGCTGGAAGGGAAGTGCAAGAAAACACAAGGGATTCGGGTTTCTTGAATGCACTGACAACTTCCTGAAACAAATTATCAGGGAGCTAAGGAAGGCAGGTGCTGTTACAAACAAGGAAGAACTCATTAGGGATGTGAAGGTTGGAGGCAGACTTGGCTGCAGTGTTCATGAGGTGGTGGAGTTCAGTGTCTTGAGAGGAGGCAACAACGCAAAATTCAGAACCACAACAGTGGATTTCAGGAGAGCACAGTTTGGCCTGTCCAGGGACTTGCTTGGAGGAATCTCGTGAGAGACATGGCTGTAAAAGAAGCTCCTGACTAGACTCAGACATAAAAAGGGAAGTATTCAAGAGGTGGAAGTAGAGACAGGTGACCTAGAAGAAATACAGAAACACAATTCAAGCATGTACAGGTGACTTCAGAAAAGCCGAAGTCTGTGTGGATTTAAATCTGTCCATGAAGAGCAACAAGAAAGGCTTCTATGAGTACATAAACTGGGAAAAATATGGACTTCTGTGAAACGGGACAGGGGACCTGGTGGCAAAAGATATGGAAAAGGAAGAGGTATTCAGTGCCTTCTCTGCATCATTCTTTGCTGCTAAGACCAGTGTTCAGGAATGCCAAAACTCTGAGAACTGCAGGAAAGTCAAGGAAGGCTTACTGAAGAAGGATCAGGTTAGGAAACATTTAAATGAGCTCGACAGACACAATTTCATGGAACCTCATGGGCTGCATCCCACAAGTGCTGTGGGAGCTGGCTGATAGCATTGCAAGGACACTCTCAGTAATCTTCTGAAGACTGTGGTGATCAGGGGTGTTTCTGAAGACTCAAAGAAAACAAATGTCACTCCTGTCTTCAAGGAGAGTGAGAAGGAAAATGCCAGGAACTTGCTCCATTTCTGGGAAGGTGATGGAGCAAAAACTCCAGAAACGACATTCAAAAAAGTGAAGGTCAGGAAGGGGATTAGGAAGAGTCAGCACAAATTTATGGAGAGGAAATAATTCCTGACTTGACATCTTCCATGATGAGCTGACTGTCTTCGTTCGTGAAGGGAGAGCAGCACACAAGGATTTCAGAAAGGACTTTTTATATCCTTTTTATATCCTGTAGTATTCTGATGGACAGATAAAGTATAGACTGGGTAAGTGGACAGTGAGGAAGATTGCAAAATGAGTCTTAGAAAACAATGAAGTTGACTATGAGTCAGCCACGTGCCCTGGTGGGAAAGTTGGTGGTATGCTGGGCTGCATTAGAAGTACCACTGCCAGCAGATTGAAGGAGAGAATCCTTCTCTATTCAGCACTGTTGAGACGCATTTAAAGTGCTGGATCCAATGCTTCCCAGTATAAGAGATGTGGACATACTGTGGAGAGCCCAGTGAACAGCCACAAAGATGATTAAAGAACTGGAGCATCTGGCACATAAGGAGAGGCTGTGAGAGTTGGGACTGTTCAACTTGGAGAGCAGAAAGCTCAGGTGGTTCTTATCCATGTACATAAATACCTGATTTGACAGTAGAGGGAATGGAATAAAAAAGAGAAGAGCAAGTCTTGTCTTTCTGCTGCACAGTGACAGGACAAGAGGCAACAGGCAAAAACAAAACTACAGGAAATTAAATTTAAGCTCAAGAAAAAGCTTTTACGTTTTACTTTTTTTTCTACAGTAGGAGAGGTCAAACACTCGCATAGGTTGTCCAGAGTCTACATCCTTGCAGATATTCAAGACCTAACTGAACGTGATCCTAAGCAATCTGCTCCAGTTGACACTGGTTGAGCAGGGACTTGGACTAGACAATCTGTAGAAGTGCCTTTCAGTCTCAGCAACTCTTTGAACCTATGAGCTGTTTTGTGGAGACTAACTGGTCAGCTCAACGTTGTGATTTGTTTTCTACAAATAAAATCTTCTTGATGGTGCTTGGAAAAGTTTTTCATTTCTAAGTCAGTAATGGAGGTTAAATTCTCTGATTTGCAAAGAAACCTACTTTTCTCCCACGTAAACAATTCAAGGGCACTTTAGAAGGATCAGTGGACAATTTTCCCTATAGCTGATGCCTCCTCTATCACTCCTCCTTTGTCAAAAGGGGCTAGCTCAGAGCATGAGTGAGATACAAATGAGTGTGATGCATAGCAGCAGACCTCCCCTAGGCACAGCCTTCAGTGCAGTGATACACTTCTTCCCATGCTACTGCAGCTCACCCAAGGTTCTTTTCTGCAGAAAAGGAGTGTAGCTTGAGCAGTGTAAGGAAATGTTAGGACACTTCCCTCTGCCATCTGTGAAATGACAGATGATAAACAGACCAACAAGAGCTTTCCTTTTTCCGTTCCCTTCAAAGGCGCAGAAGGGGTGTGGAGAAGATAGAGAGGAGAATAGCTTCATGCTTTTGCTGAGTGTCAGAGCAGCACCTGTGTATGCAACTTAACACAGGTGAGCCTTCTCATCAGACATACTGTAACTAACAGATGCTAACACACAGTGCTTTTTTTGTTTCCCCATAGGTGCCACTATAAGTGTGATCATTGATGTTAATGTCAATATTTCAGTTGTTGTTTCTGCCCTGATTGCAACTATGTACACGCTTGTGGGTGGTCTTTATTCTGTGGCCTACACTGATGTAGTTCAGCTCTTCTGCATCTTCCTGGGACTGGTAAGTTTGGCTTTCTTTTCTTCTCTGCTGAGGATTTTACCTTGAGCATTATGATGATTACTCAGACCTATTGCCCAGCTTCAGTTTTGTAACTGTGTTTTCACTGAAAGCATGGAGAAGGAATATCTCCACTCATAGAGTTCTGATGTTAAAGAATCTGCATTTACATCAACATACAGACCATGCTTTGACGATAATGCTGGCTGAGGGATGCAATTCTTTGGTTTTTTTCCCATCAGTCTGATAGTGCAAGCACTCTTGCAATCTTCCTGCTGAGTACATACCAAACTCAGATAGCACTGTATCTGATTCCCTATCTGTCCCTAGAACTGTGGAACAGGCACTGGTAGGAGACATCAGACAGGAACCAGTCAGTAAAGCCATCCAGAAATGCTGGCATTAGACCTGCAGAGATTAAAATCTCTTGCTTCTCTTGTCTGTAGTTGTTACCTACTCACACAGTTTACTTAACTTCCTGCTTTAAATCAGTTTCTTGCTTTTTCCCTCATTTCCCTCCACTGTCTTGGAGATAACAGTGTAGGAAGCCTCACCAGATGACCTTGCTGTTTGAAGGTGGTGGTGGCATGAATATCCCCTCATCAGCTATCAGTGTTATGTTAGGAGGTAGTCTTGTATTCTATTTAGTTGTTATTTTAAACCCTACTCTGAAAACCATCAATGGAACAGGGCCCATATCACAGGGGTGCAATCAAAGAAACTGCTGTCTTTGCCAGGGGCAGTAATAGATGGTCACAGGTGTGCAGAGAACTGAGACAGGCTGAAACAAATAGGATGGCTCAAGGTGAAGGAATTGAATCGCACTCTGAGAATCCAGAGTTGTTTCTCTGCTTTCACCAGAGCTCTTGTGCAGCTCTAGAGAAATTGCTTCATCCAGCTCACACAGGTGGTCACTAATGAACTCTGTGTGTGTCCTTACTCTGTAGCATCCTACCATGAGGCCTATGGACTTACTTGCAGAAGTGCTGAGCATTCTCTGTTGTAATTGACTTTGTGGGAATGGAGCTAAATACTCTGAAAAAGTAAATCCGAGTTCCAGCTGCCCACCTCAAATGAGAAGCTGTTCCAAATCATCTTCTGTCATACCCTTGTTCTTCACCTACACAGTGAGGAAAATACTATCTTCTTCCCTCACATGCATGTTAATATTTGTGAAACATTCAGCTTTATACACATGGTGTGCATTACAGAAATTCTCAAAATTGTGTATAAATCAAAATACAGAGATGCTTTTCCAATGAGAACAATTCATGCACTGTAAAAGGCTGTAATCCCGTGGGAGTTGCAACATGTGATACTGTATTAAAGGCAGCATGAACCTGCCAGGGAGGGGAAAGAAAGGTTGTATAGCAGTCTTCCAAATGGTTAGATTCATAGCTTTGATAATGTTCTTTGAATTCACAACAGACTCTCTTATAATTTCCCCTTTGAAATAAACAGCAATAATGTGATGTAGAAGAAACCGTATTCATAACTTCAAGAGTCATCAGTGGGGCTGGAAGCCTCAGCATCTAAATGGTCATGCTCTAGGTGAGGCAGTTTTAGATGAGATGGGACACTTTCACAGTAGATGTCACAGCAGAAGTTGTCACAGGCTCAGGTATCTCAGCTTCTCCTCCAGGCTCTGGAGTAGTTTGTATTCTCACTGGCACAGCACTTTACTGCTCATTTCTCTAATGTCTTTTCCTCTTCTGTTCCTTACCCAAGGGGAGGTGCTTAATATATTAATTTCTGTTCCCTACCCCGACAACCCATTTCAGCTACAGCTTCTTCCTTAGTCTTCCATAACCACTGCTTACTTTCCTGTACCTGTATCTACAATTCTCAGCTCTTTGTTTTTATCTTGACTGATGGGTCTTTTCCTGATCCTGTACTGTATTCACACTATTTACTGACTCTTCATCTCAGCTGTATTATTAATTCCCCTTTCTAAATTCTTTGCCACCATATAGAAGTCCTTTTGTGTTTGTTTTTTGTTTTGTTTTGGTTTTTTTTCTGGTTTCCAACCCCATAGTGTCCTGTTTTTTCTATCACTTGCTACTTCTACTCCTTAGATTCAAGTCTCAGGTTCTGCTTCACTTCCACAAGCCTTGGTTCCATCTGCCTTCCATTCAAAACAGCAAATTTTCTACTCCTAACAGGAGTAGAAAAAATAGAAAAGGCTCAGTGAAGAAATCGAGTCTATGTCTACATTAAGCAAGTTAAACAGTGCCAAAGTGAAAACACAGGATCATCTCTAATACTTAATTGTTAAAACAGTCCTGGCACTGTTTTGGCCCATGACAACTAGTATATTTCCAGATAATTCCCAGGAACAGTTCAGGTCTATTCTTTTTGGCAGGGAAAGGAGTCTAAATGTATGGACGCAAACGGTGACATGTTGGTGAGCTATTGAGGCAGAGAAAGTATCTTGACGTGTTTTATTTACTAATGTCCTTGAGACCGCAAAGAGATAGGTTACATACTATCAGCAACTGGAATGGATTACAGAAGCTCATAATGCATTTCCTATACAGCACCTATTAAATCCTGGGCTATGGCATGCAGGCTGTAGGTGGACCTTTAGAAATTTACTCTACTGAAAGTCTCAGCTGAGTATGGACAAACTACAGCTTTTCAGAAGCTCATCACTTGGACATTTGTGAGATTCGAAATTCACAAACAAGGATAAAAAAAAGCCATTTGATATCCTTGTTCCTCATGATTTTCTCAACAAAAAGAGCATTAACATCCATTAAGTTTGACAGTATGTTTATTTTTCACTTCAAAATATCTTGGATACAGTTGAAACACATTTCACAGAAAAGCCTAAGCAGACAGTGAGAAGGGAGTCTTTCTGCCCAAGTGCTGAAGTTGACAAAGTTTAACATGTAACTGAGAACAGAATACTATACTATATGATAAACAGGCTGAAGAACAAAAGCTGCAAAATATTCTTTATACAATAGTTATGCAACAGGGGAAGATGTTCTCTCCTCCTTGATCCTGTTATCCCATACACTTAAACGTGATCAGTTGGATTGTGACAATCTGTGTAGTTTTGGATATCATTGGATCCATAAGGATGCTGTGCTTGTGATGATCTATTCCATATACCACAGGAGAAGCCACTAAGGTTCTCCTCATAGAAAGTTGAGTTGACAAGTAAAAGCACAAAAAGTCAGTTCGTGGAAGAAATTAACCTTCTGGCAGAAACTATCTTTGGGAAAGCTTCCTAACTGATTCTTTTGGCCTAGATCAAAACAGAGAAACTGAAAATAAAGAGCCCAAATTGAAATCATCGTCATGGCATCAAAATGTTATGCTAAGCTAGTGGGTATTCTGGAGCCAGAGAGATGGGAGGTCACCAACAGCAGTTCTCTCTTGTCACAATATAGTTTTGTTGTTAAATTAAAAAACATTCCCAAGCTTTAAAGTGTGTTTGTAATGTCTGTATACTGTATAATGACTGTATACTGGAAAATCTTGATACTATTGCACACAAGTTTGTATGTAGATGTTTCTCTACAGTGTGGTCCAGGAACAGGCATAAAGAATATATTTGGCATTTAGGGAAAAATAAAATAAAGGTGTATAAATGTGTCTTTCCCACTGATTTTGTAATTTATACTGATTAATTCTCTGCTTACACTCACACTCCTCAGGACAGAGGTAAGCTATCCATTACCAGGCTCTCTGGATCTTGGAAACGTTCCATCAGCACATAACACGATTTTTCTGCAAGTCAGCTCGACAATTTGGCATTTGATCTGTAGTACACAAGAGGAAGAAAAAAATAGATAATATTAATATTAAAATTTCATACATTGAGAATGTCTTCTTTAGACTCGAACAAAGTGTTTCTCTTTGGCTACAGTGGATTAGCGTACCCTTTGCGATGTCCCATCCTGCAGTGACAGACATTGGGCTCACAGCTGTGCACCATGTGCACCAAGCACCTTGGCTTGGATCTATCAACTCACTTGACATTTACACATGGCTGGACAATTTCCTTTTGCTGGTAAGTGGTGGCTTGTATGAAGGAATGAAGCACTTAAGCACTCACACTATGGTACTGTGACAGCTGAAAATAATTTAGTCTATTTAAGAGTTTCCAGCAAACTGAAAACTTTTACCCTCTTGACTCTTGCACAATATTTCTACACATTTGAATGATTTCAGTGAAGTATCAGTAGAATATTGCACCACAGCTGTCAAAGTCAGCATTTCCAGGAATCCAATTTAAATATCATAAGGCTAAAAGAGCTGACTTATGCTAAAATTAATTAAAAGTATGCAGTTAATACTTAACTGATGACATTGTTGACAGAGGAATTTATATATTGCAGAAGGCAATAAATATGTTGTATAGGTGATGTAGAAAAAGCTTTACAGAGATGGATGGATGGGTGAATGGACAAAATGAATGGATGAAGGGTTTGGATGGATAGATTCATGCATATCCACATGCCAGAATGAACTGAGGGATTTGGTTAATTAATACATATATATATTACACATGGGATCAGTGGTTATTAAGTACTTTCCATTAGAGGATCTAGCAACACATGCTAACATTTTCCATTCTCATTGTCCCTGAGCAAATTGACACTGTTTTTATTATCATGATGTACCTTTGGATTCCTTTCTCTGGTTTTTTTTTTTTAAATACTCTCAACCAAAAATCTTCAGTTTTCTGAAAATTGGGCTGTTATCCAGCTTCATTTTTTTAGAGATTCTCAGAGAACCAAAGGAAAGCTCTAATGCTGCCTAATGGTGACACATTTTCTTTCCATCTTGCTTGTTTCGTTATAGCTCAAGAAATTTACATGTTTGGAAAGCTTTGTTAAAGGGAACATTATTAAGGCTGCAAGGAAAAACAGTCATAAATAGCAAGTCAAAATCAGAGTTGTCTGTGAAACATTCATTTGGTCCCTGTGCGAGCATGAAACATATATGAAACACCTGTATACACACTCTTTGGTCCAAACACCTCCTGCCTCATTTAGTGTGTAGAACTGAACTGTACAAGTTTAGCGAGAAATTTGCTTTGTTTTCTTTCCATGCTGTATAACAACAGGCATTTATTTACTTAGTGGAGACTATTCAAATCCTGTACTCAAGACAGAATTGTTAGCATTTGGTTTTTCAACCTTTGGAATTATTCTTTTTGTGTTGTATTTTGCAAACATAGTTTTAAGTCTGATCAAGAGCTTCACTGTTAAATACGCCTACAAAAAAGAAGGGTAGCCACCATAAAAGAAAAAAAAAATATTTTACTGCTTTGGCTTTAATTACTACTGGTATCATGTTTGCTTAAGACAGTGGAAGAATCATTTTTTGCATTCATATGTTTAATGTATACAGAATGTGTTGCCTTGTTAGATGCCACATGCAAGGAAAATAAAAATCTTGCTTTTAAGTTCTATCAGAGTTTAATCTAGTTTTGGTCGAGGGAGAGTACTGGATGTCAAAACCTTGAAATACGAAATACTACAATAGTATCATTTTTATAAGGCTTTGTAAGTATTTATACAACTCAATACTGGAGGATTACAGAGACTATTTAAATGCAAAGTGTTGTTGCTAATGGTACAAAGGAATAAGTTATCTGAAAGAGTGAGATTCAAGTGGACTTAAAAAGATTTGACATTGCTTGTTAGAATTAAAGTTATTATTGACTGATGTTCAATAAATAAATGAAAGAGCAGCAGCAGGGCTTTCAATATTAAAGTGATACTGTATGATGAAATAAAAAAAAAATCCAGAGTTAGCCCCCAATGATGAGATGCTGCCCATTGTATTTGCAGACATTAGGAGGAATTCCATGGCAGGCATATTTCCAGAGAGTTCTTTCCTCATCTTCTGCCACATATGCCCAAGTTCTGTCATTTCTGGCTGCTTTTGGCTGTCTTGTAATGGCTCTTCCTGCAGTACTCATTGGTGCAATTGGAGCATCTACAGGTAAATGCTGAAAAGTTTATGGTACAATAAACGTGTGAAAATTCTACAAAGCTTACATTAGATATAATCTGGCTAGGTGACATCATTAATCAACTCATGACTTCTTAAACAGGAGACTACACTGAAAAGTAATATTGTAGAATTTTTCTCCCAGGGGAAATTGCTCCTACATCAGTGGCTGAGATTAACTCATTTTGCATGTTCTAGGTATCTACAGATGTAATATTTCTCTTTAATATTTGCTAGATTTTAGTATTTTTATTTGGTCCTATACCATAATAACTGAGAAATAACTGTGTATGTATTTTAGTAGTTTGTTAGGAATTTCTTATCTTGACAAATACATTCCCATCAAGTTCTTTGTCATAGTGAGAATGATCCCCATCACTGTGACATTGTATATAAGCTGTTAGAAATATTCACTTAGAAATGTTTAACTTGTGACTTTGAGCTCTAAATATGTAATCCAAGAGAATACATCACAAACAAACATGGATCACAGACTCATTTATTGAGGAAAGCAACATTCAATGCAAAGAAGTTAAACTTCTTACTGGATAACCACAGGCTGTGATCATTGTTAGCTAAGAGATAAGGAAAATTGCGAAGTAAAATTGAATCTGCCTAGGAGAAACCAGTGGGACTATGCCTCTCTCAAATCGGTCCTGCCCCAGGAAAAGTTTAGTCATTGAATGTGAATGCAAATATGGCAATATGAATAGCTCACTATAGATGAAGTCAAGAGATGCTATTGCTGATGACTACTAGTGTTATTAACAACATACTGGTGTTCACGTTGCAGCCTGGAACAACACTGCATATGGTAGCCTTGACCCCATGGCTAATAAAGAAGCAGATATGATTTTACCGATCGTGCTCCAATACCTTTGCCCAGTTTATATCTCATTCTTTGGCCTTGGTGCTGTATCTGCTGCCGTGATGTCATCAGCTGACTCTTCCATTTTATCAGCAAGTTCTATGTTTGCTCGGAACATTTACCAGCTTTCCTTTCGTCAAAATGTGAGATTTAATTTTCATTTTTACTTTTAGAGAAAATTTTAGGTTAGACCTTAACTAACTTATTGCTGCAACCATAAGGTTTACTTAAATCCTTAACAAAATGACACATTTTTCTGAATTATTGATTTATCGGCAAGTTATCTGGCAGCAGAACGGGCTAGTGAGTTGCAAATTTCTCTAGGAAATGGAGAAGAAATTCTGACACTGAGAGTTTTTACTGGTTAATTCATATTTTGCTGATATTTAAAAGTTATTTCTAACTCTTTGATGCTGTTGTTTTTTTAATTTGAGACATTATCAGAAATTTCCCACTTCTCTAAGATTAAGGACTTTGGGAATGGCAACCATAACTTTTTTTCTCTGTGCTTGAAATGGAGGTGAGGTAGAGATAGATAGAGATACAGATGCAGGTGCAGATGCTGAGATAGAAATATTCATTTTTAAATAATTATGTCATGCAAAATTTCATTTTACAAAGTAGTATCTTATAAAGACTATGTTCATAAGTGTAGGCATACTTGTGTTGCCATGAAGAAAACTTCATCTAACACTGCCTTCTTTTTGCAGGCTTCAGACAGGGAGATCGTGTGGGTCATGAGAATCACTGTTTTACTGTTTGGAGCATCAGCGACAGCAATGGCACTGCTAGCTTCATCAGTGTATGGCCTGTGGTACCTCAGCTCTGACCTTGTTTATATCATCATATTCCCCCAGCTTCTGTGTGTGTTATTTATTAAAGGAACCAACACCTACGGTGCCATTGCAGGATACTTATTTGGCCTTGTACTCAGAATAACCGGAGGAGAACCATACCTTTACCTTCAGCCCTTGATCTGCTATCCTGGCTGCTACCCTGATGAAAACAATGTCTATAACCAGCGATTCCCTTTTAAAACACTTGCTATGCTTACCTCCTTCTTTACTAACATTATAGTCTCCTACTTAGCCAAATACTTATTTGAGAGTGGGACTTTGCCACCAAAGCTGGACTTCCTTGATGCTGTGGTTGCCAGGTACAGTAGGGAACACATGGACAAAGCAACTCTTGTAAAAAGTGACAATATTGTATTAAATGAACTTGCACCTGTGAATCCACGGCACAGTCTGACTTTGAGCT
Organism: Urocolius indicus; assembly: GCA_013401255.1. Classification (NCBI taxonomy): domain Eukaryota; kingdom Metazoa; phylum Chordata; class Aves; order Coliiformes; family Coliidae; genus Urocolius; species Urocolius indicus. Next base: position 519,938 of record WBNH01010995.1, read on the forward strand.
CAACTTTCACAAACAAGGAAGCCTTCAATTATGTTGATTCGAGTCCAGAGCTGTCCAACACTGAAGATAATTAAAAGATCTGGTAAATACAGGCAAAGTAATGCAAAGCTGGATATTCTACGAAGAATAGTAAGAGGCGTTTTATCAGAAGAAAATCAAGAATTGAGAATAAAATGCCACTGCACAATTCTTTAAGTTGTTTCTAGAAGCAGGAGCATTCCATGTGAGAAACCCTTTTCCGTTATTATCTAACATGTTGGATTAGATCCCATTTTTTCCACCCAGAACTATGTACACTGCAATTAAAAAAAAATATTTACAATTGAAAAAATACATATATAGCACAAAAAGTGCAACAGTTATTTAGCCAAGACATTGTATGAAGCGATTCTAATACAGTCACTCTGAAATACTATCAGTTAACATTTTATTGACATTAACTGGAAAAACATTGTCACAGCTAAAAGTGATTTATGACTAAAGAGCTAGTTGCTTGAGCAAAGACAGAGAATTAACTTCCCTGGAGTTTTGTTCTGATTGGTTTTCTCTTCATAAAGAAATTCAAAGGATACAAATCTAGTATTTTGTTATTGTATAAGACAGAAAAACATGCAAACAGTAATAAGTTTCTGATAGGAGTGCTAAACATCATGTATTAATTAAAAAAAAAGTTGAAGTAATCAATTTAAAATGATATTGTACTTAATGCAAGATGACCTAATTGTGTTACTCTAGGGGTTCTTTTTTTTTCCTGTGGTTAACGGCTGTCACCAATGAAGGATAACAAAATTTTTAAAGCAATAATTGTAGTTGAAACTCAGCTCGTGAAAAATTACAGAACTCTTATAAACTAAATATAACTTTTCAGTATGGAGAAAAGAAACCTTTTATTGACTTAGCATCGAAGTGAACACTGAGCAAACCAGTCCGATATGAAGCAACTGCAGCAATGGAACAAATATTAAAAAGTAAGGAGAGTCAAGAAGGCCTGAAAAAACAGATGAGAGGGGTTTTCCTGGGGAAATTTCCTATTTTTCACTTAAGAAAAATATATTCTCAAAGTAGTCAAAAAGTCTTTCCATGGCAGTGTCTACGTCCAAAGGTGTTAGCATCTTGGAGGGGAACTGAAAGGAAAGCTGAACCCACATAGTGAAAGACACAGCAGTGTCTTCTACTGAATACTGGACTCCTTCATTAACAACTGTCTTCCTGGGCCGTCATGGTGACTCTGCAGAGCACCAACACTGACCAGGCACAGACAAAGCATCATTCATGAATGGCAGTTCTGGCCAGAAGCAGCAAAGCAGGGAGCTGAGACCTCTTCTGACTTTGGTCTGGTCTGCAAGGAACATACAGTGTCATTTACATTTGCCCATGGCCAAGACGATTGTCCCCATCGGTATGTGCCTTTTGCAGTGGGAGATCTAACAGCTAGATTTCTGTACAATTAAGAGCTGTGCTCCAATGATTTTTTTAATATCTGCACACGACACAAAACGTTCAGCTGAAATCCAGATGTCCTGCTGTTGTTGGTCACTGGTGAAACTTCTTCTTTAATGTTCACATCACAAGTAGCTATACTGGAGAACGGGAGATACAAGAATAGGTTTTGCTGCTAAAGGAAGAAGCCATCAACTTGTGCATTCAATATTGACATAAACTTTCACAAGGTTGAATCCTTAGATATATTTTTGCTCCTTTTGTGGAGTTTTAATGGCATATACCTTTTTTTACGTGTAGAGAAAAATAATTTTAGAGATCTTAATTTTTTTCTCCATGTACTGCATTTAAAAATAACACTGCGTCTCAGTTCTGACTATACATTGTGAACTACAGTTCTACTGTGCTAACAAATACTGAGTGTGCTGTGGATAGAGGGAATTAAAATCAGGATCTGCCCTAAAAACCCAGAAAAGCCAATATAGCAAAGAAATGAAAGATTCCTGCAGGGTGAGTGAATGAGCTAGTGATGAAATTCAGGGTGCTGAGGATCTCACAAACCAGACACGAGGCCAATGGTATTCATTCCCCTCATGAATCACGGAAAACAGAAGAGAAAGGAGGTCACATGGAATAAAGAGAAAGAACAGAGTTACTGCTGAATTGCTATCTATTTCTGTCCCAAATCTACTAACCTGAATCCCTTCTTATGAGAAAACATCAAGCCACGTTTTGCCCACTTATATAGCCATTGCCTTATGCTGCAGTTCCAGACTGGAGGATTCCATTTTACAACCACTTGTTGATCTTCCTGAAAATTTTCTCATACTTCAGTTTTGTCTAAGAATTGCTAAATTTTTGCTATGAGAAGAAGCATAGTGACCAGATGCATTTCTGTATTATTTATTTTAAAATTACCAATAACAGGAGGAGAAGGAAGGGAGAAGGGTATTCAGCAGGAATTATTTAAGAAAATTTTTTATTGAAAAATAAGCCATTCCCTTTCCTTCATACTTTTGTCATAAAAACATAAAGGTTTTTAAATGAAAAAGTTAAGTAAAAAATTAAAATGTGTTAGTAAAAAAAATCCAAGCCAAATGATTTAAATATTATTAGAATAGTTTATAGTGCTTATCTTATTAAATATTTATTTGAATCATTATGATTTCACAAAGTATTCTTGTTCAGATGGAACTACGCATTCTCTGGTGGAAAATGATTGCAACAAAGTTTTCCAGTTCTCTTTGTGGAAACTGTAAGATTTTTGCACTTTTTGTAAGCAGCACACCAGGGAAGCTTTATCACACAAAGGAGAGAAGTGGCACTGAAGACTGTTCATCATGTGACCATAACTCTGCTTTCTACATCCCAAGTCTGTGTGTGTCTATGTGTGAGTTCAACAACAGTGGTTGCAGGAATGGGCTGGGTAGTAGACAGAATGACTCCTAAAGCCAAACAGAAGAGCCCCATGAGAAGTCTGTTTACAAGTTTTATTGCCTTAGTTCAGCTATCTTACCATTAAATTTATACAAAGCTGCTCATATCACCAAAGGACATAGCTATGATTGATAGCTAAGGGGAAAAAAGAAAAAAGAAGGAATTAAAATGTAACAAAATACAACCAAGTTAATTCCACAAGCAAAATGCTAACGGGACCTGTTTCTTGTAGTAGACTTCAGTTTCATGGGAATCATCAGAAGCTCCTTCTACACTTTTGCAATTTGTACACAGTAGTACTGTGGACTAAATTGGACCCATAATCCGTGAAGCAAACAGTTCATTTTCAGACACTGAGGTTATTGAGCCTACACTTTCTATATAAAATATTCATATCACAATCATGCAATTTACTTTCATATTCTTCACATTCGTGGATAACGCTTATTTGACGGGGTTTTTTACTTCCTTTGCATGAGATATGTTCATAAAATCAATGTTAATAACATAGCTGAGATATCAGAAAATATTATGATTTCATCTATATTTGTCCATGTACGATAGTATATGTATTATAAATAAAACATACCTTGTGAACCTGAACTGAATGTAAACATTAAGTGGATCAAAAGAGTAAAGTAAAAGATTTAGTCTTTTATTTTCATATAGTACAACAATGTAGGATTTCAAATATAAGTATTGTAGGACAAAAAAACCGTTATTCATTTTTCCTTCTGCCCTTCAAGTATATTTGATCGAGTACCATGTGCAGTTAGACAGTTAAGTTATTGTAAGTCTGCTATTAATCAGGGCAGTATTTGTGGCTGTTGTTAAGAGAAAAAGTATATTTTTGTCTGTGTCAAAAATGTTATATTAAGACTATACTTAACAAAACAGATAGAAAGCATAATATAGATATATATGTTTTAACTTCATTTCTGTTGTATTCAATAGTGCCCATGCAATTCAGGAAATACTGTCTGGTTTTGGGTCTGTTTTGTCCATCTATTAAAAATAAAGACATTTATTTTATTATCACTCAGCCTCACCTGAGGTTTTGTGTCACAGCCCCACAGAGGTGAGTCAGCACTGGCAGAGCAGGAGTCACTCATTGTGCAGGGGATTAGTGAGGCCCTACCCCAAAACCTGGTTTTCATGTTGGAAACAGAGCTCTCATTTCTTCCTTGTCTGCAAAGCCACAAATAAGAGCACAGGCCTTTGAGGTCCAAGGAAATCTACAGCCAGTGGGACTCAGTCCTGCAGATCTCCTGCCAGGGACATCTCTTGTGGGTCTTGTACTGGGAAGGTGAAACTGTGGTTTGGGCTGCAGAGTTGGCAAGGAGCAGAAAATGTGCTATGGGAGCAGGAATGTGTGTGCCTAGAGATTGCAGCTGGGTTCCACCCCATGTTTATGAACTGGAGCAAGGGTTTGTTAACTTTTTATGTAGTGGAAGAGCCCTTTGTAGTAAGACATAAGGTCATCCTGATCATTGCATGTGTTATAAATACAGTTATTTAAAAATCAACTGACTGAAAACTACATCTGTGCTCTTAGCTTTCTAGTAAGAGTTTGATCTAATGTCCATAGACGTCGAAGGGAAGACACAAATGGGTGGTTATCCCAGTGCTACTATAATGACACATGCCAAATATACAGACTGTTTATCACCTTGATCCTTCACAAAAATATACAGGCAAAGGAAAAGTGGCATATTTTCCAGGGCACCAAGATGCTCACTCAGGGAGCAAGGCACAGGCTGGGATTTCCAAACAATGTTGAAAAGCATTGACATTTCCTTGAGACTGTAATGTTCTGGTCTCTTGCAATTCATGACTTTGATCCTCATCTGCATTTTTGAAAAACTGAAGCAAGTTTCAAGATGAGAGCCCTGATATCTTGCAACTTGTGTCTCAGAATGAAAGTAAGTCCTGCAGATCTAAAAAGGAAAGAAAAAGCATAATGTAAGTCTGAGCTGATGATCTCTGTGGAAACATTAGTGAGCTATTTTGCCACATCATAGTTAAAATGCCAAGTGCATGCCAGCTGTAGTCAAAACCACAGCAAAGCTCTACTTAGGAGACTGGTTAGAAATCATTTTAAACTATTTTCTTCTTTTGTAAGCAATAATAGCTTAATTTTTAAAATAATAATGTAGGGCTTATTTTTTTCGTATTTTTCAGTCAAATTCAGAAAAGGGACAGTGGGTGTAAAACAGTGGAGAAGTAAATGGCTAGAGAAAGAAGTTAAGGTCTTTGATGTAAGCATTTTTAATTTCACATCTGCCTCTGAAATTACTGGAGAAAAATTACAGTAGGCTTGGAAGACACTTAAAAGAGGTTTAAAGAAAGCAATGTTCACACATGAAACAATGCTCAGAATTGTTCCCAGGCCATCAAGGTATCTCCAACTCACTTTTGGCTCAAGCCAAGTGTCATTCTCTGAAACAGGCATCCAGGTGCACTTTTGGGGCTGGACTGATCAAATGACTTCTGACAGCCTTTCCCTTCGCAAGTAGCCTTCCCTTTGCAAGGGTGGCAGAGATGGCAAGCGTAGCTTCACACCAGATGTGTTCAGCAACCAGTAAATTGCCTGAGCACTTTCAGTTTAGTGGTGAGAATGTAGCCTCAGAGATAAACTAAGCAGTTCTCTGCTCCTGACCTGGCCTTTTGAGCTTTCTTTGAGGCAAATGACTAATCTCACCCGAACGGACACATTACTGTGAGACGGGTCACTCCATAGAAATGCTCATAAAGATGTTTAAACAGTGGCGAGATGTGGCCCTTTTCTTTCTCCTCCTTAAGAAGGAGATTGAAGCCATTAATATGAGCACAACAAACAAATACCTGAGGAATTAGTCCTAGAAGGAGACTTTGACAAGTTTAACCCTTAGGAAACACTCACAGAAACCATAGGTCTCAGGGGAGGGTTCACACTTGACTGTCTGGAGCATTGACTTTCTGCATTCAAAACTGCAAAAACAGACAAAGGGAAACATCAGTCTAGGTTGCAAGGGATGTGTCGTAGCTGGGAGAGACATGTGCTATCTTCACAATTGGTGTTAATCTATAATAGGTGTGAAAGACGATGTAAATGAGTCCAAAGTCAGGAATAAGGCTCTGCTAGAGAATAAGGTAGTGGACAGTAGGGGAAATAAAGGAAATACTTTTGTGGGTGTCAGAACTGATCAGGTTGGGTATACTTAATTGATTTGGGAAACATGAGGTCAGAATGAAACAATGAAAGTTGTTGATGGACTAATGCAGGAAACCTAGGTAATAAAGTGGAAGAACTAGAACTACTGATGCAAGATGTGAAAACTTCTCATGCAGAGTAGGGGAAAGATGATAAAATAGCTCTCAAAATGGAAAAGGGTTTTAAAAGAGCATTTGATGAGTTTAAATACCGGGTTATAAATGTCTAAAGAATTTGGCTTGCATCTGGACAGACACACTTTTAGCATCATTAGTGAAAGAAATACTACTTCATATTGCATGATCGTGTAAATATTTGAGATCTGGTATGGACTGAGGTAAAAAAAAAAGTTATTGTATTGGAAGAAAATAAGTAGTTCTAATCTTTTGGGTAACGGATTACTTCCTCAAACATTCGGTGTACAGATAAGAAGGAGTGCTATTTCAACTTCAAGCTTAGTGCATAAATACAGCATTACATTCTACCTAGCGATAGAAAATAACCTTGTATTGAAAGCTGATAGTGATTAGTTTATCTTCATATGCAAACAGCAGTCAGAGGAGATGTTTAAGCTGAAAATGTATTAACTCAGGATAAATGGATTTACAACACCATAGAGTAGATTTCTAATGGGAATTAGAGGCAAATTTCTCATCAGGGGTTTGAATTTCTGAAATAGATAGAATATTATAGACAAAAAGCAGAGGTAGTGCTAAAATATATCCTCTAAATGAAACAGCAATGATGGTCAGGTCCTAGTTGTGTCATAGTTCTACATCCCATGTTACTCCTAATACTAACATGCATCATCCTAGGAGTGTAAGGACACTTGAAATAAGTTTAAGTTGCATAATTCAATGTAAAATGGCAGTAGTCCTTAGCCACTTGTTAGTTCCTCCAGGTAAGAGTTTTTTGTGGTTATGATTGAAGCATTGAAATTCATTTACTTATTTGGAAATGGACAAGGTAAGGGGTTTTTTTTGCCAAGCTATTAATAAATTTCACTACAACCAAAAGAAATTTAAAATATACTGCCAAATTACTAATGGAATATAATTATTTTCTGCTTATTAATAACAGAGATTAGAGTGCTGTACTGCACTTTGTGTTACTCAGCAGTTCACATCCATCAAAGCATCGAACAATTTTTAGAGCAACTTAAAGGAGAAGATGCTCCCAAAAATGATGGGTCACTGGGGGCATGGCATTCAAGGAATGGGACAGCTCCAGTTATCTGGCTTCTCATGATTTCACCACAGTTAGGTAAGACACAGATCATCTTTACTGATGATATTTTGATGACAGAGGTGTCCACTTTATGTTAGCTATGCCAAGAACTTCTGCAGAGCCACGACTGCAAAAGGCTTATCCTCCTTTGAGGTTGAGTAGGAGTATAGCCACGGTGAGAGGAATGAAAAGATGCCTACTGCCCACTAGTCCTGAGTCTGTCTTTCCCATCTTTGTTGCTTATGTTGTTCTAGTCTATCGTCAAGTATATTGATTAAGTCTGTCTTCAGCACTATAGTGGGTTGTCTGGATATGAACTTGTGTATAACAAACACACCAACAGTCAGTCGACAATGGGAGACATCTTTAAAAGGTCACATAATCTCACAGAATTAAAAAAAAAAAAAAAAAAAAGAGGAGACTGAGGGGTGATCTCATTAATATTTACAAATATCTAAATAGTGGGTGACTGGAGGTTGGAACATCCCCTTTTTCAATGGTATCTAACTGGAACACAAAAAGTTCCACTTAAATATAAGAAAAAAAATATTTCATGGTTCAGGTGAGGGAGCCCTGGCACAGGCTGCCCAGGAAGAGTGTGGAGTCTCCTTCCTTGGAAGTCTTCAAGACCCACCTGGACACGTTCCTATGTGACCTGATCTAGGTGAACCTGCTTCTGCAGGGGGGTTGGACTAGATGACCTCTAAAGGTCCCTTCTAACCCCTACCATTCTATGATTCTGTGATTCTGCTGAGTTCAATTGCATGATATGCTGAGCAGCTCCACAAGCCATTCCTTCAACAAATTTTAAAGTTTTCTTTGTTTGCTGTCCTATATAGCATCACTTTTGAAATCCAGAGTATCTTCATTTGCCTTCCCCCCAATCCAGTAATGGTCAGCAGCTACTCTTGCCAATGAATGAAGTGCAAGGCTAATTGCTCAGCATGTAAGAATGTAAGTAATTATCAATATAAAAGATTTCTAGTCTCTACAGTTTGTTTCTTGCACACAAAGACGAGGTGGCAGAAATATGACAGAGAAGTAAAATGAATACCAGAGGTAATATGATTATTCAGAGCTAGTTTATCAGAGAGCTATGTAAATATTATTACTCTGTGAGACTGTGAAAAAAATATTATGTTTCAGCAAAGCAGTGAAATAATACATTCTGTTTTTTTCTTGTTTCCTACCCATTGAGAAAGTAGCACTTGAAAAGATGATGTTCTTTTGTATTGGTTATCTGTTCAGTGGAATATTGCTAAATGTACGCTCTAATTATGCTCCCAAAACCACGTACTAAAGGCAGATTAGTGATGAACATTTGTAACTAGATTTAAGTAGGGTATTAAAATGAATCATTCCATCTGTATAAAGCTCCACAGAAAACCAGATTCTGGTAACAGGAAAAAAAATAGATGTGAATCCTAATTCAGATAGAAATTTTCTTTTATTCCAAATATTGCTAAGATAAAAATGTGAACATCTGGAAAGCTGTCTTGAACAGCCTCTGGACTGTAGGCAAGAGAATATGAACATCCTTTCTGGTATCACATGTGAAACACATGACCTTGGTGAACATGATCATCTGCACACATGAAAAAAGAAGTAGAAATACTAATCTTGGGAGAAAAGGAAAGATTTAGATACAATGACTTAAAACTCTAGGCATATAGAGATGTTGTAGTGAGTACTGCCAAAGGGTGATTGGTATTCCTCTACTGCATAAATTAGTATGATATTTGCACAGTGTCTGATATTTGTTTATGCACTCTCTACAGCAGCTATCCATATAATGAGTTCATGCTGAGGAGCACACAGAGTTATCAAATTTTATGTTTGAAAAACAACTTTATATTTTCCATCTGTCTAAAATCCATTTTTCTACTTCTGGTGAAGTGTCCTCAAGGGTTTCACTCGATCAAAATTGTTCATAACATAATGGAAATGTCTTCTTAGCAGCATAACATAATATTTGACTAAGAAAATAAGTAAAATGTTTTTTTCTTAAGGAGATAATTTCCCTGCTAAAAAGAAAAGATGTAGCTTTTACTCCTGAACAGGCCTTCTTATGGGTTTTCAATGCTAACATTTTATGGAGACCTCATTTTTAAAAAGAGTTGAATGTTACCTCCTTGAATATTAAATATGCTTAAGATACTTCGAAGCAGAAACACAATCTTAAGAAAATCCAGGCTGTACAAACAGTTCAGTCCTATGCCCAGTGAGTTGACCACAATGTATGCTTAACTCATCTTGCATGAATGCTTGCATCAAAACTTGGGATACTTGGCAATGCTTTTTTATAATCAATTTTAATTCATAAGCAGTTTCTATTTAGATATATTATGAGAAAAATACATACATTATTGGCAAAGTAAATTAAAAGAAAAAAGTGAGATGATTTTTGTATCCCGTACTTTCAGAAAGAAAGGCTTTGTCTGAGGGATGTCTTATGTCATTCTCCTTTACCTAATTTAGCAAAGTCTTTACAGTTGCACTGCTCATGCATTTCCTTCTCAACATATCTCCTGTATATCTATGTTGCTTTCCAACAACCTAAGGAATACTGGAAAGGTTTTTAATGAAACTAAAGAAACCGTCAATAAATAGATTTATTTCACAACATTGTCATTTAAAAATAAGCATTCAAAACATGTAGAGGTCTCATAGCAATTACAGTATCAGCAGTTATGAACAGAAATGTTGGAGAAAATGGGCATTTGGCAATATGACACTGAATGGCAATATCAGAACAATGCTCAGCGTTTCCATTCCACAGTTTAGTAAAGTCTAATGGTCCCATCTCTGCTGTCACTGCATGCCAGAGTAGTCCTGCAAACAAATAATGGGGAGGCAATTAAGGAAGAACAAACTGTAACTGAATATTCAAAGACAGAAGCCACATGAGCAATAGATTATTATTAATCATATGGTAAGCCATTGTGACAGATATTATCAATCCAGAACATCTCATTTACCGACCCATTTGAAATACATGATCAGGCATGGTTTTTAGTCATGCAGCACAATGTAGAGTAACAAATACCTGTACAAATAAAAAGTACTGTGCCTTACTAAAAAATATATATCTGGAGACTATGAGCAATGATGGAATGATGAATGGAAGCATATGACTTCTTTCACATCCTCACAAAGCCTCTATCCTATTTTTCAATAAGAACAAGAGATAATGAAAGCGTTTGGATCACACATATTTATTTGCTCTCCTGTGACAAAGATTTCCACCAGACTATTATTTTAGTGGGTTTTGGCTTGTTTCTATACTTTATGCAATTTTTGTGATTATTACAATTGTGAAGACGAAATGACTGGTTTCACCATGATGACGAACACAAATATGTAGGGAGACACAGTTCGTTCTGTAGAATTATTCACATACATCCAAAGAAAAGAGTATACATAAATCTATAAGAGATAAAATGGCAGGACAAGAGGAAGCACTCCTATATTTTTTTTTTCTTTTTTAGAAAATAAAATAATGAAATATACACTTAAGCTACATGCCTCTTAAGTATCTTGTCTTGTAAACCTAACAGGAGCAGTGGGACCAGGAAGTGGATGGTATTGTCTGCAGTACGAGGGAACAGGACAGTTGGTAGATACATCCAAACTTGTCTTCTTGGGTGTCTTAGACCATCTTGGGCACTTTTACAAAATAGGTGTTTAATCCTAATATGTTCTTGTTCAGGCCAACTAGGCAAGCAGTCAGAGCAGGAACAGGTGAAGGTGGAAGAACACAAGGGGAGTGGACCTGATCTGTCCTCCTACTACTCACATGTTGCCTGACCAGAATTAAGTCACTGCATCTCTCTGCTTTGAATTTTCCTCACCTTGTCTATCTTGTTTTGATTTAAGCTTTCTAAGATAGCATCTCTTCTGATGTGGCTGCAATGTGCCACATAGAATAGAAATAATAAATACATCCCTAGCCTTCTGTTTCAACAGCCATTTCCCCAGGGTGATACGGTTAGCAATATAAATTTGAAAGATGGCTGTTCTTTTTTCTCTTATTTCTTCTGAGTAATGTCTGGTAGGTTTTTTATAACCTTGTGAATGCAATGTGGTGTTAACAATTCCACGTGCAGAAGTATTTCCTGTAGTAGAGGATTTGCGAAACTATCAGGATGCTGTGACATCCTCTTCCAGTCAGACCTTGTATTTGGCACAGTATTTGCCACTAAATTAGCAATAGATAATTGGTTATGATCATATTTTTGTCTGAAGAGGCATTTCATTTCACAGGAGCTGCCTACCCTTTTCCAGCGTTCCTGTATTTGACAGGGAAATTAGAAACATCTTAGAGGCTTATAAATGTAGTGTTCTGCCTCAGCTCCTGGAATGATTCCCTCTTTAATGAAATGTGAATCCTGAAGGATAAGCAGGTAATGAATTTTGTAGTTGTTAATTTCTCCAGCCTGTTTTTAAGGTTTGCGTGATTGCTTTTATAATTTATCTCTGTTTTCATTATCTAAGACTTGGGAGTTTACTGCATACACCTGATCTGGTGAGTTCCATTGCTGTCACTTTCAGGATAAAGAACTGTTGTCTCTTTCAAATACCAAAATGTCTCTGTGAAGCCAATTATTATAGAAACCCTTAGAGCACATGTCCTAGACAGCCTGTCAAACATAAGCTACCACTACTGTACATTAATACTAATCCTGTGTTAGAAAACAACCACTCCATGGATTTCATAGTGCATAACTTTAAATACTAACTGGATTTCACATGTATGTAAGTAATTTTCTGAAGGGCTTTAAACTGTAAGCTCTTTAAACCAAGACTTATGTTTACACCTGTCTCCTATTCTTGACGAAGCACTTTTACAAAAATAAAACCCCTAAATACAACAGCATTTTTCACATGGTTCTCAGATTAGTTACTGTGGTGGTTTAGCCTGATGTCCACCCAGTCATAATATCACTCCCCATCCTAAGCTGGACAGGATAGAGAGCGAGCAATATAACAAACTGCTTGTGAGTTGAGATAAGGACAGAGAGATCACTCGGTAATTAACATTACAGGCAAAACAGACTCAACTTAGGGAGAAAAAGGTTTGATTTATTAAAGAAACAACAGGGAGATGAGAAATAAAACCATCTTAAAACACCTCCCCCCACCCCTCCACTTCCCGGGACTCCCTTTCCTTCCCCCCCAGCGGCGCAGGGGATGAGGAATGGGGGTTGCAGTCAGTTCATTACAGATGGACTTTGCCGCTGCTGCTTCTCAGGGGGAGGCCTCCTCACACTTCCCACTGCTACACTGTGGGGTCCCTCCCCACGGGAGACAGTCCCTCATGAACTTCTCCAGCGTGGGTCCTTCCCATGGGCCGCAGCTCCTCACGAACTGCTCCGGCATGGGCCCTCCCACGGGGCAGCTCCTCACACACTGCCCAGCGTGGGTCATCCACCGGGAGAGACAGTCCTTCAGGGACAGGCTGCTCCAGCCTGGGTCCCCTCACGGGATCACAAGTCCTGACAGCAAACCTGCTCCGGCGTGGGCACCTCCCCCACGGACTCCCAGGTCCTGCCAGGAACTTGCTCCAGGATGAACTTCTTACGGAGTCACGGCCTCCCTCAGGCATCCACCCGCTCCGGCGTGAGCACCTCCCCCACGGGCTGCGAGTGGATCTCTGCTTCCCGGTGGTCCTCCATGGACTGCAGGGGGACAACCTGCTTCACCATGGTCTTCACCACATATCACAGGGGAGCCTTCTTCTCAGTGCCTGGGCACCCTCCTCCCCCTCCTTCTCCACTGACCTTGGTGTCTGTGGAGATGTTTTCACATTCTCTCTCCCTGTTGCTGCTGCAGTTCTGCAACTGTGCAACAACTTCTTCTGCTCAAATCTGTTATTTACAGAGGCGTTACCTCCACCACTAATTGGCCAGACCTGGGTCAGGTGCAGGGTCCAGCTTAAAACTTACTGGCCCTAACCCTGTCAGCTACAGGGGAAGCTTCTGACAACTCTCTTTGTTTAAAGAAGCCACTCCTTTAGCTCCCCTGCTACTGCAAAACCAGGCCCAGGCCAAAACCACTACAGTTACTCAACTGGCTAAGAATTAATGCCTTCTCTTTCTAGACCTTGGATTGAACTTTGCAGATGAATGGCAATATAATGTCCAGAACACCTATACAATTCTAAGATCAGTGCAGAGAAAGTGGTAAATTATTTGTATACATAAATGCCACTTTATAAGTACAAACACAGAGAAAGAACTTCATTAGAACAATTAGTTCTTATATATATTGTAAGCTATATTTAAAGGACGTGAAATGTGGAATCTTTGAAATATATCGACTTATAATAACACAACAAAATTATTTTGTTCACAGCCTTTTCAAGCCATAGTTCCATGTCTTGTAGATTTTTTATTTAATTATCTAAAGAGCAATAAGTGTAAGGAAGTGAAATGTCAGAAAAACCTTCACAACTATAAGAAATTACATTAAAAATATACTATGTGACAATATACATACAATTGCAACATTTTATTTCATTGCTCCAATATCCCCTTCCTCCAAAATCATATGTGATATACAGACATTCTTCTTAAATAAAAAGCTCCCAGAGAGTGAATATATGTCTTCTCCAAAACCCAGCTGAAGAAGTACTTTGCAGGGCAATCATTTTGTGTGGACATCAGAGTGAAATCAAGAGGAAGAGTGAAGTATGAATCACTACTATCAATTCTGATCTTATTGCAGTCAAAATCTCCAACACAAGGTCAATGCAGAGGAAAATGAAAAGTTTTAGATGTTGAAGGTCTTGCTTCCAATAAATAATATTCCCAGATGCGTATTTGTTCCTTTCCACTATTACTTGAAACGATTGGCATATTACATTGCTGACACCAGGAGTCCATGGAGGGTTTTGAGGAGGATTAGCTTATTTTCTTCAGTGTTACTGTCTGATCATGCTATTATTAACCATCTCTGCCAAAACTTAATGTCTCAGGCAGGCCTAAGCTAAGCTTGTTTCTGCAATACAACTCCAAAATACTTCTGAGCAAATCATGGGTGTTTGAAATAGATCAGAGGGAAATTAAAACAATTCAGTAGTCTTATGTTTAATGAAGATGGGAATGTCTACTTGAATAAAGCATAGAGGAAAGGCAAAACTATGTTCCTGTTCTGCAATTGCCCTGTAGTGAATGGGTAAAGAAGTTGGAGGCTTTCAGAGTTAGGACCTGGCATGACAGAGATATCTCATCACCTTGTACTATTATAGGTCCAAGATTATAAAAGTACTGTAATGTCAGTGTTTATTTAGGACAACAAAACAGATATAAGATCACATCACATTCAAATAACAAAGCAGTAATAAATCATGGGAGAATAAAGCACAGATGCCATAGACACTTCCAAGCCTACAGCTTCCAGTAGGTTTTAAAGTACTTTTTCTTATTTTATGCAAAGAAAAATCATTCAGTGCTGCTAAAATTTTATCATTTATCAGGCTGGTTGAGCCAACATATGCTAAGCTATGACAGCTTCTGAGCAGACACCACAAATAGACAGTTATCTCAAGTTGAAGGGATATTTAATATCTGATTTTTTTTAAGGCACTATCAAGACCCTGAAAATTGCTGAGACAATGCCCGAATATCAGTACACAGAAGAAATAAAGCAATGTAAAGGTACACTCTACTTTACATATTCTGCCATTTAGATAGTTTGGACAGAGATTCATCACAGATCTGAAAAATAAAGCCTCTGAAAGACTCACTAAAATTAGACAAAGAACAATATGAATATTAGAGCTCTATTCAAAAAACCTACTTGTCATGCAAAAAGGGACGGAATGATTTCATCAGCTCATCATAGACAGAGCTGCAAAAGCAAGCTGCTAGAAAGATTGATGGAGATGCTATGAAGCATATCTGCAGAACTGCAAAGTATGGTATTAAGAAAGTGTGGTATCAAGAATTCATTTCTAAAATGTGGAGTTTCTTGTTGCATCAAAAAATTATTATTTGTGGAATGTACTTGAGACCTTTGTTTTCTGCACAGGTAAATCCTGCAGCTTACATTTCCCCATCAGCTAATGTCACTAAAGGTACCTTCCTACAGGCCATTCCATAAAATTATGGCAGAATTGTGTTCAGAACTTCTATTGCACTCAAAGCTATTTTGCTTTTCTCTTGAAAAGTTTCTTGACAAAGACATTTGCAGATATTTTCCAAGATGGTTTCTGATTTTGGTTATTGTATTCTCATGGGTCCCATGAGAATAAATCCTACATTTCTCCTTCTAACTGCTATTCATGGGTCATCTGCAAACACTGGACTCAGCATGCCCTTGGCTTTTAAGAAAATTTCACAAGTGGACAACTAGAAGAGAAATTTTGTTAAAGTAAATAAACTGTCATGAAATCGAAAGTGTTTATATTGTTAAAAAGATCTGTAATTATGTTTTTATTTCCAAAGGTGATTCGTTAACCAACATTAACCATATATAAGAAGATGTGCACGTTATAAATCTAAGCTATTGATACTATGCTGATAGCTGAATGAGGGCATTGCAACAATCTTTGCAGTTACAGACTTTAAATACAGAATGGCAAGCAGATGGATGTCTCCCTGGAGGGCTTTTAAGAAGCAGAAATCCTAATGAGCTCATCAGTTATAAAAGCTGAATACCTGCCTGGGGACAGACAATGTGAATGGTAAAGAAATCATGCAGTTATGTTTCTCTTCAAGCTTAGCATCCAGCTAAGCAATTCCAATGTTTGCTATGGCACAATGCAACATGCACCAGAGCAAGATAGAGGTTATATTAACCCAAAGTGACATTTTGTTTTCTAGTCATTCCTGTAAAAGATGAGAACATAAACTCTTCAAACAAAGCAGGTTTTCTGTTTCTTTTGCTGTTTCTTATCTTATTTAGTCTTTAACTGCAAATATAGCTTTTAAAAATCTCAGGTGCTACTGCAGGAGTTAAGCAAACAGGCAGTGTTTGGTTTCTAAAATTTGATCGTGCCTGGTCAAAAATAAAATATCCACTAAACCACTGACTTTTATCACCTCTCAAACCCTATAAATGCACATTATTATCATTCTTGAGCTTAATTCTTCCCATGGAAGAAACCATATCAAACATAGATTATTTTTTCCTCTTTTTGGCTTCTGGAAAGTATTTATAAGCTCTTAAAAACAAAACACTAAAAATCTACATTTGTGTCTCCCTGTAAAATAGCTCACTATATGTTCGTGACAAATACTGTTTTAAATTGGAATATTTCAGGTGTCCTCAAGTTCTCTTTAAAAATCCAGTTATCCTTATAAATGGGATATGTTTTAAAGCTCGTTCTGTGAGAGTCCTGCTAAATGTCTTTCAAGGAGACGGAGAGAAGTTCCTCCAAGGGCCAGTTTAGCCTGTATGACGTGAGTTGTTTTCTTTTCTATTTAATTTCTGCTCAGCAATCCAAGGACTTGATGAGTCACTTGCTCCATGAGATCTTCAGGATGGTGCATTAAGCCCAGGTAATTGTCAAATTGCAACATAGGGGAAGTAATTTTTTTTTCTCTAGTAAGTGGACTTGGGAAAGGGAACACTGTCTGCTGCAGAAAACAGGATGATCTGGGGATTTTGATGCAAAAGGCCATCTGTGTGTAGGGTAGGGCAAGAAAGGGGCTTTGTCTTTGCTCAAGAAACCATGCATTAAAGAAAGAAATGTGACTGGACAGAACATGTCTTTGACAATACTTCTTCTGGCCAGCAGCATGGTAAATTCACAGACTAGCTGTACACTTGGCTCTTTTTCTTCTTCAGCATCACTTATCTGGGGACAACCCAGCAAAGCCAGGACAGATCCACATCTCAGGATTCAGAAACCGAAATCCTTTTCCTCTTATTTTCATGCTACACATTCTGCTGCTGTCTACTGGCCTCATATCATAGTAATGCCCCAGCTAGTCATCTCACCACTGTTCAGATTCTCTGTGTGATATCCACCCTCCTTGGGGGCTGACAGTCAAAAAAACAGATGTCTCATCTCCTTACCAAGTCACCCTAGAGTCCCACAGGCACTTCAGGCATGTAGGAGCAAGCAGCTGGTCACTGGTTCCCCAGCTCCATGCTATAAGATGCAGGAGCACTATAGAGATGATTAGTCTACAGTCCAAGGGCATGGTCAAGTGTCCTGCAGAGAGCTAAAACATAGTGCTGTTTTCACAATATTGTTGTAGGTTTTGTAGTATAATTTCAAACTAGTCTCTGTCTAGAAACAAGTCAGATGATTTAAAAAAACAAAAAAACAAACATGAGAGGGGGGAAGATTACGAAATGGACACGTGAACATCTCTGTAGGCACAAATGTGCATTTCAACACAGAAAAAATACCGAGAGGACAAAAATGTTATTTTACAGTATTGCTGCTGTCTCTGTTTCACCAGCTGACTTCTTTGTGACTTCTTGGCTTTCCAACAACATTGTATGTAGACTTTTTTTTTATCAGTCTTTCCTAATGTCTTTCAAACCCCGTTTATGACCATTTCAATTATATGCTCCTGTAGGAGCTGATTTCATACAAACTAAGGCAAAAGTCTACCATATGACTTAGATACAATTGTTCCACCAGAGTTCATGACCTGAAGGAGTTCACTGTGGCTCTGCTACTTGTACCTATAGCTCTTCAGTCATTACAGGGCTGAAGGCTGTACCCTAGTACACAGCAAATAGTCTGCAGCATGTCTCTCTTCATCCTACTTAGAGCTAAATGGAATAAACCAGCACAGCAGGAGTAAATGAGCCACGGCAAAACTGATCTTAACCTCCACCCCCCTGATTTGGCAGCCAGACACTAGGGCAGGAGACAAGATAATTCCTGTCAGCTCCAGTGGGCTCTGTAATGCAATTTGACAAATCAAATAGATAGCTCTTATTAATGTAACTAAATGAATTATTACAAATGGGAGAGGTGGACATTGATCTGTCTTCATGTATGCATTCTGCTTTGGAGGAGAGCCTGACTTTAAATTCAAGCTGCTTCTGCCTGCAGTAGGAAGTCACTGTAATGAATCAGTGCTGCAGTTTTGATATCCCCAAACCACCCGTTTAACACTAATATCAATAAAGATAAAAGGGAAACACAGAGGAGTGCTTGTGCTCCAGCCAGCAACTGAGCACCACACAGTCACTTGCTTACTCTGCCTGTGTCAGGATGGGAAAGAGAATCAGAAGGATAAAAGTGAGAAAACTCATGGGTTAGTTGATTAACTCATGGGTTAACTAATAAGCAAAGCAAAAGCTGCACATGCAAACAAAGCAAAACAAGTAATTCATTCCTCATTCCCCATGGGCAGGCAGGTGTTCAGCCATCTACAGGAAAGCATGGCTGCAGCACATGGAACAGTGACTTGGGAAGACAAATGCCATCACAAAAAACCATTCTCCCAACACACTTCCCTCAGCTTTATATGGTGAGCATGATGCCATATGGTTCAGGATATCCCCTGGGTCATTTGGGGTCAGCTGTCCCAGCTATGTCGCCTCACAACTCCTTATAACCCCCCAGACCACTTACTGGTGGGGTCGAGTGAGGTGCAGAAAAGGTCTTGACACTGTGCAAATATTGCTCAGCAGTAACTAAAACATCCCTATGTTATCAACTGCTGTCAGCACAAATCCAAAACATATCCCCCTATTATCTTCTATGAAGAAAATTAGCCCTATCACAGTCAAAATCAGTGCAGTGCTATGAATGCAGAGCTGACAATGTTCATAGTTGGACATTGAAGTGAATATTCAGGGACAGATTTTCCTAAATGCTTCCTTTGCTTTTCTGGTGATGGAATGAGACACCAATGTGCTGAATGTTATAATCCCAAAGACTTGACTACATTCCTCAGTAATAACACTTCCTACATAAACACTTAAATAATGTATTTCACAACACATATAGTGTAAATGCATAGATATCTTACCCAGTGAAAGCATCCATATCAGGGCTGTGACACAGCAACATCCAAATATCAAGCCTAGATATTTGATTTGACATTCTTATGTCTTCGTATTCTCACAAGTTAGATCTGGGGAAGCTAGAAGGTAGCTCATGTTTTCCCTTTCCTCTTGTCAGTATAAAACAGAGCCAGAAATCCCACCGTGCATACCACAAGCGTATCTACGCTGGTTGAAGCATAGCATGGAAGACCTTCCAGTAAAGGAAAAATTAAGTAAAATAGTATAAGCGGAATAAAGACTGATTTAGCATACAGTAAAGGAAGTTTTTTTGGAACTATGAAATCTGATGAGATTCTGGGAAAGGAGATTAAGCAACTCAGTTTCATAGGCCCATGACTCAGGATAGAACTAGCCACATCTTGATAGCCGTTGTGCTAAACGTATGAGAGTCTCTCAAGTAGTTCAGTTAGCATGGTTCAGCTTTCATGCTGCAAACTGGTGGTGTATTTTCTTTTGTCTCCATACAATAAAACAGTTTCCCCATTTAGCAGGGCAAAACTATTAGGGCTTTTAAATAAAATATTCTTACCAAAAGAGAGAGTTTTAGTTTTGTATTTCTTTTGATACAGTTAATTTTTCTAACACTGAGTAGCTAATTTACAATACTTCTGGCAATCTTAATAGTATTTATTCAGAGGGTTTTTTATCAAATCATTCTTCTAGCATCACAGTGGAAGGATATTACTGCAGACTTAAAGTACGTCATGTACAAAAAAAAAATCCATGCATCACGAGAATTAGGGAAAAATTGTGACTGAGAGTCTAATATTAGCTTAGATTTTTTTTATGAAAGGTGTTTGATTTCAAAGTGTGTCACACATCAGCTCATTGTTACAAGGAAGACAGAAGTCCTGGTTACAGAGACAGGAAACATCAGAGCTGTCACAAAAAAAAAAAAAAGCGTATTGTCTCAGTGCCAGGAGACCTTTTCTACTATTGACAGCCTCCATCAATCTGCAGGTTTCATGTAATTTCAGTGGGAAGTTGTACAAGAAGCACAAGCAGCAGATCCCTTTCTGAGAATAAATCATTTGTTTCCCTCTCTCTTCTTCTACTTTTCTGTGAAAGATGCAACAATGATCACTGAAAGAAATAAAATCTCAGGATTATAGTGGAAAAGAAATCTCAGCATCTCAAAGTGGGTCTGTAGCATGAACCTTAGGGTTATCCTGCTTCTCTCCTGCTTTGCATTTTTGAGACAGAGATAACAGTTCTGTTACCTAGACAAAGGTACACATCCCTCTCCCAATTCTGAGACAAATGTGACCATTTCCTTTGCAATCCAGCTACCTTTTTCAGAATGAGTTATTGATATCTGTTTGCTGATCCAATATACCATGCTATAATACACCAGAGACCTTGGATTATTCTCAACTTCATCTCTGCTCTATGTTCTATAAAGATCCTTGTTCCCTCAACAACTTGTGTGAACAGACCTTCATATAATATTGCTGGGCAAATTGCATAGCTTTCCAAATTTAATTAACTGTTAAAGCCAGCATACCTCAAATTAGTTTCCAAAATGGACCTGAGGCAAACACTGAAGCAGATGAATGACGGTGTCACCACAGTAGATTGTAAGCGCGTGCAACCCAAACAATCCCTGCTCAGGCTGATGTTATGCAGAAATTCACTATATCTAGAGAGGGCATGAAGGGAAAAAAAAGTAACAAGAAATCTGAATGTAGTCTTGTCCTGGTTCCTGCTGGGATAGAGTTAATTTTCTTCCTAGTATCTGCTACAGGGCTGTATTTTGGATTTGTGCTGAGAATAGTGTTGATAACAGAGGGACCTTCAGTCTATCATTGAGCAGTGCTTGCACAGTGTCAAGACCATTTCTGCTTCTCACCCTGCCCTGCTAGTGAGTGGGCTGGGGATGCACAATAAGCTGAGAGGGAGCATGGCCAGGACAGCTGACCTGAACTAGCCAAAGGGCTGTTCCATACCATAGGGTGTCATGCCCAGTAGATAAACTGGGAGGAGTTGGCCAGGATGGGCAGATCCCTGCTCAGTCATCAGTCAGTGGGTGGTGAGCAATTGGATTGTACATCACCCTGCAATTTTCAAATCACCTGTGAGAGTGAGATCCTGTCATCGTTGCTGCAAACCAGTAAGAATACAGACATATATGAGTTCTTCTGTTTCTGCCTGTAACTTCTCATTGCTCTCTGAGGAATGGTATGGTATGGTATGGTATGGTATGGTATGGTATGGTATGGTATGGTATGGTATGGTATGGTATGGTATGGAAGTGTTCAAGTAGCACACAGCAAGCTTTCACTTCAGGCAAGGTTAGACTACAAAGCCTGATGCCTCTGTCTTCTTGCTGTTCTTGTCTCAGGGTTGCTCAAATGTTTATTTTCTCCTAAAATGTTAATAAATCATGGTATCATCTCTCCATTCAGAGTAACATCATCAGAATTTTTTATTCTCTTTTCTCAATTTGTAAACCAAGACCCTAAAGAAAGGACGTGGCCAGTTCCCAATGATAAGTCCATCCTAAATATCTCAGCTCTCTATTTTTATCACGCTGCTTTATCCTTCAGTTGGTCTCCCATCTCACCTTGTCTGTCCCTTCCTTGATTTTGCCACATGTGATCATTTCACTGTTGCTTTTGCATATGGGCTTTGCATTTCAAAGACTCTGTTTATTCAAAGCAAAACAACATTTGCCAATCTCAGTCCATCCTTTCTTTCTAAGTTCTCTCTATACCAAATGCCTCCCAAATTAATTTCAGACCATGTGCATTTGAGATGTCCCCCAGTCTTGAGGTATGAATTTTATGAGACTAAAGTAAAGGTTTGATGTGAAGGATCTGTTCTGGGTGACCTAAGATATTCTTGTTTATTCCCTACTAATGAAGTCTATTCTTCCTGGTAGAGGTAGTCTTCCTCTACTAAGGAAGAGTGAAATCTCTCCAGAAGGAGCACGTGATACCTCAGCCACTATTACTGTTCACTATGGATTCACCTTCTTCCATCATGCTCTCCATAGTGAGAGCTGCCATTTTAAACACAGAAGCTTGCGATATCTTCATGTTCCAGAAGAATGCTGGGCAGTCGTTGTGCAAAACCAGCTAGAGTTGGCTTTGACTAAAAAATATGGTGAGACTCTAACAGTATAGAGGTATTTCACATTCACAGAGCTTGAAGATCAAGCAAGCAGTAAGACTTTGTCTTAATTGGTGTTTGTGTCTGAATAAAAAGAATCTGAATAAAATAAGTCTGCTTTGGCCTTTGGCTAATACAAGAGCATGAAAGAGGGAAAGCAGATATAAACTGGATCTGCAAGACTTTAGATACCTCTCTGATCTGTGGAGTCAGGAGGTTACTTCCTGATACATTTACAGTGTTTTGTGGCAGCGAATCACTCGAGTCCTGCCTTGTGCTGCTGAGTTAAACAAAGTAGTTCTGATCTTATTCTGTATGTTCTGGATGTTTAGTTTGGATTTTTTCCGTGATAGAAAAAACATTTCAGCAGTAAATTGCATGGAAGACGGTAGTTTGGATGACTCGCTTACTTGGAACAAAAATGCAAGGTCTAGCACCTAAAATTTTACTGGCTCTTGATGCCAAGGTCAGATTGAAAGAGCTAAAGGAGCAGCATTGGCTTTGTTGGCAATCTTTATTGCTCAAAGCACTACAATTTGGGAGAGGAGATCTTCAATAATCTATGCTTTGATTGGTTTAGAGGTTCCCTTTGGCATGAAAGTATGCATGTGTATTTTCAATAAAAATCCATCACTGAGCTCACTGCTATGCCTAGGCAGAAAGCATCTGGATAGTATTATTCCACTGTGTTCATTCCTTTTACTCATTTTTCTTTTTCTCCCTGTGAATAGTAAAAGGTTCACCGTAAATTCACAGTAAAAGGTTATATCTTTCATTTGTCCTTTTGTTTTATGTTTTACTATAGATAACTAATAGTTTAATAAGCCATTAAAGCATATTATTCTAATTATTTAGGTTTCTGGTATCATTGCTTGTGTCTCATCTGATAGGCTTGGGAATGCATCCAAAGATCTGTACTCTGCTGTCTGTGCCCTTATCAACTCCTGCATATTTTTAGGAGCAAGACTCAGGCACACAGCTTTCTTCCTTTCCACCATGCACATAGAGAGTTTCCATAGAGAGAAAAGTAAATTGCTCAGGATAGACAGATGCCATGTTATGCTCCTGTACAAGTCCCATTCCAGAAAGCTGAGGACCTCATATCCTGGGGTGTACTGCAGTGCATAGCTACCACTCAGTCATGGTGAGAAAGAGGATGTGCTTGTTGGCTTTAACCCAAACATCATGTGCTTAAAAAATATGTCTTTTAAAGGCTGGGGAATATAATTTCTGTAAGAACTTGTAGCCATTTTATAGCTGCCCAAGGATTTTGGAGAGCCAGCTGGTGATGTGCCAGGTCTTCCATCTTCTTTTAATCATTTCTTCTTATTGAACAGAAAGTGCCAAGTATCTCCAGTAACTCTTAGTCTCTTAGGTCTCAGGAAAATCCCTCTTAGCAAACTAAAGGATAAATTAACACTGCACTTGTTTGGCTTGTCTCCCTGCCAGCCATAGTTCTCTGTTGCAACCATGAGTTTTATTCCATGCTAGAACTAACTCATAGCTTTCCAATTATTCAGACAGTGTGGTGAGCAGCAAAGTGCTGTCAAATTGCTGTCCAAAATAGTGGGATACAGCTGCCTGGCAGCTGGAATCCAAAGTTGCCAATACAAAATCTGTTTTCTACCTCAAAAAAAAAGTGTCATATATTCTACTTCATGTTGACTTATAGTTTTTACAGGGTATCTGTGCATTTCACACAGAAGTATAAAAAAACCTCTCATATGTGCTGGGGAAAATGTCCCTTTAGATGTCTGCATCTCTGACCACTTAGAAATCTTTTCCTGGAAATTTGCAGCTGTGGTTTGGGCCTAGTGATGCTGAGGAGCTCTAGTTACTGTTAGGCGTGTCAAATCCAGTGGGGATAGCATTTTGCCATAGTGCAGAGCCTGTCAGCAGAAGTTGACAGTTTCTCTACAAGCTGTCATGTATCATTTTTGCAATTAAATAGACCCGAGGCTGATATAGAAGTATATAGGGCTCTTCAAAGGATACTAGTCTGTTGTCCACGTTGCCTGTCATGAAGAAGAAAAGACACTTGAGGGAATGAGAGTAGTCAGAGAGTTGGGTCTCTATGGTATAGGGCTCCAGAGAGGCTCTGTATGCTTAAATATAACAGCTTAGAAAAGCCAGAGGTTTTTTTTCAATGTGAGATAAAACAGCATAACTTCTACATCATTATGATCTAAATGCTGCCCTGAGAGTCTCAGAGTAAGCATGAGATCATGCAGAAGCAGAAGGAGAGCCAGCAGAGAGGAGCATTCCAGTAATTCACCCTGGACACCAGAAAAAGTGATGGATGCCACATTGACCACAACAGCTTTCCAAAGAACAGCAGGATCATTACAGCAGGCACATGTTTTGTCTCAGTTTTCAAGGACTAATACAATTACCTCTGAAGAGAGCAGACACCCCTTGGTGCAAATCCATTAGGTGAGATATCAGGAAAAAAAATGAGGTACAGAAGTGTTGCTCTCTCTTACTTTCATTTCAATGGTTGGATTTATGTTTGTCAGGTAGATACAAGCTAAGAGAGCTTTAAAAAATTTTAATGTCTACCTCAAATAAACAAATATAATATTATTGGGCATTTTTTTTTTCCATTCCTCTACCTTCCAAACTGTTGGCATTACTCCCAAGGGGAAGTCTAGACATAGGTCTGGGAAGAGCTCTTCCTTTGTACTCTATTGTTGGGAACATGAGATCACCTTCATGCATTCAGAGCTCTAACAAAGCTGTACCAACACCTATTCTTTTGCATATGCCCATTTTGAGCAATGTGATGATATGAAAAAATAACTTCAGATAGCCTAAACAAATGGGCATGGTAACAGAAGCAATCTAGATGTACCTGCACAGTCCACTGCCTAAGCTAGTGAAACATGTTGATGGAGTAAGGCTGCTTTCAGCAGTCATGGTACCTCTACCTTTCCCCAGAGCTAAAGCAAGGGCTGTCACCAAAGAAGCAAGACTGTGATTAGGCAGAGGACAAGGATACACTGGAGATATAGTGAGATTAAACAGTCCAGTTGATTGAGTAGAACAATAGACCTTTCACAGATCCTGCAGGCAAAAAAAAACCAAAAAACCCACAAAAACCCATCTCTCACAAAAATTCCAAATGTCTCTTTGCAATAGAGACATAAGATGTAGATAAATCAGCCAGTTCATAGAATCATAGAATAGTTTGGGTTCAAGGTCATTTGTCCAATCTTCATGTCATGGATAGGGACATTTTCCACTAGATAAGGTTGCTCAGAGCCCCATCAGCCTGACCTTGTATGTTTCCAGGGATGGGGCATTCTGAGCCTCCCTGGGCAACCTGTTCCTTTGCCTCATCATTCTCATAATAAAAAATTCATCCATATATCTAGCCCCTTGGGTCTCTTTCAAATCCAGGGAGGGAAAGCCTGTTCTGATAAGGTGAGGGTTAACTTGAACTCACAAAAGCTCATAGAAACGTTGGAAGGGACCTTTAGAGATCATCTAGTCCACCCCTCCCTGCAGAAGCAGGTCCACCTAGATCAGCTCACTTAGGAACATGTCCAGGCAGATCTTGAAGACCTCCAAGGAAGGACTCCACACCCTCCTTGGGCAGCCTGTGCCAGCACTCCCTCACCCTCACAGTGAAACAGTTTTTCCTTATGTTTAAATGGATGTTTTTGTGTTCCAGCTTCATTCCATTACCCCTCATCCTGTCACTAGATACAACACAAAAAAGGGATACCCCAACCTCCTGACACAGACCATTTAGATATTTGTAAATAATGAGATCCCCCCTCAGTCTCCTCTTATCTAGCCTAAACTGCTAGAATGCTTTTCTGATGTAGTGGGTCTGGGATGGTAGTGATTTTCCACAGTAGCTCTTGCAGTGCTGTGCCTGTTGTTGATATCAATATTATGACTACTGCTCGCATAACATCAAGGCTGTCCCTCCAGCGTTCCTTCCCCCACCTTCACCAACAGCGGTGGGTGGGCACGATCTTGGGAGGGACCATGGCTGGGACAGCTGACCCAGGCTGACCAAGGAGATATTCCATACCATATGACGTCAGCTCAGTAATATAAACTGGGGGAGAGGAGCAGGAGGGGGAGGCAAGATTCATTCTGGGCCTTCCAAAAGCAACCGTCACGCGTACTGAAGCCCTGCTTCTCGGGAGGTGGCCGGACATCGCTGCTGATGGGAAGTAGAGAGTAACAGCTTTATCTGCTTCGCTTTGCTTCTCGCGCGCGCGCGTGCGGCTTTGCTATCTCTATATTAAACTGCTTTTATCTTAACCCACGAGACATTTGTCTTATTTTCTCCCCTTCTCTGGCTTGCTGAGGAGGTGGGTGATCAAGTGGCGTGGTGGGCATCTGGCATCTAGCCAGGGTCAAACTACCACATCTGATTAATTCTGTTGGACACAATACATTACTTACTACATAGACATAGTGCAATCCCCTTGGGATGACCATCTCAGAGTAAAATCCCTGAAGGATGGAAAAGTTAAAATGAAAAATGAGTCCTTACAAAGAGAACATTATGATAAAATTGAGTGTTTAAGTATAGCAATTCTCTTTAAGAACACAGAAAAGTTCAGCCATGAGCAGTCAGTCAGTGGGAATGTTTATACTGCAACAAGTGCACATAGTTTAATGGACTATTTCTTCTACTACCTCACACATGATATTTGCACATCATCACACTAAATGCCCTTAGACCTAACGGACAACTCTATTGCCATGGTCACACATGGCTGAGTGAAAAGACAGACCTGAGAGGGTCCAACAAGTAGTTCAAGCAGATGCTTTTCTTCAGTGCATTGACTATGGTACAGCAAGAGTTGAAGTAGTGTCCAATTTGTTACCTTTTAGACTGATTTTTGCTGGCTCCACTCTTGCATAGGTATGTGAGCGTGAAGGAAAGGAAAGGAAAGGAAAGGAAAGGAAAGGAAAGGAAAGGAAAGGAAAGGAAAGGAAAGGAAAGGAAAGGGGAAAGGAAAGCTTAGTTTATAAAGGCCATGTGTTAGTAATTCTTTTCCAGACTCCTTAACATAATGAGGTGCCAACTTCCAGGCTTTCACTTCATCTTGTCTTGTTACCCTCTAGTCTTAAATCACTGAAGCATTAAGTAGCCTGCTGGTACCATTCACTTCAAAACAAGGAGCTATTTCTCTTAGTATGTGTGCTTCTCAGAATGCTAGGATTAATTTTATTTTCAGTGTTCAAAAGTCAAATGCTTTCCAGAAGCCTATAATATGAGCCACCTTTACTGAAATGGGGTTTACATACATGCTGTAGCTCTGCCAGATTGAGCAGAAAATATTAGATACACTGACTTGACAGTATCCAACCAGCCAATATAATAATGTCATTTATCATGCTGTAACATAAAACTTCCAAGCTACTTCAGAATACACAGTCACAACTCACCAGGAAAAAAGAAAACGCATAAAAATATTTTTACCTTTACCTTTTGCTATGTGTTTTCATGTGTTTTACACAAAAGTTTATACTGTCTTCTACAGAGAACTATGTGCAACGCACCTTTGTAATAAATAATATAATCAAACACACAACATCAACATATGACACCATCTCAATGTAGAGAATCAAATGTTACTCAGGCTCATCATGGTAAAATTCAAGTTGCTGTGTTGAATGGTGACATTATGGGCATAATGGTGAAATTATTTTATAAACAAACATGTGTCTCTTAAATATTCATGGGACTATTCTTTGTCCTTAGTATCAAGCATAACTGGGAGATCCATCACAGTGCATTTCTTGGAAACAAAGATGTCTAAGATTTCTTGCATTCATCTTGAATATTTTTAATATTTAGTGATTTACCTCATTTCTTACTAATAATTTGTCTCACACACAGTTATCTGAAGGGCAAACATTACAAATAAAACTAATCCTTCATCCTGGTAACATTCAAATATTTGTTGGCAATGACCATATTTTTCCAGGCCCCAACATTATTTTCCAAGCTACTAATATTTAACTCACTTTCTCTTCCTGAAATTCAGTGTTTCTTGTCTCTAACTAGAAATTTAATTCCCTTTAAAATATTATACTCTGCATTTTAATCTAAAATGGCACGGATGAGGTTAATACTTTCATCACTAATAGAAATTAGGAATTTCTTCATATTCCAGTCATAAGCAAAACTCAGTTTTATATCATATTCTCACTTGCTAGAAAAATAGTAGTGCTTCATTGATTGATACACAGCAGGGACTGCTATAGTTGTTTTATTTTCTTGCTAAAAGAAAAAGTACAATTCAATTCCTTTATTTCTGTGTCTAGTACCATTAATATGAGTGAATCTGATGAGATTAAGAATTTAAAATTTATTTCTTACCAGTAAAACAACAAAAAAAATCAATTATGCAGCTTCATATATAGCTACTTATTTATGCACACACATATATGTATGCACCCATACATAATATATGACCCTACTCCTGCAATTTTTTTCTCTGTGAATAATTCACTCAACACTGATCATCAGGCTTTTGTGACCCGGTAACAACGGTTCCTGTCATTAAGATTTAGGGTGCACGGGGCACTTATAATGTGATTATAAAATCTATTTCTAAAAGAATGATTGATTCAATTCATCACCAGCTTTCAGTATAAAATAAAAACTTTCTGAACCCTAAGGAAAAAAAAAAGTCATGAGGTAAACCCAAATGATAATAAATCTCCTCTATAAATGTTAACAAAATGGACTCAAGATGCAAAATTCACTCTGCATTGCCACATTGAATACTTTATAAATAAAACATATTTTCTTTTTCACTATGTACCAATTCAATGAGTTAAAATAATTCAATGTAGCTGAAAATGCTTAAAAGCTGGCTGAAGCAGAGTGCACAGTAAAGGTCCTTATTGACTGATTAGCAATTTGTTTCTACAAACACTGCACAGCAGTTGCCCTACTTTGCAGCACGCTATTAGAGCCTAATGAAAAATGTGCATTTTCATTAGAGTTAATGGTCTTGAACAGAAGCCCTATGCGTCTACGAGGCCTTATTCTGTATTTAAGTTCTGGATTCATGTCTCTGATTACAGCTGTTGTTCCTCTCTTGTATAATAGACGCACATTGCAGAGTTTTGTGTTGCGATGTGACTCCAGAGAACACGAGGAACAAAATCCATTCCTGGATCGTGAAGGCGTTGTCCTGTGAGACAAGGCAGCAAGTCTTGTCAGCAGATGACCTGAGGTCTGAATGGCAAAAAGCAGCAATATTTTTTCATTTAGCTGAGTGTCTTCTGCCTTTGATATTTTGAGCTCTCACTGAACTTTAAGAACTCCAGTACAGAGAGTGGTCTGTTGCATGATAGACAGAGATAAGAAGAGACACACAGTAGAAGACATTCAGGATGAATTTAAGACCGCACCATGGGCTGAGGATGCAGCTACATGTGATAGCACAAAGTTGTGCAAGGTGCAGCACCATTGAAGGAGAGCGGTGCAGCGTCACAGGGCCCTCTGCGCTGTCACCAGGCACAGAGCACTGGATGCCAGCACAGCTAGTAGGAGTTTCTGTTGTATAAATCCAGAGTAACAAAAAAACTAAGGGTAATCTAAATAGACAAGTAAAACAAAACATGTACTGTTTTACTTTTTAATAGGTAACAAAAGGCAGAGAGACAACAGATAAGCAATCTTCCCAAGTCTCATCTGAGCCATCCATAATGCTTTCTTCCACTTGAGAGCTGTGCAGAGAGGAACCTCATGAGGTTCTGCAAGAGCAAGTAGAGTCCTGCAGCTAGGGAGGAACAACCCCATGCACCAGTACAGGCTGGGCATTGACCTGCTGGAGAGCAGCTCTGCAGAGAGGGGCCTAGGGGTTCTGGTGAAAAGCAAACTAACCATGAGCCAGCAATGTGCCCTCATGGCCAAGAAGGCCAATGGCATCCTGGGATGCAACAAGAAGAGTGTGGCCAGCAGGTTCAGGGAGGTTCTGTTCCCCATCTTTGTGTTTACATGTGTATGTGTACACAAATGCATGTACATATTTACATGTATGTGTACACACATGCTACACAGTTTTTGTGTATGACCAGTTGTTTCCCTGATTTGACTTAATGTGTATTGCAGCCAGTTTTCACAGACATCTTTGGTCTCCATACACATAAATTATTTGACATATATGTATGTCTGACTTTGAGATTTGCCTTAATTTTCTTTCTGCTTCTCTTACATCTCTGACAAACACAATGTCTAACCCTTATCTAGCTCTCATTCATAATTAAAGTGGAAGTTCTCAGAACCTACTATCCTAAATAGTAACAGAACTGTCCACTTTCCTCTATTTCTCTTTTCTCACTTCTTCAGGATGATTTCTGGAGTGTTCTTCATTTTCCTGTTTTCTATTTACTCCTCATTTTTCTTTCTACTCCTTCAGCTGAAACAGGGCTTGTAATGATAATGGCAGTAACAATAACAGAATTGAATGTGGTGATTTTTTTTCTTGTGCTCTTAAGATTTTGCTTTCTGTAAAAAATTGCTATTGATTGTTCATCAAAGTGTCTGCAGCAACCTATTATTCATATCCACTCCAGTGCAGACTTTTGGGAGGGAATTACGTGGTTGATGATGTGAACAAGTGTCCTGTATCTGGACTTAGCAATTTTTTGATTGCTGAGCTTCCTGTAAGAAACTCTTTTATTAACTTCTTAATCAAAAACTTCTGAAGTTAGTCTCAGTGAAACAAATACCTGTTTCCTTAAAATTAGAAACAAATAAAAGGAAGGGCACATTCTCATCCTGTCTGAACACACTGAGCACCTAAGTAACTCAACTGGTTTCTTGACTACCATCAGGTAGTTACAAGCTCACAGTCTGTATACCCTGAGTTTGCAAATTACAGAGCAAATATCTACACATGTTGATGCCACATCTCCTTTAGCCCTTGGATATTTTGAAATATCCAAACTAACCATTTAACCTAACATTTTCTCAAGCCTCCAACTGAAATTGATGGGCAGTGGTGGCTAAACTGTGGTCAGTAAATGATTGGTAGTCCAAGAAGTGCTAATAAGGTGTAAGCATAATGTAGCAACTTGTTAGTCCTCCATCATTTGTAAGCCACAAGTGTTTTGGAGAGTTGGCAGGGGAACTGATGTTTTGGGGCAAGCTCATTCCTACTGAACACAAAAAAACCTGGTCCAAACTACTGCAGGGTGAAAACAAAAGCTCCTCAGAGGCATCCGCAGTACAGAAGGATATTGCTTTATTTCTCACTTCACAATTTTC
Organism: Urocolius indicus; assembly: GCA_013401255.1. NCBI lineage: Eukaryota > Metazoa > Chordata > Aves > Coliiformes > Coliidae > Urocolius > Urocolius indicus. The sequence goes on from WBNH01010995.1 coordinate 551,584, forward strand.
AAAATATAGGAGATCTTCCTCTGAGACTAGAATCTTCAAAAGTCTCAAAGCTCCTGTCTTCTCATGCTGCTACTCAGTATGGTCCCAGTGCTTCACCTTCCACTCACGGCTTTAGTGGCCGGGCACCTTTTTACAGCAAGAGCATATATGCAAACAACAGGTCTTAAAAACACACTCTAGGCAGTTCACAGGTAATCACATTAACAGAGAATAGAAATTACATTGAGAGAACTGATTTTCTCATTCTGATTGCCAAAGTATCACCAGACATGGCACATATCCATCTCTTTTATTTATAAGGACAACTGATTGTTATGAAAATTGCACAGGCCAGATTATGCTGCAGTGTCCCCGTAGTTTTTGTTTACAATGAAAGAGATTTAACTTTAAAAGTTTATATTTTGCATACATTTGCCAGCTTAATTACATGCAAGTTTCCATGCATGGAAACTTGTAAACCTCTTTACTGTTGTTGTTTCAGTCATGTAGCACAGGGGCTATGTCCCACACAGCTTAATAAACGCTAACTCATAGCTTTCAAAGGTATGAATAAAGAATTAGTGACCATTTCAAATTCTTTGTGACGTAAGGACAGGCACAGAGGTCTGATAAAGACCAGAGCATGAATCAACATCTTTATTAGGGGCAGGCAGGAATTAGGAGGTGGCTAAGTCTTGCCAGTTCTCTCCACTTTTTAACATGAGCTGGTGAGGTTCCTGATCAAATCTATAGCGACTTCTTGCACATTCCAACCTCATAAGTCCCACTTCTGCAAAAAGCAATCCTTTGGGTTTAGAAAATGGTTTGTTTTGTTTTCACTCTAAAAACAACTGAAAAATATCTTGCATACTGTCTTTTGAGGTAAAGGGAGTGCATAACTTCCGCTTACAGATCATGTTATCCAGTGTATTTCTAAATGTACCTAAAGGGAAACTGGGGGTAGTCATCTTTGCTAGCTCTCTCTCTAATGTCTGTTCGCAGTTACTTCTAAAGCTGAGCTTGCCCAAAGCAACCAGGTTTACCCTTCTATGCCTAAAGAATTCTGGATTTCAATAGTTTTTTTAACTTAAAAAAATAGTACTAAAGGCATTTTTCCTTTTCTGCCTAATAACTCCCTTGAGAGAGCTTGTGCATTTGAAAACATAGCTTTGTATTGTCTTGAGCTTGGCATGGTTTTTTATGCTTCTTGGAGAGGAAGTTTTTCATCTCTGCAATACCTGTTCTTTCAGGGACACATTATCCTGCACACTGACAGGATATGAAATTTATTGGAAGCCAAACATCTCAGAGAAAACTGACACGATAAATACAACTGTGCTACTAACCTCTCTGAGGATGTAGATGTTTTCCTTGCTTACAGGCTCTCTTATTTTATAAAAAGTGTGAGGAAGAAAACGTTGTTACTAAATTTTAACCCATTACATTATCAGAAACTGACATCTGGTTTCATGCTTTCCTGAAAGAGTGGGACCCAATGGGTAATAGCTGCACTGGCTTTCTGCAATGAACTCAACTGACCTTAGAAGAAAAAGAAAATTGCATTATGCCAGACAGAGTCCAGATGCCCTAGCTTTTTCCACAGCAACTCTTGTTTGTATAAAAGCTTAAGGATATGAGGCTGTTAAAGAAAATCCTAGAGAGATTACAGGACATACAATCCTATGTAAAACCTTGAAATATAGTGGAGAAATGAACCCATTGTAATTTAATTTTTTTTTTTACAAGCATATCTGCTGTTTGGTTATTGTTCCTATAATCCATCTTCAATTACTACTGTTAATTTAGTGCATTAGTCATCAATTATTTACAGCTATACACAGAAGCCTTTGTCATAAACATTAGAAGAAAAGAAAAATAGCTCCTACTAATACTATTGTGCATTTAATTTTGACATATAATGTGACCTAAGCCATTAGTCACTGATTTTCTGGAAAGGGCAAAAGATCAGTTATACAGTCACCAACAATGCTATAAAATATATGTATTCTGTTATTCATGATACGAGTTGACAGTCACAATAGAAGAAGGTTTCTCACACCCTGAATCTGTAACTTTTATCAGAAGACCAGAAAAACCTGCTTCCTCTAATGTAGTCTTTTTCCCTCCCTTTTGTCTCCCAAAGAGCACATAACAACAATCTGCAAGGAGGTGTATATTCAAGACTGTCATACTGGCCAGAAGGAGCCATCTGCCGCAATGTGTGAGGCTCAGGATCACAGAGCTGCTGGGGCTGAATGGCATCTCTGGAGAGTGTCTAGTCCAAGCTCCAGCTCAAGCAGGGCCAGATGGAGCTGGCTGCCCAGGACCATGTCCAGTTGTGCTTTGGATAGCTCCAAGGATGGAGACTTCACTACTTCTCTGGGGAACCTATGCCATTGCTTCATCTCTCACACCTCCAAAATAACTATTTATGTACATGAGTGAGATCCCTTGAGTCCTGTCTTCTCCACGCAGGCTGAACAGTCCCAGCACTCTCTAATTCTTTAGTCATCTTTGTGACTCTTTGCTGGACTAAGTCCACTACACTCATGTCTCATACTGGACACAGCACTCCAGGTGTGGCCTCACCAGTGCTCAACAAAAGATGAAGGGCCACCCTCCCTTGACTTGTTGACCATGCTTCTGCAGGGGGATTGGACTAGATGATCTCTAAAGGTCCCTTCCGACACCTACCATTCTATGATTCTACAAATAAATGCCGTCTCATTAACACATTTTGTCAGGACCCAAGCTCAGTGCCCACACTCCCTTACTCTGCCTGTGGGATGAGCCAAATGGGTCTCTTTCATCTCTCAGTAAGCAAGTTATGATGAGGCATGAGTGGTAATTTGCTATCTTAAATAAACAAGTGAGTGGCAACTGTGGAAACAGGATATGCAAGTTACAGTTTGCCTGGAGGGATTTAATTCTCATTCAGCAACTGAGCTTTGTAGCCCAGTGAATTAATATTCTTGAACACCAGGCTGCTTATGACAGGTTCTGGAGTTTCTATCTGGAGTGTGCAGCACAGAATGTCTGACATGCATGGTTCATAAATGAACCTGATTTATTATGTTATTAATGTCTTTTACAGTCAGACGCACAGAAATGTTATGGGTAAAGCCATTGGCTGTACCTAGGAAGAATAATTAATCTTGTGAATAAGCCAGCAAAGAGTGGGGTATAAATCAGGGCATCTACTACCTGTCACCTTAAGACTAAAGGATTTTTTTTTTGGGGGGGGGGGGGTGTTGGTTGAATGCTGTTGATTGATCCTTTAGTAAAGTGCATTGTCATGTTTGCAGCAATGTCCAAGTACTGTGTGATACAGAAGGAATTAACAGATCCCTATGTATCTGATGAAGTAAAAGTTGCAGTGATCAGATTACTTGTTTTAACAAACAGATACCGAGAAAAATAACGTGCTCTGCAGTAACACAGTACTAAAATTTTTTCTAACTACATGATGGATTTTCTAACTGTGGTATTTAGTATCTGGCCATTAATGGACTAGATTTACCCATGTTTTTAAAGAACTACATAGGGACTCATCGATGCTAAAAGGTATTAGCATAATGTCCCTGACTGCAAAAAACATATACATTAATAAGAGCATGGTTTGATGCCACAGACAATTAAAATATTGTAAACAAATTAGGTAGCCAACCAGAATAATAAAAGTGCTCAGAAGCTGACAGACACAATTCTAAGTATCTCCTTTATTGTGCTGATGGAATTCAAGTAGAAACTTGAATTGAGATTCTTCCTACACAAGTTTCTTCTTACTATAATGCTGAAAGTAATTCTTTTATCAGACTACCTAGCCACTGTTTCTGTAACTATCCAGAAAGCTGAAGAGAGAACTGTACAGGAGAAGTGGTGCTTCTCAGAATACAACAACGATAAGCCTTGAATTCAGTGCTGGTCAAGTTCAAAGGCATGCACTGACTCTGAAGTAAAATAGGGTCTATTCATAGCTATATGCATTTAATATATAAGTAGTTTCATTTTGCTACATGTCCATTGAAAATCATGGATGCTAGAAAACTAAACATCATTAAAAACTGGAATTATTTAGTGCTCTGAAGAAGGGAATTTGAGAGGTAGAAAGCTTCAAAAGGAGATCATGTTTCTTGGTTTTGCTCCCTTAGTACTGACTACTAGGAGCTAAAAAATGTATGAGAATATGCATTGAAACTGTTACTCTGTTTTGCCTTCAACAGGTTTTTTCTGTATGTCTTTAAATTGCAGTGATTTGTTAAAGATATACTTCTAATGCGGTATCTCCAGTCCTTTAAAATTGTCTAGCAATACAAAATGACTTGCAGCATTGTATAAATATTTATCCAAAGACGTCTCCAGAGACCTTCTCAGACAGTAAAGCATGGTGGTAGCAGATCGAGTCAGGCTAACATCAGAAGGATGTGGATAGAAGCTTGCACACTACAGCTATACAGTTAGAAAAAAATGAAAGTTACTCTGGAGTGTAATTTAGCACAGAGAGGTCACAGACCTAGACAGTACAATATATCCCAGATCACAGCTAAAGTTAGTACTCTGGGATAAAGACTCCATAATTGGCCCAAAATGAGATACCACTTGCTTTTCTTTAATTTTGAGACAAAACCAGCTACCATCTGTTGTCTCGTTAAAGCAATAAAGGACCAGTCTTCCTGTTAGCAGTGCATGATGTCTGAAAATGACAGTCAATAACAGTATTCATACTGAAGGTACATTAAAAACCACATAGAGCACTGGAATTCTTGCTGTCTCTAGGTGGAACTATGAGCTTTGCTGGAAACTTGCAAAGAGCATTTGCTGTCTGATGGAATCTGAGAAGGACACAGCTGTCTGCTGTGGAGGCTGCCAGTGCCAGCCATCCTTTGCCCTCGCAAGGAGATCAGGCTGCTGCATTGTGTTGACAGAAAGACAGTTGTTTGCTTGAGTTGCTTTAAACCAGTAAGCTTTTCTTGAGCCCTGTGGGAGAAAAGAGTCCGAGGAGACTGCATGCTGGTCTGTGCTTCTTCTCACAGCAGCGTAGCTCATGCTGTGGTTTAAGGAGCTCACAGCATCGGCTTATGTGGCTTATTGATTTTGTCACAGAGCCAGAAGAATAGAAAAACCTTCAGAGCTAAAAGAGAAACATTAACTTTAAAAGGCACTCGATCCTTGGTGGCCTTCTGATATAAATGAGGAACATAAGCCCTCTCCAAACCCAGTCAAAAGCAAACTGCACTATCTTCTAGGCTGGTATTAAGTGAGGATGTGCATAATCTGAGACCAACTAGAATTTCAAGTATGATTCAGGTATTGCTTTCTGGGAACCTTCTATTTCATCTTACTTATCTGGCAGACCTTATCTAGTTCATAGTTTCCTTTGAATACACTCAGCTGCAATGGATGCAAGGCATTCATATTGAATTTTACCTAGAAAACGAGACAATAAGTGTTTATTATTACAGTCATGACCTACACTAAAAGCATTAAAAAACACCTGTGCAGTTATTGTAAATTTTTACATCACAGAGTAAAAGTATTCTAAGAGTTATTAGAATAAATCATAGAACAGTTTGGATTGGAAGAGACCTTAAAGATCATCTAGTTCCAAGCCCCATGCCATGGACATGAACACCTTCCAATGGACCAGGTCAGTCAAAGCCCCATTCAGCCTGGCCTTGAACACTGTCAGGCATGGGGCATCCATAACCCCTCTGGGCAACTTATTCCAGTGCCTCACCACCTTACAGGGAAGAACTTCTTCCTAATGTCTAATCTAAATCTACCTTCTTTCGGTTTGAAGTCATTACACTCCGTCATATCACTAAAGGCCCTATTAAAAAGTCTCTCTCTAGCTTTGCTGTAGACCTCCTTTAGGCATTGGGAGGTTACTGTAAGGTCTCCCTGGAACCTTCTCTTCTCCAGGCTGAACAGCCTCAACTCTCTCATCACATCTTCATAGCAGAGATGCTCGAGCTCCCTGACCATCTTTGTGGCCCTCCTCTAGACTTGCTCCAACAAGTCCAAATATATATTAAGAATAAATATTACAAGGATCACTCTACACAGGCTTTGGAAGCAAGCAATGATTTGTTAATCCATCTCAGCAGAAGATTTCCACAACTTCACAGTCTGGGCTGCAGCTTCTTAGTGAAATCTGATGGCAATTCATTTCTGCTCAGTCTTCCCACATGTTGTCGACTACATCTTGCATTTGCATTTAAACAGCATCTGAGGTTTTGGTAAATAGAAACTTTTTTGTGAACTTTACATTAGAATGATGACACCAAGCTGTTCATCATATTTTTATTAATGCAGAAGAACTCCTTAGGGAAACTGCTAAGTAGCAAAAACGCTGGTGAGGACAGTTGCGAACAAACTTTAGTGGACTACAATTCCTTTCTATTATGTTGGAGCAACACCTACAGCTCAGATACAAAGCCTTGCTTGTCCAAGCTTCTTCTAGGTCCAACTCCAGCAAGCCATGCTGTTGTATCAGCAGCTTTCTGCTCCTACTACACACTGGAGTCTCCCAGCATAGACATGAGATCTCAGAGGAACAAGGTCAGACCTCCTGGTATCCTTACATTTTTAATTGAGATAATTAGGCACAGTTCCAAAAGGCAATGCAAAATTATCCCATGCACTGCACAAAAAGCTAAGAAATTATAGTTAATTAAAAATTCCCACTTCCTCCCTAGAGTTTAGATGTGATCCATTTGCAATATCAAGTGAAGCGTCTTCTCCTAGTGGAAAATACCTTGAGATACTTTCAGGAAGAGGAAACCTTGGGGCCTGAACTTTGTCAAAAGCATACCTTTCTGAGAAGCAGATCCTTAGCATATGTCTGTGCAATGCCCTAAGTAAGAGAAACACTCATGAAACCTCTGCAGGTCAGCAGCTAAGAAGATAAGAACCTTCAAGGCTCAGGAGGGAAATGTAAGTACCGTAACTTCATAACTGACTGATTATGATATTAACCTGGAGGATGGAAGGCTTGTGTTCAGCTTCACAGGGTGAACAAGTCGCAGTGGTCTTGCCAAGTAGTCTCAGAGTGTCAGGATTAGAGTCATCTCGTAGGGCAGTGTAAACTAAAAAGAAAAGTTCTGTCTTTTTCACAATACTGGAAGGAAAGTTGTCTGCTGCTCTGAACCACATCCGATGCTCTGAAAATACCTTCAGTTTCAATGATATCCCACTGTCGAAAAGTTAACTCGATCATTACAGTGCAAATGTCATGGTAGGTTGCTAAGGCAGCATAAAAATGTTACCTACACATAGCCTTTCAAAAGCAGTATGGTAATAGTCTTTACAAACGTAAATATTTGCTTGCATTATGACAGAAAAATAAAATACCTGTATTACTCTCATCCTTACTGGATGTAAGGAGAAAGATGGGCATCTGTACAGATCAGTTTGTTATCCTGACAGTAGGAAAACCACTTAGAAAGCAATAACTGATTTACGCAGAAGCTCCAAAGCTCTGAGTAAAATTAGACAGTCCTTGAATATGTCTCTTGCCTTTTTTTAGCAAGCAAAATTGTTCTGCTTAAAAAAAGAAAATTCTCATTTTATAAACTTTCAGCCAAAGCACTTTAAAAAAAAAAACACTCAACAATGACACTGCTGAAAAAGTTGATGTTCTCTTTGTTTGCAAGTGCAGTGAATAACTAGTTCATGGGTAGGCTGCAGAACATGTTAAATTACCTCTACAGAGGCTGATAAAGCAACATTTTGCAGAACAAGATTACATGAATTCAAAGCCACAAAAATAGTGGTATTTGTTACTTTTCGTTTTTCTAAAACCATCGTTGATTTTTGATCTGTATATTAGGTGTATGTAATGCAGTATCACACAGGAGACTTTGTTACCTTTTTCTGTCTGCCTTTGCAAAAGCAGCTGCACTCCTTAAATCTCCTCTTCATTCTATCTGCACTCTTCTCTAAGGCAAGAAAATGGCCTATAAAATGTTTTGAAAGTTAATTTTGAACCAGTACCAGAATTGCTCTTAAAAGCAAGCCTCTTCTATAAAATCGTGCTTCCAGCTACAATTTGCTGATGTCTAATGGCCATCCGACAATTAGACAGGCTGTACCTACCTATGAAAGAAAGTGGATATACAAAGAACTCTCGATATTTCCATATCCCAGCTAGCAATAGCTCCAGTTCAAAATGTAGCTCTCCGAACGTATGTCAAAGAATGAAGAAGACGGATCAGGGGGCAGCTGTTTGCGTCACCGTAGGTTTTGCTAGACAGAATGCATTAAGAATATTTATGATTTGGAGGAACAGAGTCGCCTATAATGCAATTGCAGCTCATTTAATTGAGAAAAGGGAACGAAAACTGCTTACCTCAACATGTCTGCTTAAGCTGCCTTCTGATTTATTCCATTTGTATCAATACAGGAAGTCAAAGAGGCAAATTTAATTTATGGATCAGTGGAAGATAAGCCAATTTTCTCTGGAGAAACTCAAGTACTATAGCTCATATCTAAGCTGCCTCTTCTGTGTTCACATCAGACACCATACACAGCATTTTACAAAGTAGTAAACCAATTTAAATGATCCATACATGTCAGCTATTGTACTGCTCATGCACCATTCCTAAGGTGAAGCTCTGTTCTTTGTATGATTGCTGCAATGGCACAATTCACCATCTCAGTCCCCTGGATGGGGTGAGGGTCCCAGAATAGGCATCTACATTCACCTCAGGTCTTTGCAGCTTCAGTAAGGAGCTGCCAAGTTGCTGGGCCTTCCCAATCCTCTCTTTTCTTACAAGTATGCTCATTTGCAATGTGGTGCCTGGTTATCAGGGCTAACAAGTGCCCCCAACGTGTGTGTTTTTTCAATTATCTCAATTAATTCCCACTGAAAACCAACAGTGTGTCAAAGAAAAAGCTTTAATGTAGATATATATGTATTTGAAAACACAGCTAACACAGCAGAAGCTTTTCTAGGGTTGGCATTTTTATGACAGAAAGAGTCAGACTTATCAGAATTGAAAAGTTCTAGGGAATATATTGAGAAATCATCCAGCAGACTCAAGGATGATTCCCATGGAAATATGGTTTGGTGCTGGCTCATTTGCCCTCTCCACTTTCTTCCCCTCATCTTGCCAATGGCCAACACAGTGGGGAGTCTGGGAGCCAGGAATGAAGCAGTAAGCAGTCCCAGAGTCAGGCACTTGCATTTCTAGGAATCCCATGAAGTGTGTTCGGCTTTTGAAACAGTTTTTGAAATACTTTCTTTCACAGTGGGTCTTGGTGGTGATGTAATCCAGGACTTTCAGCAGCTTCTTCTCTTTTGAGCCAGATGCAGGGTACCTTGAGCAGCGTCACTGAGTCGTCTCATATCGGCCAATGTGTAGGGCAAACAAGAGCTAATCTCAACATAATCCTAGAAAAATCCTATTCCCTCCATAATTAGTCTACTATGAACACACCAAAGAAAATGAGATTAGGTAGTGCACAATGTTTACCTTTAAACAGACTTGTGAAAATGTCACACATGTGAGACTGTGTGAAACATTATTCTGTTTCCTAATAAAGCTGGCTACTTAGGGAATGAGTACCAGACTTTCAGTTGGTATAAATCACCTTCAAAGTAAACAGAACTATGCTGATTTACGCCAGCAAAAGGTACCTGCCAATAAACATTCCGATTTATTTTTCATTTAAGTTTTAATGTGAATAACTCTGACAGGAATCTTTAATTTTTTGTGTCCTCATATTATGAATACACCTGCTTTTATCTAAATCAGAAATACAGTCTTGTAACTTTAATTGGTCATTACAATCAGAATTTCTGGTAGCAAACAATAGATAACCATTATTATATGCAGAATCTGGCTTGGCTGTTTTAATCAATGGTAAAAGTTTTGAGATGGCTCCAGTATTGTAGCTGCTTGACTAATGTCTTATCCGTATCATTAGTGTCATCCTTAATGCATATTGATGGCGTGGTTATGATTTGTGCCTCATGGAAATTAGTCATAGAATCACAGAATCCTTTAGGTTGGAAAGGACCCTTCAGATCATGGAGTCCAACCATAAACTTAACACTGTCAAGTCCACACCATGTCTCTAAGTGCCACATCTACACATCTTTTAAATACTCCCACCGACGGTGACTCCATCACTTCTCTGGGCAGCCCATTCCAATGTCTGACAACCATTTCAGTGAAAATTTTCTTGTGAATATCCAATCTAAACCTCCCCTGGTGCAATTTGATATCGTTTCCTTCTGTCCTATCACTTGTAGCTTGCTACAACACTCATCTTGCTACAACTTCCTTTCAGGTAGAGAGTGATCATGACTCTCCTTAGCCTCCGCCAGACTAAACAATCCAAATTCCCTCAGCCACTCCGTGTAAGACACATGACCCAGACCCTTCACTGGCTTCGTTGTGCTTCTTTGGACTTGGCCTTGTTGAGCTTCATGCAACTGGCCTTGGCCCATTGATCAAGCCTACCCAGATCCCCCTGTAGACCCTTCCTGTCCTCAAGTATATCTATGCACCTGCCCAACTTGTTGTTGTCTGAAAATTTACACTCAGTCCCCTCATCCAGATGATTGAATTGAAAACTCTGTCATTTTGTGATCATTATGCCCAAGACAGCCTCCGGTCATCACATCATCCACAAGTCCTTTTCTGTTCACAAACAACAGGTCCAACAAGATGCCTTTCCTCATTGGCTCCCTCACCAGTTGTGTCAGGAAGTTATCTTCTACATACTCCACAAATCTCCTAGACTATTTCTTCTCTGCTGTATTGTATTTTCAGCAGATGCCATGTAAGTTGAAGTCTCCCATGAGAACAAGGGCTAGAAATTTTGAGCCTTCTCCCAGTTGCCTATAGAATATTTCATCTGCCTCTTCATCCTAGTTGGGTAGTCTATAAAAAACTCCCACCATAATATCTTCCTTGTTGTTGTGGTAGTTTGACCCTGGCTAGATGCCAGGCACCCACCACGCCACTTGATCACCCACCTCCTCAGCAAGCCAGAGAAGGGGAGAAAATAAGACAAATGTCTCGTGGGTTAAGATAAAAGCAGTTTAATATAGAGATAGCAAAGCCGCGCGCGCGAGAAGCAAAGCAAAGCAGATAAAGCTGTTACTCTCTACTTCCCATCAGCAGCGATGTCCGGCCACCTCCCGAGAAGCAGGGCTTCAGTACGCGTGACGGTTGCTTTTGGAAGGCCCAGAATGAATCTTGCCTCCCCCTCCTGCTCCTCTCCCCCAGTTTATATTACTGAGCTGACGTCATATGGTATGGAATATCTCCTTGGTCAGCCTGGGTCAGCTGTCCCAGCCATGGTCCCTCCCAAGATCGTGCCCACCCACCGCTGTTGGTGAAGGTGGGGGAAGGAATGCTGGAGGGACAGCCTTGATGTTATGCGAGCAGTAGTCATAATATTGATATCAACAACAAGCACAGCACTGCAAGAGCTACTGTGGAAAATCACTACCATCCCAGACCCACTACAGTTGTCTGATTCTTACCCATAAACACTCAACTCTATTGTCATCATTAACAAGCTCTAGACAGTCAAAACATTCCCTAACATACAGGGCTACCCTAATGCTTCTCCTTTCTTTCCTGTTCCTTCTTATAGAAGAGCTTATAGTTGTCCATTGCAGCACTCCACTTGTGCAAGTCATCCCACCATGGTTCCATGATTGCAGTTATATCATTGTTTTTCCACTGCACAATGGCCTTGAGATACTCTTGTTTGCTGCCCTGGCTGCATGCACTGGTCATGATGCACTGCAGTTGGGCTACTGATCACAGTACTTTTTGGGGGGAAGAAGCCCTAATTCCCATGTGACCCTTCTCAGGCACTTCCATGGTTTCTAATGCATAAATAACCCCCGCATTTTTGCTGTCCCATGGCTCTCTGTCCCCTGACTCCAATGAGACGACAGACTGAAGGACCTTGTTAATATCCCTCAAACACTGGTATGCTGCCCACTGGCTTATCTCCGGTGAGCCTGTCTCCATTCAAAGTGCAGACCTGCAATTAGTTTGGGACTCAAAAGGAGGCTGTATTAGAAAGATGTTAAAAAAGACAGTAACAATTCAGAATGTGCAGGACATTGTGATAATAATTCAGAAAGCACAGTTAAAGGTAAGGGTGGCAAATAACATATCCTTCTAAAAGGATTTCTACAACATATCTATGGCAGAATAATGTATTGCTTGTTAGAATCAGTATAACAATAATGTTATAGTCATTTAAAATTATGTATTTCCTAGAGTTTTGCTTTAAAATAGAGTTTGCTGTTTTCTTTCTTTCCTTCTCATTATTCTGCCCTTGTACAACCATTTGAATTCATCATTTGAGCTGTGTGAGGTCCTGGAATAGTCAGTGAGTAAGAAGATACTTAATACAAGCAAGCAGTCATAGCTCTACTAAGGGAAATGGTAAGTAAACTTAGTCTTGATGCTGAGCTAACATGCGTATGCAGTGCCTAGCTGGGTCAGGATATGGGCAGTGATCACTCTCCTCTTGTTGAAGAAGGCCACATAAAAACATCATATGCCAGATGTGCTCTCAGTTTCTCCCTCAAAAGACTAAAATCATGTCCACAGTAGGAAAACAAAGACTCTACATACATGAAAGTACAGGTCACCGGGGATTCTCTTTCTGATATATAAAACATATGAGAATTTGAAAATCTTTATTTGGACTTTCTGCTAGCTGTCAAGTGTGATTTGCATGCTCAACTTCCACTACTTTTACTGAAAGCAGAGGTTTCTGTGGTGCATCTTCCCACATACCTATAATAAATTGCCTCGTGCAACTCTCAGCTGAAATCCTGCACTACGGGAAAGTAATGGACCCAGACAACAGCCTGCTTCCTAGGAAGGTCACCTTCTAACACTGTGGTGGTTTAGCCCTAACTGAACAATAACCAAATCACCCAGTTACTCCTCCCCAACTCAGCAGGATGGGGAGGAGAATCAAGAGAGAGTTGTAGAACTTTCTGGGTTGAGATAAGGACAGTTTAATAGAACACCACAAAGAGCAGGCAGTTACAATGATGGCCAAAGAACAAAGGAAAAAACAAGCAACGCCCAGTGTAACTGCTCCCGACGCTCAGCCCAGCAGCAGAACTGCAGTTCCCACATCGACCACCATGCTGCCCCAGCCCAGCTGCTGCCCTTATATCCCGAGCATGATGTCACATGGGATTGAATGGCCTGGCCACGGCCCCCAGCGGCAGCTGTGGAGAGTTAATTCTATCCTGGCCAAACACAGGACAAACAGGCATCTGTGGTAACTAAAACAAAAGTAATCAAGAAATTGCCTCAGAGTCTGGAAAACTTACAAGGTCCAGGCTCTTTCCCCTTGTTTTGGCTTTTTTGGTTTTTGCTAGAAGGTGAAATAAGACAGGAATGACACGGAAAGGAGTGCGCAGGAGCTCTAACATTAGTGGATCTGCATTAGGGGATGCTGAACGAGAGTCTGGGCCAAGTTCTCTAACAGCTGCCTGATGAGTTAAAAAGAGCTAGCTATTTTGCCAAGATCACCACTAAGCAGACTGGCCTCAGCTGCTTTGCAGATGCGGTCAGGACTTTCTAACTGAGATGCAGTTGACCTTCGGATGCCAGATGACATCCTGTTTTAGGATACAGATTCCTATGCTGTCTATGCTTCAAGTTAGGTAGAGAGAATCCCACCCGTAGTACTTGGCACTTCACTATGCACTTTCAAACACATTAAAAACCATTTTTCCCATATGAACTTGGGATCTGTCTGTGGCATATCCTGGAAGACTTCCACCAAATACATTATAGACAGATGCTTACGTCTAGTTCTTACTGTGTTCATTCTCCATTTTTACCTTTAGTCAAGATCAGGCATGCAGGATGGTTATCTCTATTTGACAGAATGCCTTGGGATTGTTCTGGGAGGAGGACTAGCTGCCATCTCCTTGCCCTGATGAAATTGTGTCTGCCATCCCTGCACCACAATGATACACACATCTTGAGCAGCACAAGTCTGATCTACAATGGTTACAGATTAAGAAATGTGTATTTGTACACTAGATTCTACTCCTTTTAGTAAAGAATAACAAATTGCAAAGGGCATAGAGTTATTTTTAGTGCTCTGGGCTTGGTTCCAGGATAACAAATTACTAAAACACTCATTTTTACCACCACCACCAAAATAAGCTCTTGAATGGCAACAAATGCTAATAGAATCATAGAATCATTATGGTTGGAAAATATCTTTAAGATCATTGAGTCCAACCACTCACTTCACACTACTGACGCCGTCACTAAATTACATCGTGTCCCTCAGCACTTCATCTATATATCTTTTGAATATCTCTAGGGATGGTGACTCCATCATCTCCCTGGGCAGCCCGTTCCAATGCTTAATAATCCTCTCAGTGAAAAAGTTCTTCCTAATGTCCAATCTAAACCTCCTCTGGCACAACTTAAATGTTGCGATTAGCAGGGCCAGTGCACAGGCATCGGGTAGCTAGGCACTGTGGAAGATTTCGGGTTGTACAGTGAGTGAGGATTGGCCCAGGTAAAAAAATGCCATACCATCTTGTTACCAAAAACAGCTCACTCAGAGCGCCTTAAAGACATCAATAATTGGCGCCCGATTACCATCGGTTCAGCCATCTTGAGACCGTTCTCAAGAATCATAACAACTAGGCTGACCAAAGCCTGTCCAATTAATCCCAGACAAAGAGGCTTTATAAAATCAGCCGGCTGTGCAGAGAATATAAAGCTGTTGCAGCTCGTTATACAAAATGCTAAAAAAGAACATCGTAGTCTGGGAGTAGTATTCATTGACCTAGCAAAAGCCTTTGGTACTGTCAATCATCCTCATATTATTTCTGTTTTAAAACAAAAGGGAGTAGATGAGCATATCATTTCACTAGTAAATGATATGTATAACAAAGTTACGACATATATCAGAGTGAAAAAAGCCCGTACCGATGCAATCGGGATTAACACTGGTGTGAAGCAAGGTGACCCTATGTCTCCATTATTATTTAACTTGGCTTTGGACCCTCTACTGTGTAAATTGGAAAACCATCGGGTGTGGGTACCAACATGGCGATAAGAATGTAACAGCTTTGGCCTTTGCAGATGATTTGGTTCTGCTGAGTAGTTCATGGGATGGAATGACCGGTCTGAAATTACAGGGGGAGAAATGCCATGGTTTCTTTATAAAACCAACAAAAGATTCATATACCATCAATGACTGTGAAACTTGGATCATAAACAAAACCCCCCTAAAATTTATTGTGCCTGGTGATTCCGAAAAATATCTAGGCCTACAATTTGATCCTAGGTGTGGCCTTTCAAAACCAGATTTATCATCAAAATTAAAAAGATGGCTACAACTGATAGATCGGGCGCCATTAAAACCACTTCAAAAAGTGGAAATACTAAAAGGATATACCATCCCTAGGATAATCTACTTAGCGGACCAATCGGACGCAAAGGCCTCAAATCTCGAAGTGCTCGACTTGACAATAAGAACTACTGTCAAATCTTGGTTACATCTTCCTGTGAGCACATGCGATGCACTATTGTATGCCCGTGTCAGGGATGGGGGCCTGGGCATAAGTAGGTTGGCAGCAATGATTCCCAGTATACAGGCTAGGAGACTGCATAAAATAGCGCAGTCTTCCGATGAGATTATAAAATCGATTGCCAAATATGGAAACATCGAGAGGGAATACGCTAAATTATGGGTGACAGCTGGGGGAGATAAAGACAAAATACCATGTATCTGGGATCCGCAGTCAGTCCTGTTTATGTCCGAAGAAGGGGGAGATCTGAGTGGTTACACAGAATGGGAAAAGCCTATTCCAAAGGCACATTTTCCAAGACCTTGTAACTGGAGGAAGATCGAGTTTCAGAAATGGCTTAAATTACAGTCTCAGGGCCGTAGTATCATCAATTTCGAGNCGACCTTGGTCAAATTTTCCAGTTTTCCCTTGGGATCCAGAGGCAAATGGTAAGAAGGCAACTTTGAACTACTTGCCGACCTGGGTCTTTCCACTGCCCGACAGGAAAAGATAGCAAAACGCTTGTCAAACAAAGCACTCTTTACATCAGTGGATATAATTCATATGTTTGCAAGCGCGGCCAAGCGGCAAGGTGATACTCAAAACTAATTGGAATATATTTACATGACAGTATTACATACCTCCTGTGTTGTTTTTGCACTTTACATTGTCTTATATTATTTTATTCCTTTGTTGTTTGTAATTTGGTTGCGATTCGGTTTTAATTCGGTTGCGATTCGGTTTTAATTCAGTTGCAATTAGGTTTTAATTCGGTTTTATCCCCTTTTTTATTCTGTACCCCAAACTTTCAATAAATCTACCTGACTGTGAATGCCTTGAACCACCTTTTGGCTGTGGCGGTAGCACCAGGGAACCTCGTTCATTGATCCTCAGAACATGTCTTAAATATCTTGAATTGGACTTTTAACCTAAATTGACAGGTGGACGGGCCACCTTATCCTAACCCGGAACAGAGATAGCTTGTCTATCTTATTTAAATAGCCAAGTAAGGTAATGTTGC